>CM042570.1:3780000-4297500 GCA_023630585.1 Cranoglanis bouderius
CCTTTTGTGGAAGGGCTGAAATGCAGTGGACATGTTTTTTTGGGATTAAGTTCATTTTCATGGCAAAGAGGGACTTTGAAATTAATTGCAATTCATCTGATCACTCTTCATAACATTATGGAGTATATGCAAATTGCCATCATAAAAACTGAGGCAGCAGACTTTGTAAAAATTAATATCTGTGTCATTCTCAAAACTTTTGGCCACGGCTGTATGTCTTTAACATACAGAATCCATCTTATTTGTAGGACAGGTTCCAACAGGTTAAAGATCTCAAACTCCTTTTCGTCAAGATCTCAAGTCAAGATCTGTGGGCCCAGACACCGTAGGCGGCACCCTACATAACAGTATCTCAATAAAATCTAGGTCATGTGACTCAGGTGTCATGTTTACTTGACATCAAAACTTGAACAAAAAAAGGTGGGGTGGGAGCACTCTGTTGGACTAAGTAAAGAATAAAACACTTGCAGGTGTGCTGTTATAGGAAAATAATCAGCAACAGGTTGGTGTGATGCATCCTGACACGAAGCGGAGCTACAGCTACCACTGCAAAGTTGATTCATTTCCTACAACAACGTGTCCTGAAGTGTTTTAATTCCCCACATCATTTTTATTTATTCAAAAAACGGCATGTCAACGGCACACTTTAATCCGTTTATAGTCACATTTAATGTGCACAACTTACGTTATAGCGTCTATAAACAGTCGTTCCCTCACCAGCATTTTCTCTGTCTTTTTTTTCCCGCATCTTATGTTACCGAGAAACTGAAAAATCCTGAAGACTTTCCCGTGATGGAAAACTGTTACAAAGCACTAACACTGGAGACTCCTTCCATAAAACAGAAAACGTAAAACCAGATCAGTGGTTATTTGCTTACATTATGTTGCATGTCCACCGTACAAGTTCCTGTGTGTCAGCTGTTACTATAGGAACGATAACGTGTCAGAACGAATATGAATCTTTGCTGCTGGAACCACTTATAGAAAACTCTGACTCAGTCGAGTCAGAATTTTCTAAATCGATGGTTATGTAGATTTATGTCAGTTGTCACTAAGAGCTTTTAAATAAAGTGTTGCTGAATCCAGACTCTACCTTACTGTATCTAAACACTAATGACATTATGGACAAGGTATAAAAACTGCCTCACCTGAGCGAACGAGGTCTGTGGGTTGAGCATCAGGTTGCGGAACGTCCTCTTCAGCACCCATTTGAACTGGTGGCAGAAGGACGTGTTGTAGGTGATGGTGCGCGATTTGGGCCGGTTGTCGTACTGGCGTCCCTGCGTGATTTGCTCCAGCTCGTCTTTGGTCTGCTTGTAGTACGACCACTGCTGGTACTCCTGCACCAGACGGTCCTCGATGTTCTGACGGGTCGACGCATATTGCTTATGATCCAGCTCTGCCACACACACACATGCACCTTAAGCACATTCATACTTTAAGCAATTAATATGTGTGTGTGTGTGAGTGAGTGAGTGAGATATAAACCTGCATCTTCCTCTAGTTTGCTTTCAGACAGTGCAGTATAATCTCCATTAATGACATCCAGGAAGAAGTCAGCGGGGTTGTTATGGGGTTCACAGGTGAAGCCTAAAAACAAGACACAACATTAGTATTGTTTTTATTTATTTATTTATTTATTTATTTAAAACCTGTGTATTCAATATTATTTAGCACCCTTTTGTTTAGATTCGTATCATTCATAGATTGTGTGCTTTTTTTTTTTTTTTTACCAAAATACACACTTTTAGTCTAGAAAATATGCTAATTGTGAGAATTAGTTAGAACCGGTTAGTTAATTAACGCTTTAAAAACAACGTTAAAGAGAAATACAATTTTTTTTGTGTAATGTTGTGGTTTATGACGCGTTATGTTCATGTGAAAGCTTGCAAATCCTTTGTGTTCTTTTGTTGGTGGAGAAATTTTCAAAAACTGTTTAAAAATTGGTGTGGGAGAAAAAAAAAAAAAAAAAAGTGTGTGTAATATATAAAAACGCTACTCATGTAAACCAAAAACTTCTGGCTTGTCCACATGATCTTTAGCAAACTGCAGATTGGCATCAGTGTTCTTTTTGGAGAGCAGCAGCTTCCTCCTTGCAACCCTGCCATGCCATGCACACCACAGTTGTTCAGTGTTCTCCTGATGGTGGACTCAAGAACATTAACATTAGCCAATGTGAGAGAGGTCCTCAGCAATCTTCTTTGTTCGTACCATGATACACTTCCACAAACATGTGTTATGAAGATCAGACTCTGATTGGTCCCTGTTCTTTAAATAAAGCAGGGCACTCACACACCTGATTGTCATCCCATTGATTGAAATCACCTGACTCTTAATTTCACCTTCAAATTAACTGCTAATCCCAAAGGTTCACAAAATTTCAAGCACCACTGGATAGATGGATGGTGAATATGTTTGTGTTTGTTCCAGGATCCACACATATGATACAATACATATCATAGCCATTCAGATGAACTTTTGGTAATCTACACCACTATAGATGTGTGTGATGACGCACCGATGTCACTGAAGTAGTCCAGTGCACTCTGAGCAGGCCCGTGGTAAACCTGTCTACCCGACACCAGCAGGGTGAGTGTGTCGAACAGCCGGTAGATGGAGTAACGCGGCTGGTGGATGGACAGGATGATGGTCCGGCCGTGATTCGACATCCTGTCAACACACAGCACAGCGGGAGGCTCTCGCTAATAATTATAGACATATACTCTACGCATGTGTGTTTTTATACATACAGATTTTATACCTCGACTGGGTGAATATATGCGAGTGTGTACCTCTTCAGCAGTGACAGTACAGAGTTAGCCGTGCTCGCGTCCAGTCCGGTTGTCGGCTCGTCCAGGAAGAGGACAGATGGATCGATGATAAGTTCCATGCCAATGTTGGTCCTCTTTCTCTCGCCTCCCGAAATGCCACGGATAAGCTGCGTGCCCACCTGTCAAACAGCCAGAGAGCCACTGACAATCAATGTCCTGCCACATTAACTAGAAATGAAGTGGTATTAACTGCTTAGTTTGGCTGTAATCACTTCTTCATACCATTGTGTGTAATTTTCTTATGACTGTTGGTGGTGCTGTTGCACGTGTGTATATGTGTGTGTACTGTATATGTGTGTGTCTGTCCAACTCATGAGTCAGCTAGTTTCGTTCATCCAAACTCCTTAACAAGTCGTTCTGCTTTCTGTTGTTTCCCTTTAGCTGACTGTAGTGTGCGTGTGCGTGTGTGTGTGCGCGCGTGTGTGTGTGACCTACCCGTGAGTCAGCTACTTTAGTCAGCCCGAGCTCGTCAATCAGTCGCTCCACTTTCTCCTCCTTCTCCTTCTGACGGATAGACCTGGGAAGCCTCAACGCTGCCGAGAAGCGCAGATTCTCCCTCACTGTTAGCGTTCCCATAACCACATCATCCTGTACACACACACACACACACACACACACACACAACTCTGAACCATAACCACTAGTTAGAATGTTTATACAAGAAAGCAAATGTTCACCTAAAATAAATAAAATTCTTATCTCACATTTCTTTTAGGTGTAGAGTCGGGTAAGGGGTGACCCAAAATTTAAAACCGTAATTTTACATTAGAAGTTAATTTGTATCATTTCATTTTACTATTATTAGAAATATGTTTCTCTACACATTATTTTACCGACCTAAATTATGCCTTTCCATGTGATTCTGTGCTGATCTAGATGTGCAGATTGCTACAGCGCTAAACTGGAGCCTACAAGATTCTATTACTTGCTAGCTATATTAGCCTTTTACATAATATCCATCTCATCAAGGCAGTAATTATCATCAGTACTGGAGTCTAAAGGGTTAGTACTAGAATAGAGGTTGTATCCCAAATGCTATTAGCGTTTTCACTAGAAATAAATAAAATATTAGAACATATTCAGTAGCTAGCTCACAGCCTGCTAGCTAATCAGCGCTTACTATAAGAGAAGTCTACATTTGCCTAAATAAAGCCAATTTTGCTCATAACACAGCTTTACACTTTATTTCATTATTCAAATACAATTGTAAGCAAACGTGTGGCCATTTTGAGTCGACATGCTTGCAGTGCATTGTGGGTAACACACACACAAACACATACACAGGCCATTTAGCCACCATCACGGTCTTGCAAAAACGTCTATTGAGACGTGTTCTAGCATTTGGAATTTTTTTTCTTACTTTAATAAATGACATTTTAATTGCAAGGTCAATTTATTTAGCATTTTCCATGGACAGAGCAATTACGGTGTGGCGTTACTGGCTAACATTGTTTTAACACAATCAGTTCGGTCTTACTATGATAACACCGCCCTGCATCTAGAAATGTTTTGCAAATCACACTTGTTTTTACCTATTTGGGTCATGCTGAGTTCAAATATGCCACTGACAATTCCCTATCACTTACTGTTTTCCCACAAAATAAGAATGAATTTTTAAATAATTTTGCTAAATTTATATTGCGTTCAGGGTTTTATTTAAATTGGTAGAAGCTGTCAAATTTCACTATTATTTATTAATTACAACAATAGGCACACAAAACATAACACTTGTTTACAACATGAACAGCAGACAAATAGTCTGTGAAATGTTTGTGAAAATCTCTAAATAAAGCTATTTCAAAAGACGAACATTATAATAATATGCAGAGTGTTTAAGGAGTGAACTTCCTTTTGAGGGATTTTCTGGAATGGCTGACTTCTTGACAATCTCTCTGAAGGCACCAGCAGGAGTCAGCCATCATGTTCACATTCCATCTACCATGGTTTGTCCTGGTCACCCAGCTTCATTCCAAAATATGCATAATATGCCGTTTTTTTTTTTTTTTTTTTACAAAGTCTGTAATTTTCTGCCGTTGTTTGGATGTTGCAAAACACCCAGAGATGTAGCAGAAATCATCTGGGCTATGCTCGCATTTCCGTCTTTCACTGCTCATTATAAATCCCTGAAATCAGGAGTTTTGTGTGCATGTAAGTGTGCCTAGCATTCATATAAGGGCTAATCAGAGGAAAAGTGATAAATGTTGCTCACCTATTGTACATAAATATAGTGTTTCCTGTGTTGGTGGCAGTGTATCTGGCAATAGCTTTAACGTTTATGGTCCATCTTAGACAAAAAAGCCCCACACTGGACATCAGGCTTTGTGAAATGTTGTGATGTTCTAGAGCAAAACTAACAGCATATCTGGACTCAGCATCTAAGTATTAGTAAGAAACAACTATCAGATCCTATTCAGCAAATCTGATGCAGGGCGGTGTTATTTGCTTAGTCATGGTGGATATGAGCGTAAGCAATATGAAGAGGCCGAATGATTTTATCACGGCTCACACTTCCCTTTAACAAAATTTCACACACTGGAAAACAACATTCTGCATTTTTTTTTGTGAATTGTGTAAAACATGACAAGGCGTAATTGAAGCGCAGAGATTTGTGTGACTAAATGTGAAAAAGAAGGAAGCAAGATGCTGAGTGCTGGAATATTATGAGGATGTGATACTACATATGTGTGCATGTGCATGTGTGTGTGAGAGAGAATGTACCTGCACTACATATCCAGAGAGACATTTAAAGTTGGGCGGCTGTGGTGCACCGTCTATCAGCACCTCTCCAGTCAGTCCTTTTGGATCTTTCCTTGCTGCCAGCACATCCAAAAAGCTTCAAACACGCACACACACACACACACACACACAAATCTCACTGCTAGAACAAAACACCAAACACCAACAGCAAACCAAACTGCCCCACATCACTCACACACAGATAAACACAAAACTTACGAGGATTTTCCGCTCCCAGTGGCTCCTAAAATGGCGTTCATTCCAGGCTTCATAATTCCACTAGATGAGGAAAAACACAAAAATACATACAAGCACTGTCACAGTCGTCATCGCTTTCCTGGAGGTCAGAGTGGCTAGTCTATCACAGGCATGTCATGTATACAGTGTAGGGTGGTTAGTGCTCTCCTCCAAACATGTTCGGCTGTCTTAAGTACCATTCGGATGGGAATGCCTCGGCTAAGTAACGTTGCTAGAGTAGTAATTACAATTGATTTGCACAGGATAAGTGATCTTTGAACAAGTCACGGAAAAGGGAGTGTACTCATAATGTACAGGTGCATCTCAATAAATTAGAATGTCATGGAAAAGTTCATTTATTTCAATAATTCAACTCAAATTGTGAAACTCGTGTATTAAATAAATTCAATGCACACAGACTGAAGTAGTTTAAGTCTTTGGTTCTTTTAATTGTGATGATTTTGGCTCACATTTAACAAAAACCCACCAATTCACTATCTCAACAAATTAGAATATGGTGACATGCCAATCAGCTAATCAACTCAAAACACCTGCAAAGGTTTCCTGAGCCTTCAAAATGGTCTCTCAGTTTGGTTCACTAGGTAAGCCACAAACATTCACTGGCAAAGAAGCTGGCTGTTCACAGAGTGCTGTATCCAAGCATGTTAACAGAAAGTTGAGTGGAAGGAAAAAGTGTGGAAGAAAAAGATGCACAACCAACCGAGAGAACCGCAGCCTTATGAGGATTGTCAAGCAAAATCAATTCAAGAATTTGAGTGAACTTCACAAGGAATGGACTGAGGCTGGGGTCAAGGCATCAAGAGCCACCACACACAGACGTGTCAAGGAATTTGGCTACAGTTGTCGTATTCCTCTTGTTAAGCCACTCCTGAACCACAGACAACGTCAGAGGCGTCTTACCTGGGCTAAGGAGAAGAAGAACTGGACTGTTGCCCAGTGGTCCAAATTCCTCTTTTCAGATGAGAGCAAGTTTTGTATTTCATTTGGAAACCAAGGTCCTAGAGTCTGGAGGAAGGGTGGAGAAGCTCATAGCCCAAGTTGCTTGAAGTCCAGTGTTCAGTTTCCACAGTCTGTGATGATTTGGGGTGCAATGTCATCTGCTGGTGTTGGTCCATTGTGTTTTTTGAAAACCAAAGTCACTGCACCCGTTTACCAAGAAATTTTTGGGTACTTCATGCTTCCTTCTGCTGACCAGCTTTTTGAAGATGCTGATTTCATTTTCCAGCAGGATTTGGCACCTGCCCACTCTGCCAAAAGAACCAAAAGTTGGTTAAATGACCATGGTGTTGGTGTGCTTGACTGGCCAGCAAACTCACCACACCTGAACCCCATAGAGAATCCCATAGAGAATCTATGAGGTATTGTCAAGAGGAAAATGGGCTTCCATACCACCGTGCCACAAACTGATCACCTCCATGCCACGCCGAATTGAGGCAGTAATTAAAGCAAAAGGAGCCCCTACCAAGTATTGAGTACATGTACAGTAAATGAACATACTTTCCAGAAGGCCAACAATTCACTAAAAATGTTTTTTTATTGGTCTTATGAAGTATTCTAATTTGTTGAGATAGTGAATTGGTGGGTTTTTGTTAAATGTGAGCCAAAATCATCACAATTAAAAGAACCAAAGACTTAAACTACTTCAGTCTGTGTGCATTGAATTTATTTAATATGCGAGTTTCACAATTTGAGTTGAATTACTGAAATAAATGAACTTTTCCACGACATTCTAATTTATTGAGATGCACCTGTTTGCTTTGTGTACTAGTTACATCTCATGTGAATACAAACTCATTGGTTTGACCGTTATTATGACCGCTTCCCCCATCCCAAGGGAAAATTAAGCTCATTCATTAGTAGGTCACATGTATGTAGGCTGTACCTGTTCTAGGAATTCAGCTAACTTAGCTAACGCACATCACTATCGTCAAGTTTCCAGCTGTTGACTGGAATCGTGTTTTTTGTACTGTCCCTATTCAAATAAACTTAAATAAATAAATAAATAAATAAGATAAATAAATAAATAAATACATAAAGAGCATTTTTGACACTTATCTGACAAAATTAGACTATCGTAATCTCTGCTAGGGGTGTGAGGGTACACCAGCATGATGGCACATATGGTGGTGATAAACCCTGATATCGTTATGCCACTAACACTAAAGCATAACATACTGATATAGATCTTTACTCCACAAAAAAAAGAAAAGATCATTTTCATGTTTGGAACAACACTCCAACTCGAAGCATACTTTTTAAGTCAAAATATTTGAGGAAAATTGTATTCAAAATACTCTATTCTATCTATCTATTGTACCATATTCTAGCAATTTCTCTAAACAAATATCTTAATTCAGTACTTAAACATTGCAGCTGCAATGGTATACAAGAGATAATACGAAGATATCACAAAATAACAGACGATATAGAGGCAAAAAAAAGGAAAAACTATAGTCACTTTATTTAGGTAACATAACAGTTTAGTATGATACATACACAGTTGCAATCAAAATTATTCAACCCCCCATTGCAAATCAGGTTTATTGTCAGAATGTACAGACTTTCAGCCGTTTGCAATGAACAAATCAAACAAAAGCAATTGAAATAGCTCAACACAACGAATGCTTCAAGTGGTTTCCCCAAACTCAACTGAAAATGCAACTTATAATGACGTCTCCAGTTTCAAAATTATTCAACCCCTTCATGGCAAGCATAAACCAACAAGCAGTACTTCTGCTAAATGACTGTCACTAGGCGATTACATCATAAAGATCACTGCATTATGATGGGTTTATGAAATTCATACCAAAGCAACATAAATTCAAATCTAAATTCAAAAGCGTTTGACGGTTTAAAGTAAGCGTGTAGTTTTACAAAACGTTTTTGGAAATCTTCTATAGTTCTCCGTCCAGTAAGCTTCATTGCTTTCAGTGACAGATGTCTCTAATGCAATTGTTGTGCAACACATACTGAACAAGCTAAATCCTCTCCAGCTAACCTGAGTCCTTAGTACACAAATAGACTCAACACATCTCACTCAATTACATAAAAACAGCTGATTCACATTGAAGTTATTGCTTAATGTGAAGAGCCTGATGTTGTTTAATGCCTTGTCATAAAGAGTAGATCAGGGTCAATGACCATCTAAACCACATACACACTTACTCGTCTTACTAACCTTCTGAGGACAGTTCACGGACATGATTAGTAACGCAGCTAATTAATGTTATGCTACACCTAAATCTAACCCGAACCTTATCCGGCGTAATCACAAAGAAATCTTTTGCATGTTTTACTAAGTAAAAAAATTAAAATGAGTTGTTTTTTTTGAAAAGCTGTTTCGTTTTGTTTTGGGGACCAGCCAAATGTCCCTACAAGGTCAAAACTGTCAGATATTCCAATAATTAAGGGGATATTTCTTTTCTAGATAACACGCAGACGACTTTAGAAAATTTTTTTCTTCAAGTCAATGAACAATCTACACTCATGTAGGTCCAGTGTTTGTATAATCACCTGATAAACTTTCTCACGGCTCATGTACACGGCTCAAAGTAAAAATAAAAAAATCACTAACCTGACTGTTTTATTGATGTTCCACCACTTTACATAACACTCAGCAGGAGAACTTCCATTTTCTATTGTTCGCTTTTATCTTTTGTGCAAGCAGGAAAAATATACAATCACCGGTGTGTGTGTGTGATTTTGTGTTTTTTGTGGACACCTGAATAAGCAACAGGGCGTAACGAGTGTGTCCTGACCGCGAGGGTCTCTAGGACTGTGTGTAAAGTCACGTGTCGGCCTGTCTTTGTATAAATATATACTCAAGGAGCTGTCTTCAGTGTTCTTTTTAAACTAATTTGAGACCAGGCTCTGCCTCACATCTGTTTTGCACGCACGCACGCACGCACACGCACACACGCACGCACGCACGCGCACACACGCACGCACGCGCACACACGCACGCACACACACACGCACGCATGTCTGTCCCCAAGAACTTTTAGACTAAGACAATAAACTCCAGTGCTGTTGTGTATTAATATACATTTACATTTATGGCATTTAGCAGATGGCCTTATCCCGAGCAATTTACAGAAATGCTTTGAAGCCTCTATCAATAAATACATCCTGATACTGGTTCACTAGGTCACGGACTACGAATACCATCAGTCGAAAAACTCTGTTGGGGAGGTAAATATTGTAAGAAATAATATAAAATATAAACGAGAAACAATATAATTGTTGTTTTTTATGTATTGATCCACTTCAATGTCAACTTTTCATGTCATAAAACAATTACAATTAATAGCTTCATTACCACAGCTCTCTGTTAGCACTGTAGCCTTCATTACTTTACCTCAGTTAGCACTGTAGCCTTCATTACTTTACCTCAGTTAGCACTGTAGCCTTTATTACCTCAACTCTCTCAGTTAGTGCTATAAGGCTACCTGAGAGAACTGAGAGAGGCAATAAAGGCTAATAACTGCCTTTATTAATTAGTAACCAAGTGAATTGAGGGAACTAAGGACACTTTCTAACCCACAAAAAGTGTGACTTCTATCAATATCTTGTGAAGTTAATAATCATAACATAAACGTTGCTTTAAACGTGAAGGTGTTATACAACCTGCTGGGTTTTTTTTTGCAAGACCTTTACCTCAGTTTCTCTCTTATCAGACACAAGTTCATTACATCAATAAACAGATGCTTGTGGCATAACGATGACTTTGAGCTCTTCTACGTCAGAGCTACAATAAACACAATACATAACACTATTGTAAAACCTTTACAAAAGGTTATCAGAGGTGAATTTTACGTTTGGATGTTAGAACCAAGGAAAAGAATGAAGCTCGAGATATAACAGTGCACTGTTTAAAACAAGCGTGTCTATCTTTTTCAAACTGAAATCCAGGTGAACGGAACTCACTTGAGGTCGATGAGGATGTTTTTACGGGTCTTCTTCTGTTTGCAGAGAATCCCAGTCCTGCTGCTGACGCTGTAGTGGATGTTGTGGAAGCTCACCGTAGCCCCACAGCCTCCTTTCTTCACACCATCCATATTTATGTTTTCTGGCATCCTGCAAAATGCGGAAATCCCCATCAATGCGACAAATAAAATAAAAAAAATTTCATGTGCATCAATGTGCGCTTGTTAAAAACCCTGTGATTGAAGACTCCTTTCTTTCTTCTCAAAGAGAGCAGTAAATATCATGTAAGGAATGAAATACTTGACGGTGTGCGGTTATAGGAAAATAATCAGCAGCGGGGTAATGTGATGCGGCTTGAGGAAGAATTGATCCTGAAGTGTTTCATTCCTCTTATACCACAGCAATTTGCCAATTCGTCAATTTATTAATTAAAAACATGTCATACTTTTTTCTCCATTTATAGTTACATTTAATGTTGTGGAACATCTGTGAAACAAGTTCCTGTTACTTAATAGCAGCTAGAAACAGTTGTTTCCTTTTTTGCTCTCTCTTGAATTTACATACTCATACATTCCTTATCCAAATAATTAAGCTCTAAACCTGATGTATCTGTCCTTTCAATCAAATAAATGCAGGAAGTCTTTGGAGCTGAGTTTTATTTCCAGAGAAGCTGGACAGCTGACCCAGGCTTGAGTTTGGAAAATCTTCAAACATGACACGTGACACTGACAGTGTCACCTCGTGTCGGGCGGACCGCCAATGTTAAAGGAATAGTTTGCCATTGTCCAGTGAGGACATGTTTCTTGCCTGAATTTTGTTTTGCACTAGAGCTACAAGGCTAACGGAAGTCTGTCCCACCCAAATATAACAAGGTATAAACTTGGCAAAAAATAAAATAAACAGTGTAGCTCAATGTAATGATGTGGGGCGGCCATCTTGGCTGAATTTTATAACAGACCGTGTGATAATGTGTTGTCAATGTCAGAGTAATAAAATGAAAATCCTCTAATGATAGGTATGCGATTAAAGAAAATTACTACGTTCTGTATACGTCAATCAATCAACACAATCAGGGCTTGGGCAAAAAAAAAAATGAACTTGCATAAACACAAACATTCTTCTAAATGAGCCTGAAGTAATACGGATATTTTTCCATTTACATTTCGTCATCGTGTGCTTCTTCCCCAAACCGCTGCCACAAAGTTGGAAGCGCACAATTGTCTAGAATGTGTTTGTATGCTGTAGCATTACAATTTCCCTTCACTTGAACTAAGAGACCCAAACCTGTTCCAGCATGACAATACCTCTGTGCACAAAGCAAACTCCATGAAGACATGGTGTGTTGAGTTTGGTGTGGAAGAACTCGAGTGTCCTGCACAGACCCCTGACCTCAACCCCACTGAACACCTTTGGGATGAACTGAAATGCCGACTGCACCTCAGGCCTCCTCACCCAACATCAGTGAACACAAATCCCCACAGCCAAAATCTAGTCTTCCCAGAAGAGTTGAGCTTATTATAACAGCAAAGGGAGGACTAAATAGGGAATGGGATGTTCATCAAGCACATATGGGTCTGATGGTCACGTGTCCATATACTTTTGGTCATAGTGTATATGGCCATGAGCTGTGGTTCTCAATGTGGGGTCTGTGAAGCATAGCCAGAGGGTTCGTGATTTTTCCATCATTATATTTACTGAGTATTTATAGTTATTATCTCATTTGACTGGTTAATTATGTGAACTGAATGGGTTTTGTATAAACCTCAGGAACTCAAAAACAAGTAGGACTGTAAATAATGTCAGCGTGGACCTAGTGTGATGTGCCAGTGAGAAGTTCAGAAATGAAAAGTTTTATGGATCTATTTAATAGCCAAAATATTATTGTATATTATTGTAAATAATTAGATAAATAGTTGGATCATAAAAATTAACGTTGAGGTGTTTTTTTTTTAACAGTTTAAAGGAAAAACAACCCCTTTCCTACTTGATAGGACCCTCTTTCTTTTGCAAACATTAACATCCAAAATGATGAACAGGAACACTGTGGCATTTTCAAAGCCAAGATATTAAAGAGAAGAGCACTGGGACTCCTTTGTGTTGTTGTTGTTGTTTTTAAATATATAATTATTTTACATTATTATTTTAAAAATAATTACATTATTTTAAAAATATATTATTTTAAAAAATAGCGAAAGTAAAACCAACATGGCGCGTTTTTGAGTACACAAACCGCTTAGTAAAATGAGCACAACAAAATAATAATATATATATATATATATTTTAAAACTTACCTGACGGAAGTAAACGGCTCGTCCAGCTACCTCCTCGCGCTCCTCCGTAAATCTTTAGAAAACCATAACGGGCACCGGATCGCGCGCTTTGGAGAACCCCACGCGCACTGCAGTTTTGTCTGAAACTGGGCGGTCGCGCGAGACCTTCAACTTCACACAATGTCTGACGTCGTGTGTGTATATAGATATATATAGATATAGATATAGATATGTCGCGGATGGCACGTGCTCAGGATATAGGAGGGATTCAATCGTAGGTTTGTATCATAGACAAATAAAGATATAGCCTGTATCTTGGGTCTTATTTAAAGGCATATTTAAATACACTCGGGATTTCGTGTGTAGCACGCGCTGTTATGAAACGGGAGTTTATGGTGGGCTCTGTATCAGCAAAAAAAAAAAAAAAAAAAAAGCTCCGCTTTATGGTCCTTGTTTGGCAGATTCGTGGTTACACCCCCGGGTCAGGATGCGTGCATGTGTCTGTTGACTCTTCCTGGACTCTGCTCTCATAAAACCTTATCGGCAGCTACTGAATTTCCGGGTTACGGCAAATGTCTCCCGATTTTTAATCCTTTCTTTTCGTGATTGCATGAAGCCGCAGCACCAAGTCAACGTAACAACGGTAATTGAATCCAGCTGAGTTCCATAGGCGCGCTGAATGACCTCATCAAGTCAACTTTACCAACGTTTTCCGTGTGAAAGTAGCTGATGTAGCTACTCAGTAGCTGCTCAGAAAGTTGCCGTCGGATGATGTGACTAATTTTCATATTCGTTTGTTTATATGCCTATCAAAACGTGTTACATGAATGAGGACGGTTTTCTAAAGATACTTAGAACAGAAAAGAATATAATGGAGTTATCAGAAAAGAAAATAACAGATTAGAACATTTCTTATACAGATGAGTCGTCACTGGCCGTTATACCAAACAGTAACTATTTATTTACAAAATGCTATGATTTCTGTCAAGACAAATTGAAACAGTAGTATGTATTTGTGAAAAAGATGCTAAGGAAATGGTTACGGATGGAATAATTATATATAATAATAATAATAATAATAATAATAATAATAATAATAATGGAATGAGTCACTTTTATTACTGTAAATATCACCAAGAATTAAGTTTAATATGAAGACAAACAGTGGTAATCAGTGATTGGTTGGGAGCAGTGGTGATCAGTGCTTTGTTATTGGTCATTGAGAACAATGGTGATCAGTGACGGGTCATTGGGAACTATGGTGATCAGTGACATGTCTTTGGGAACTATGGTGATCAGTGCTTTGTTATTGGTCATTGAGAACAATGGTGATCAGTGACGGGTCATTGGGAACTGGTGATCAGTGACCGGTCATTGAGAACAATGGTGATCAGTGGCGGGTCATTGAGAACGATGGTGATCAGTGATGGCCTTTGGGAACTATGGTGATCAGTGCTTTGTTATTGGTCATTGAGAACAATGGTGATCAGTGACGGGTCATTGGGAACTGGTGATCAGTGACAGGTCATTGAGAACAATGGTGATCAGTGGCGGGTCATTGAGAACAATGGTGATCAGTGGCGGGTCATTGAGAACGATGGTGATCAGTGACGGCCTTTGGGAACTATGGTGATCAGTGCTTTGTTATTGGTCATTGAGAACAATGGTGATCAGTGGCGGGTCATTGAGAACGATGGTGATCAGTGACGGCCTTTGGGAACTATGGTGATCAGTGACGGCCTTTGGGAACTATGGTGATCAGTGACGGGTCATTGGGAACGATGGTGATCAGTGACGGGTCATTGGGAACTATGGTGATCAGTGACGGGTCTTTGGGAACTATGGTGATCAGTGACATGTCTTTGGGAACTATGGTGATCAGTGACGGGTCTTTGGGAACAATGGTGATCAGTGACGGGTCATTGGGAACAATGGTGATCAGTGCCGGGTCATTGGGAACTATGGTGATCAGTGCCGGGTCTTTGGGAACTATGGTGATCAGTGATTGGTAGTGATGGGTGAAACAAAGCCTCATTAAACACTGAATCGTTTGAAGTGATCGTGCTCGAAATTGTTTCTAGCCAAAAGTGACATCTTCTGGTCATATGTATTAAAACACTACATACTAACATTTGTACTAATAATGTTCCATCCATTTTCCATACTGCTTATCCTACACAGGGTCTCACCAATTTTAGAGGGACGTCCTGTTCTTATTAGTGTCACTGTCATGCTATATTTTCTCCACTTGTTCATTGTCTTTACAGTGTTTCATGGTATATCCAATGCCTTGGAAATTCTTTTGTAACCCTCTCCTGATTGATATTTTTCAACAACGAGATCCCATACCTGCTTTGTAAGCTCTTTGCGGCACATGGCTTTTCTAGTTGAATGTCACCAAGATGTCAGGAAAATCCTATAGGAAGAGCTGTACTTTATTTGGGGTTAATCAGTCACTTTAATTGATGGCTAGTGTATACTAATTAGTATCTAGCATGAGTTTGAATGTGATTGGTTCATTCTGAACACCGGCACAAGTATAAATTATAAAAGGGTGTGCGCACTTATGTAACCAGGTTATTGTACACTTTTTATTTTTCATTTTTTCCCCCTAAAATGATTCTTAATGTTTTTCACTTTAATTAATAGCATAAAATTTTACAATAAAAGGTAGAAACGGTTCGGACATGATTTATGTTGGTTTCATTTTTTATAACACAAAAACCCGCCATTTTAACAGGGGTGTGTAGACTTTTTTTAGATCCACTGTAGCATAAAAGCATAAATAGGTTACCAAAGTTTTAATAAGCTATGTTTAAAATAACCTACAAATATCCCAGTTCCAGGATACACTTGACAAATGTATTATTTGCTGGGTTTTATCCATACATTGTTTAAATGATCCAGTATGAGTTGTTATAGTTGGATTATCTCCATGTGTAATGCCAGGAAGGTTATCTCTCAAATTGTGAATTATAGATGATGTATTATTGCAATAAGTAAGTTGCTTATCACAAATTATACATTTCACTTTTGATGGGGACTCTGGTCGGAAATAATTCCACACCATAGAGCGCTGTCCATTGCATGCACTTTCCAGAATATTACAAAAATATCAAGTCATTGTCTTTCTTGCAGTTTCTATCCTCTCACAAAAACTGATTTACTCAAGACTGATTTGGCATCAGCTGATTTACTCAGAACCAATGTCAATAAAACTCGAGCTGCCAGTTATAGCCAAAGCATTTTGAACCCTCACTGATCACGTGGCATTAGAGTTTGACACCAGCGCTTCAGATGCTCGAGACGGCTTTGAAATGTTATCAAGCCTCCCATCAATAGTGACTGGTTGTTGGGGAACAATGATGCTCAGTGACCGGTCATTGGGAACATTGGTGATCAGTGATTGCTTGTTGGGAACTATTCTGATATCTTGAGTCTAGTCAAATGTATCTACTATTTCTTAGTATAGGATTACAATAAACCACATATAAGATTATTAAGGCTATTCCTAGACAGATTTTTACTATTTTTAATCTTTAATTTTTTTTTATTCTATTGGCATAATAACATAACTATCTAGAAATAGTTTTAATAATCTTATATTTGGTTTCTTGTAATCTTATAATAAGCAGGTTAAAATATAGTCAAATGTATCTACTATGTATCTGTCGTTTTTTGCATTTTTTGTCGTTGGTAATAGTGGTGATCAGTGACGGGTCGTTGGTAAGTGTGGTGATCAGTGATGGGTCGTTGGTAATAGTGGTGATCAGTGACGGGTCGTTGGTAATAGTGGTGATCAGTGACTGGTCGTTGGTAAGTGTGGTGATCAGTGATGGGTCGTTGGTAATAGTGGTGATCAGTGATGGGTCGTTGGTAAGTGTGGTGATCAGTGACTGGTCGTTGGTACTAGTGGTGATCAGTGACTGGTCGTTGGTACTAGTGGTGATCAGTGATTGGTCGTTGGTACTAGTGGTGATCAGTGATTGGTCCTGCTCTCTCAACTCGCATAATGAGCAGCTGTGATGTGAACTGGAGAGCTGTATTGAGTATAGCTGCTAACAACTGCTCAAAAAAGTTGCTCTTTTTTAAAAAGGTCACAAAGCGGTCTCAAAAATTTGGTACAGCTGTAAATGCTTCTATTGAAAGCTTTATAAAAGCAGCACAAAAGTACGAAGAAAACGTCAGACACCAAACATGCCTTGCCAGAAAATAGTGTTTGGGTTGTTGTTTTTTGGGACAACTGTTACATTAATGATTAATGGACATCAATGACCACTTAGTTTATGCGTTTAATGACTAATGAGGTTTAATGACTAATGATGGTCATAATTCTTGTGTTCCTTAGATTCATCACCTTTGAATAACATAAATTGTACAGTATCCTGTTGCCATTAAGCCAAAGAAGAAGACAAAAAAAAACACTGTAAGGGACAAGCAGCATTTGCTTTATTTTTTGGAATTCCAAGGACATAAGTTAATGGAGAACGGAGAGTCAACAGAGTGGTTATCTTGTCCAGGTGTGGATGGTCAGTGTCCAGCAGTTTGATGATGTAAATCTTGAACACATTTACCAAGTTTGGTTATTAACTGATCATTTAAATCAAGTGTCTTTAAACAGGGAAATCACCACATCAGACTGCACTCCAGGACTGAAATCATGAACCAGTCTTGGTTGGTATACACCAGAGTTTCTAATCTCTAGTCCCAACGCCCAAGATATCCTCTCCAAATCATGAACTGATTATCAAATCCATAATTTGGATCAGATACAGTATATTATACTATGCCCCAAGAGAACTTATAAGGCAGCAGGTCTCAAGGACTGCAGCTGAGAAACACAGTTGTATTCAACCAACCAGATGAACTTCATCCCCAGCTCAACTCAACTTTAGAAGACATTTACTTTAAAAAGCAGTTTTCCATTCCAAAAAAACAATAAATGACAAAGAGTCATCTTAAAATCAAAAGAGTTGAATGGTAGTACAGCAGGTAGGGTTGCTGCTTCAGCTCCAGGGTTCTTGGTTCAATCCTGAGCTCAGGTTATTGCGTGAAGTTTCACACGTTCTGTCCGTGTGGTTTTCCTCCAGGGTCTCCGGTTTTCTTGTGCATGGCGCCCTGTGATAGACTGGCGTCCAATGCAGGGTGTATTCCCGCCTCACGCACGGTGGTCCCAGGATTGGCCTGGATTTATAAGTAGTTACAGTGCCAGTAGGGGTGTAACGATACAATCCGATCACAATTTGATTCACGATACATGATTCATGATTCAATATTTTTATTTTGAACTAAATTTTGAAGAGGAAAAATTCAGACTGAAAAGACTCGTGCATTTTTGCCTGTACAAAACAAAAAAGTTGCTATGAACAGAGATTTAATATTGTGAACAAAAACTACTACAGGTTCACCACATCTTAAAAATTAATAAATACTCTTTCTGGTCTCTGACCCAGAGAAAATGATAGACTGAAACATAATGAGCTCCGTAGCAGCGCCCGAGGCGTCATTTTAACTGGAAATAGAGCTCAAAGTCAGCTAAAATGCCCGACTTCCACGGCCTCATTCTCAGGCACTGTGGATCGCAGTGACGTGAAGCTGGTGATGTTTGAAAGCTACTGAAGAGCTCGTTTGAACTGTTTTATATGGTTACACAACCGTGTTATACTATAATGTGTGGCGGTTGTTGTGATCCAGAGCTATTGGTCAGCGTGCTCTCTATATACAGTATTTTATAGGTTAGACAGATTGGGACCTCTGGTGTTCAAACACTGTAATTGCATTAGATGCATAATTAATAGAATGCTGATATACATGATGTTAATCACATATTTCCACAATGCACACCGTCAAAGTTTTGCATCGCAATACACCTTGTTGCACCTCTAAGTGCCAGGCTTTCAAACATTAAACGGTTAAATTGCTTCATAATTTTTTGGGACTATTTTGGATGGGATTTCCTCCTGTGGTGCTCTTCACAAACACTAACACACCTGCACATTTTAACAGCGGGATCAGAGATTTTTTTTTTTTGGTATAAGATTTGGTTCTGTTCTTAATTCACACCGCAAGTCGCATAGGTATAGCAGGCTTTCAGGGCCAAAGCACATGGACCTTTTTTCATTTGATCACACCAGGAGGTGGCAGTAAAGCATCACGGTTTAACCGTTTCCCCCCAGCAGCGAAAACATGGAAAGATCCAAACACTCAAACTTAATGTGTGAACACGATGTTTATCTCTTGTTTAACCTGTCTTCTTGTTTACTGGCTATCCGCTGGGACCAATTGTTGCTCATCACAAGGGGTATTGCTGATTAAACTAAGATGACTGAAGGTAACTAGTTTACTTACATAGTCAGGCATTGTGTTTCATTGCTCCTCTCTTACTAAAAGAAAAAAAAAAAGAAGACAAAAATGCAAAGACTCCAGTCATGCTCCTTAAAGTAGTCTTAGCGTGTTAAGATGGTGTGTGTGTGTGTATAGACTCTCTAACAGCCATATTTTGTCACGACACCTCATTTGTGTTTATCTTTCTCTCACACACACACAGTGTTCTGAGAAGCTCCTCCTACACATGAAAACTGAGATCCTGAGAAATGAAACTGTAATCGTGCTTCCTTGACAGAACGCGCTCCTGCTCCGTACATAAAAATGGCAACCTCCTGCGAGCCACACTCACAGAGCCTTCATAAGTGCTGTTTGTGTCTTACAAAATCAAAGAATGTTGTTACTGTTCCCTGTGGGCACAACTACTGTAGATCCTGCATTGTCGGCTTAATCTGTAAGTATGAACGTACAGGCTCGTACAGCTGCCTGCAGTGTTCACAAACTTTCTCCACTAAGCCTGATCAGGATGGACCAGTGGACAAAGTTGTGGACGAGCTCAAGAAGACAGCTCTCCGGCCCGAAACCTCAGCAGACACCCCTGCTGGTCCATCCTCTTCCGGCTTGACTAGGCCTGACCAGGATGGCCCCGTGGACAAGGTTGTGGACAAACTCAGAAAGACAGCTCTCCACACGCAAACCACAGCAGACACCACTGACAGACCTGAGGACGTGGCCTGCGACGTGTGCACCGACAGCAGACAGAAAGCTGTCAAGTCCTGCCTGGTGTGTCTGGCCTCGTACTGTGAGACGCACCTCCGGCTGCACAACGACCTCCATCCGAGGGCTGCACACACTCTGCTGGATGCTACTGATCAGTTGCAGGCCATGACATGCTCTGTACACGGTAAAGTCCTGGAGGTTTACTGCCGTAATGAGAAACAACGTATCTGTTGCACGTGCATGCTGGAGGATCACAAAGGGCATGACATGGTGGCAGCAGGACAGGTAGAAAAGAAGGTGAGACATGACCAGTGACTCAGTGATTTGTTTAATGCCATAGGTACAGGAGGACATTTTTATCTGGAGGTCCAAGATGGCCTTTCCCATACAGTTCCAGGGTTCAGTTGCACGGTGTAGCTTTGTTTGTGTTTATTCAGGACACTATGCCACACTGTGTCCTAAACCACACCAGCACATGTGTATGACATTGAAGAACTGAATGTGGCGTTAGGCACTTTGATTTATATAATTCAATGCAAACTAAAGAAGTCTTGGAAAAGCTAAAGCATGTTAATCTTGCTTCAGTTCACTATGATTGACGAGAAGATATTATTGCTGACTAACCCCTAGGAGGAGCTGAGAAAGTCCAGGCAGATGATCACAGAGCAAGAGAAGCAGCTAAAGGAGCTTCGCTTGGCTAAAAACACTCTCAGGGTAAGTGCTGTGTCTACAAACGGACCTGTTCTTGTGTGCTTTTCGGTTTCTCTGTAACATGACAAGCTGTGTTTTGTCTCATCACTTCAAGAGAGAGAAAACAGAGAGGCCGGTCAGTGGCCAGGGAGCAAAGGTTAATAGGTGTTACAACACAAGTGATGACAGGAACTAACTTGTTTCATGGACGTCCCTCAACATTAATAAGGACTATAAATGGGGGGGGAGAATGATGTGTCGTTATTCAACGAATAACAAATGTAAATGCTGGAATAAGAGGAATAAAAACACTCCGGGTTATGGTGTTACTGGAAAATAAATAACCCAGCTTGATTATTCTTATTTTCCTACAACAGCATGCCTTGCTTTGCTTTATTCCTCCCGTAGCTCATTCTACTGTATATTTCCATCGTGTTATAATAAACAGGACATTGCAATAGCCACAGAGGAGGAGAGCGAGCGGCTTTTCACCGAGCTGACCCACTCCATCAAGAGCAGCCAGTCTGTGATGAAGGTCCTGATCCGAGCTCAGGAGCAAGCAGAACTGGACCGAATCAAGGAGCTGATGGATCAGGTTGAGGAGGAGATAACCGAGCTGAAGAGGAATGATGCTGAGATGAAGCACCTCTCGAGCACTCAGAATGACATCCACTTCCTGCAGGTAACACGGCTGACTTGTTCACAGAAATATTGTATATAGGTGACCAAGAAGTTCCTGATAATTGGGCTACTGGTAGCTTGAATGTGGACACACACTCAAAAATAGCAGGATGCTTTTATTTTCTGCTAACAGTTAGCCATTAGAAGTTAGCTTCCAGTAATTAGCAGTGATTGTCATTGGGTTTGGGTCTAGTTTAATCCTAGTCTCTGTACAATTACCCATTAGTTTGTGAGGTTCTTGGCAACATCTGGTATATGTCCATGCTACATTTCTTAACTTAGTGACCACCCTGTCAATTATTTTCCTAAAACAGCACACTCCAAGTGTTTTATTCTTTACCTTTTTTTTAAAAAAATTCTATATAGTTTGTACTTGTCCTGGCATTCATTGTGGACAACAAAGAAAGAATTTCATTGTACAGGGAAACCTGTTTTTCCTCATTGTGCATATGACAATAAAATGTTTGACTTTGACTTTGAATAGCCAGATATATGAAGATTATTCGGTTATTCTTGTTTCTTCTGTCTTTTTTATGTCTGACCCTCGCTGCAGTCAGTCCAGGCCTTCAGTCTCACTTCTGCAAATGTCTTAAAGATGACAGTCAATCCTCAGTTCTCTTTCGGCGAGGTTGTGAAATCCATGTATGCGCTCAAGGAGCAGATAGAAGACGTCTGGCAGTGTGAAATTGATCAAATATCAGCAGCAGGTAAGGCACTGTTAGGTCAGGACTCTTTGATAGACTATTTGATCATTACTGTATATTCACCCAATTACTGATTTGATTTTGCTTCAGTGAAAAAAGACAAGATTGTAGTTCCTTTTGAACCGAAGACAAGAAAGGACTTCCTGCAATGTGAGTAGACAACAGTGAGCTTGCCTTATCTGTTAGGCTCCATTGCCAAACCACAGCTCCAGGATCCCTGGTTCGATTCTGAGCTTGGGTTACTGTCTGCGTAAGTTTTCTCCCACCTCCCAAAAACATACCTGTAGGTGGATTGGTGACTGTAAATTGCCCCTAGGTGTGAACTCACACCCAGTGTTCCTAGGATAGGATCTGGATCCACCACAACCCTGACCAGAATCTTCATTGTGTAGCTTATTTGTTCTTTTTCATTTTGTGGGTCCACACCAGTAGTCACCAAACCCTTCTCCTGGAGATCTATCTTCCACCAGTTCAGCTCAAACCCAAACCTAAAACACTGTATCCAGCTAACTAAGTGGATTGGTGGATAAGATCTGGATAAGATGTGTTCAACCAGAGCTGAAAGTGAATTCTTTAGGAAGGTACATCATCAGGAGCAGATTTGGTCACAACTGGTCTACACCATCATTCAACATTTCTCTCCTTTCAGATCTGGTCCCACTGTCTCTGGACCCTGACACAGCTCACCGGAGCCTGAGTACGTGTGAAGAGAAGCTACTGGCATGTAGCACCGAGTGCCAACGCTATCCTGACCACCCTGAACGCTTTGACTGGTGGGCTCAGGTTCTGTGCATAGAGCCTCTGAACACACGCTGCTACTGGGAGGCCGAGTGGACGGGTTTACACGGAGTGGACATTGCAGTCTCATACAGAGACATCACCCGGAAGGGAGATGATGATGAATGCAGCTTTGGGTACAACAAACAGAGCTGGAGTTTGGATTGTGCCATACTGAAATATTCTTTCGTGCACGATTATGTGGAAACGGAAATCCCAGCACCTGTATCCCACAGGATAGGGGTGTATCTTGACTACAAGGCCGGAGTGCTGTCCTTCTACAGCGTGTCAGACTGTATGACGCTCCTCTACAGAGCAGAGACAAGGTTCACACAGCCTCTGTATGCCGGATTTGGGTTGTATCCGGGATCCACAGTGAAGATATGCCAGCCAGTCATAGAGGAATAACAAAAAGATACCCAAAGAGTCAAGAGCAGTAAAACTGTGAATGGAAAGAGCATACGAAGAAAAGAAAATAATGGGCTCCCCATTGGGGCTGGTGCCTCAGGGGATCACCAGTTTGAAACTGAACAATGCCACAGGCATCCATTTACAGAATTTGGCAGACGCCCTTATCCTGAGCGACTTACATTTATCTCATTTATACAACTGAGCAGTTGAGGGTTAAGGGCCTTGCTCAAGGGCCCAGCAGTGGCAGCTTGGCGGTGCTAGGATTTGAACTCAACCTTCCGATCAGAAATCCAATGCCTACTCCGCGTAGCTACCACTGCCTCTACATGCCGTCTATGCCCAAGAGTCCATGGAAAGGATAAATGGATTTTCTCTCCATAAGTAATGATGGCGTTTCTCTTAGTGTCACTTAGTTAACTCACTTAGTGTCTCCTCCAAGCATGTGTTAGCTTTCGTCCTCTAGAAGTGACCACGGTCATGCAATGGCCGAAACCAATTGCATGAAAATCCAAAAAAATGGGGAAGAGGAAAGAATAATGGGATTACAGGCACCTAAAACTAAGGACTTCAGGTTCCTGTTCAACTTTTACATAAGCAAAACTTGGAGAGAGAGAGAGAGAGAGAGAGAGAGAAAACCACACTACAAATCCATGTAAAAGGGTTCAATATTCTTGTATGTTCAGGGTTGGGAACTTTGCCATGCTCTAATTTTTTGCTTTCTCATCATCATCTCATAATTATAGTAATATATTCTCTACTATTGAATTTCAGCTTAAGCCTATATTTAAAAAAAATATTTGATGCTCAACTAATGTTTACTCAGGAATTGATTAAATTTGTTGTGTATGATGAAAACAATTCATTCAATTCGACCAAAAACATCCCAGGAACAAAAAAGCACTTTTACATCCTGCTCAAATGATTTGTTCACTCAGCTGAGAAAAGGTTCTGTCCTGAACAGCAGTGTGAATTTCGCGTCAAAAGCACATGCAACGCAGTGGATGTCAGTACCAGCTCCCAGGAGAACGTCCACTCTGAAATATTTGTGTTGTGTTTAAATAGACTACAAGCGGCCACTCCGAGTGTCAGGAGAACCTTTCTGTCAACTGTACAGTATTTTCATGTTGAATAACTCAATGTACAGTACTGTGCAAAAGTTTTAGGCACATGCAAAGAAATGCTGTAGGGCAAAGATGACTTCAAAATAATGAAATTCAATGTTTCTACATTAAAAAAAAAAATTCAGTAAAGAGTAAAGATATTTGGTATGACAAAAAAATAATTAAAAAATAAAATAAAAATAGTAGTCTCCGGTACAACGTGTGCAGTTTTATAAGGAAATGAGCTGGTAAGTTTTATTGAGCATCTTGCAGAACCAGACAGTTCTTCTGGACACTTTGACTTTCGCACTCGCTTCTTATTTTTGCAGCGAAACCCAGAAGCCTTCATTGTGTTTTTTTTATCTGAAAAGTGTCTCTTAGGTAATATGCAGCTTTCTTTAATGACGTGCAAACATTTTTCTGCAACATTTAATTTTGTGCTAGAAAACTGTTTGGGAAACTAAAACGTTTTTTCTTTTTGTACTGACTTGATAATGTAGAAGTCATAAAATCAAAAATCTATAACAAAGTTTGTACTAAAATAAATAGGGTGCCTAAAACTTTTGCACAGTACTGTACATACCAATGTCCTTTTATTTTCAAAAACTCCTGTATTTTTTTTTTTCTTTTCTTTTTTTTTTACAGCCACTGCTGTGATTCAACATCGAATTAAATCGGATTCATCTGATCATTCTGAAGCCTGATTTCTCACACAGAATTATCATTACACAAATTAAGCAGAATGTTTATTTATGTTTAATTTCAACAAGCAATACAGTTTAACACTAAACTGGGCTTGACGAAAACGTTCAACCAAAACTAAAATACACACAATTTCCCCTCTGGCTGATCAGCAAAGATATGTTTGGAGCTACAACACTAACGGAGTGAGGTTAATGGAGTTTAAGCTGGTCTTAAACTCAGAATGGAACCCTGGTGTGGTTTCCCTCCTCGGTGCGGTACTTCAGAACACGGAGATCGGACTCGGGCGCGAACCAAGACATCTGGTCCGAGTGAGGTCTGCGTCTGAGTGAGGTGGTCTCGGTCCACTTCAAACTCTGGTTAAATTGCACTGAGAAAGCGATCAGACTCTGAATCGACTCAGGATGTGAAACGATCATGCTGTGTAGTTTGGGGATGCGTGCTGCTAAACTCGGGACACAGCTGTAGCAATGTGATGTGTTCTGGATATTTGGACTGATGAACAAAAAGACCCTGGTTGTTTAAAACAAGTTATTTATATAATAATCTAAATCGGTTATTTAGTGTTGACATTGTGCTCGGGTGATTTTTGTGATATCTTTGCGCACTTGATGGATATTTGTATACCTTTTCTCATTGAATCAGACTTTTTTTGGCTTTTGCAAAGATATAAAAGCGCTCTAAATTACAAACACAACATATAGTTTGGTACTGCTCAGCACAAGCATCCGATCAGAGTAATTCGATAGCACAGTTTCGTTTTAATACATTAGATTTTCTTGATTCTGCTACTGTATGAAACTGTGTGTGAAAAGTGATACTTTTGCAGCTGGAATCTTTCCAGTTTCAATTACGTTCGATTGGCTGAACGTCTACGTTTGGAGCAAAGTGTGTCAATTTCACTTTTAGTTGAACTCTTTCATTAGCCCATGTATGGGACTGAAATTGTTTCCTTATGCTGAGTCAGCATTAAGGAATGAGAAAAGAAGCAAAAGCACATATTTACAGAACATAATTGTACAGTAATCATATGTTAAGGTGTTATGCATATTCCCTAGAAGCTGAGGAATGCAGCATAGACTTGTTAATACCTACAGCTTGCTATGCAGCTTTGCGAGATAGAATTACTACAAAACAAACAAAATAAAAACAAAACAAAACAAAAAAAAAAAAAACAACTATTCAGTGCTTAAAGCAATGTTTTCTTAAAGCACACCAAATTAATGATAGCATCCTTCCCTTTTTAAATTACTTAACGCGAGAGAAGGAACACGGAGAAACTTCAATAACACACTCATCTACAAATGTACACTCTAAGCTGCCCAATTGCTCAGCAAAGGCTTCAGGAAATTTAACATTTTTATTTTTTTTTCCCTCCTTTAAGTGTTGAGTGAAACGACTAATGAGTGACAGTGCAGCCCATGCCCCTCCGATATTTAAAGTGCAAACGCAGGAGGTGCAACAGGACAAGAGACACACAGAGGGGTTTGTAGAGTAGAAATTAGGGTGATGGGATAGAACGAGGAAAGACAAAATGAAGAGAGGAGAAAGTGGAGAAAAAAAACCCCAAAAAGAGCCATTTGGGGAAGATGATCACTCTCCGGAGCGACAGCAAACCCTGAAGCCACACTGCAGATTCTGACATCCGCTCGCTCTGTCAGCATGAGGACCTGCACGGGACACAGAGAGGAGGAAAGAGTAAGACCAACAGGCTGAGACACGGATTCATAAGTAAAGAATAAAACATGACTTGACAGGGTGTGCTGTTGTAGGGAAATAATCAACGCCAGGATGATGTGATGCTGTGCGATGGTGTGTTGATTATTTTTCCAATAACGGCACACACCTGAAGCGTTTTATTCCTTTTTCTGTCACGGGAATTTGTCCACAATTTAGATTTTTCATTTATTACATTTATTTATGAATTACATATTGTACTTTTATCCATTTAGGGTTACATTTAATGTTGTGGAACATCCACGGAACAAGTTACATCACATAGAAACAGTCGTTTCTTCACCAGCTTCTCTTTTTAATTCTCTCTTGAAGTTAATAAGACAAAAACACTTTGTCGTGTTACGGAGAAAATGGAAAGCGCAAACGTTTCCGTCTTGAAGACTTTCCTGCATCTGAAAACATACCGTTACAAAACCCTGACTCTTTCCATAAAGATTAAATAACCCTTATAGTGAATCTCACCATAGCAACAGTCATATATCTTTGTTAAATAAATAAATATATATATATATATATATATATAAATATATATATATATATATATATTTATATATATATGGATCTGTTAAGATTATGTAGAGTGTTCGCCCATACAAGTCCTTACGAATGAGCTGTTACCATGGAAACGATACTGTATTAGAATGAGCGCATTAATATAATCCTGTGATTTGCAGCTGGAATCAACGTCAGAGGCGCTATTTACGATCAATGGTCAGGAAAAAAAAGGAGGAAGTGGCACTCACTCTACTTTAGTTCTTTTGAACCGAACTGGATTGAGAAATGATTTTCAGCCCCTCCAGGATTTCGTGCTTGTGCGATCGCAAAAATTAACGCAACATTAAGCAAACTCTGCAATATTCGGAGGAGTTTGCAATTTTTCAAAATTACCGCAAATTTTCCACAGATTTGGGTCAAGACGCGTCATGTGACATCATCACGACCCGCATTCAGCCAAAACCCTCTTCGGTTCACGTGCGTCGAACATGAGTACAGCTAAAAGGTCTCATTTACCAACAAACATCACCGTGAAAGACCATGTAAAACTATTTCGTAGAGTTGCAATTTCACCAATTCAAGTAGTTTTCTGCAAAAAAAAAAAAAAAAGCACAAAAAAAAACTCACAAATTATGAAAAAAGCTAAATCTAAATTTTTTAGCCGAAGCAATCACAAAAAAAATATAATAAAATTCAGCGAAATCCTGTACGGACTGACTTTTAATATGAAAGCCACTGAATTTTAACCGACATTAAGCAGCCACGTTATAAGCGAAAACAACTAAATATTCAGCTCCATTGTTGAGCATTATCCCATACTTCCCTTTTTTTGTTAGCCGATAAAACGGATTTCGGTTCACTAGATGTTCCAATTCTTTATACTTACCTTCAGGTACTGCACACTCACCTGAACAAGGCCAGTGTTGCTAATTATTCATGAAAACAACATGACAATTTCCAAAGAAAGAACATTCGCAGTCCAGGTGTAGGTGACATCAGTGTAAAATGACTTTAAATATATTTACATTACGGTCATAGCAGTTTGTGTGATTCCGCATCACATTATCTGTGTCTGCTAATAACCAGGATGTTGTGCGTGTGTGTTACCGTTGATGTTATCGCAGTAGTAGAAGTGTTCGTCATTGAGCGAGGGACACATGGACACCAGCTCATGCAGTCCCACTTCAGTGATGAACAGACAGCCCGAGAGGTTCAGATGCTCCAGCAGAGGAAGCCCTCCTCCCTGAGAGAGACACCTACAACACACACACACACCTGTTCAAGCACTATTCAAATGCTTGAATACATGCAGCTTATCCATACGTTTAAATGTAGACTCTAAGAGTCAGTGAGACAAGCAGAACAATAAGTTGGCTGTTATTATTAAAGACAAAAGTAGGTGTTTTAATAATTATCTGGCCAAACGTATGTGGACACCTGACCATCACACCCATATGTGGTTCTTCCCCAAACTGTTCCCACAAAGTTGGCAGCAAAGAGTTGTATAGAATGTCTTTGTATGCTGTAGCATTACAATTTCCCTTTGAGGTCCAAACCTGTTCCAGCATGACGATGCCCCTGTGCACAAGGCGAGCTCCATGAAGGCATGGTGTGTTAAGGTTGGAGTGGAAGAACTCGAATGTCCTGCACAGAGCCCTGACCTCAACCCCACTGAACACCTTTGGGATGAACTGGAGCCTCCTCACCCGACATCAGTGCCTGACCTCACTAATGCTCTTGTACCCGAATTATCACAAATCCCCACAGCCACCCTCCAAAATCTAGTGGCAAGCCTTCTCAGAAGAGTGGAGCTTATTATAACAGCAAAGGGGGAATAAATCTGGAATGGGATGTTCAACAAGCACATATGGGTCTGATGGTCAGGTGTCCATAAACATTTGGCTGTATAATGTATACTAATAGTGCAACGGGTGATTAAAAGCAATAAGAGGACATTATAGGTTTTTACATTAAATGCATTACTGGTTATATTTAGCCCACAGGCACAACAGTGTCACTGTGTACACCTACTCATCACTTAAGTAGACACCTACACCATGTAGGTGGAGTTAAAGACTAGAGCTCATCTTTTCAGAGTTAGAGTTAAGCTGTGAAGAAACGCAGCTTGTTGAGCCAAAAAAAACAACAAAACAACGAACAAAAAAAAAAAAAACCCCAACTAGCATGGCAGTGTGTTGCACTGCTTAGCCAAAAACAGATAGTTGTTTGTTTAACCAAACGGACACCACTGGAGTAGGCGGTAATAAATGTAAAAATTATATGTAAATAATTTAGCAATCTATGCTTATTTTTCCCATAGCAATATTATGGGATATTTTATTTAGATTCATTAGATATATAGATATATGTGTGTGTGTGTGTGTGTGTGTGTGTGTGTCTACAGTACCTTAGGCCGATGTCTGTGATCTGATAGCATCCTGACAGGCTGAGGAACCTCAGAGCTCGGCAGGCTCCTATCTGATCAGTCCTTGACTCGCCCTCGGAAGGGCATTTAGTCCAAAGCTCAGTGCTGCCCCCTGTGGCTTGAGGCTCACACTGTGCTCTTTTCAATGTCCTTAAAGCAGTGTCTGAGCCGCAGCACGCGGAGTGACCACACTGCATTTCCCCCAGTGTGCCATACAGCTGCTGCAAGTAGGTGGAGCCAATGTCAGTCCTAAAGCTCCGCCTCATGCTCCTCCTACAGCAGCATGACCTGCTTCCTGCCTGCACCCCTAAAATACCGCTACGCCCCTCGTTTTGTCCGGCCACGCCTTCTCTTCTAGTCCAGTCGGCTGCATCCTCAATGTCGGCGAGCTCGACGGGATCCAGAACCCAAACGGGGCTGCAGCTCATGCTCCGCCCACCGGGCCTCCACTTAAAGACGAGAGCCGTGCGTGTGCGTCCTGGAGAATAACCGGAGTGCTTGTCCAGAAGTTTGATGGCAGACGGCGGTGTCTTCAGAAGCTTGTTTTTGCATTCGGGGCTGTTCTTGGAAAACCTGGGCGTGGTCAGATCGCCTAAACCTAGGGACAACCTCTGCAGCGTGTAGTCGGTGATCTTCTCACAGCCTGACAGGTCCAAATGCTCGAGTGTGCGGCACGCCGCCAGCTCCGCCCAACTGCGGAAAAGGAAGAAGAAGAAAAACAACAATTCCAGTCAAATGTCTAAACCATATTCAGTCAATTTTATTGAGTGACAGGAAATGAAGTCGCACGAAAAAGCTGTGTGTAAATATTCAGGATTAAACACTTACCTTTCAAAAGCAGAATCAGTAACATCAGTCTGGGTGAGATCCAAGTGTATGAGATTTGGGCAAAGACTAAGGATCTGACGCACCTGGTAAAGAAAAATGACAATATATCAAACACAAAACCCCAATTTTACTTTAACACAATGTTTAATGTTTATTTCTAAGCATCTTAGCAAGAGTGGGGTTTAGAATATTATCCAGCTGCTTTTACACTTAATTATGAAGGCGCTATATGCAAAGCATACCAGAAGACACCACATAGGTCCTGTCGAGTTCACAGATATCAAATATGATGATATAATGGCATAATATTAAGTAATAGGTTTGCAACACTGACTGATTACATTGTTGTCACTAACAAATAGCTGACTGGATGTTAAAATATATTTGTCACAAACACGCCATATTTTGATGAATTTATTTTGTAGACCTTTTACATACATTTTATAAACAAAAGGTTGTGCTGGCGTTTTTGTTTAAATTGTAAGTTTATTCGTGTGTTCTAAAATCCGCTGTTGAATTCTCGATTCTGATTGGTCAGAAGGCGTCGATTAATTTTCTCTAACAGCAGCTCGGACGATAGTTTTGTCTGCAACGCAAATCACAGGGTAATATTAATGCGCTAGTTCTAATATGTTATCATTTCAACAGTAAACATGGCAGACACTCCATATAAGAATGTTTATTTAACATTTTTTGGAAGGAGTCTCCACTGTCAGCGATTTGTAACGATCTGAGGTAAAGCTGTAACCTAAATTTTTTAACTCGTTTTGAACCCATTGAAAAAAAAAAAAAAAGTGATAACAGGAACTAACTTGTTTCACTGATGTTCCAAAACATTCAATGTAACTATAAATGGATAAAAAGTATGTTGGGTCATTTAATTAAGAACAAAAAAATATTTAACTGTTGGCAAATTGCTGTGGTATAAGATACACAGATAAAACATTTGGGGATGTGCTGTTATGGGATGGTAACAGTAACTCCGCTTCATCACTCCACCCCATCACTGATTATTTTCCTATAACAACAAGCCCTCAAGTGGTTAACTCCTGACATATACACATTCTTAGCTCACCTCTAATATACAGTAATACCAGTACTGTACATCCTCTCATACTTTTTATAATACTGTTATAACACTAATATGAGATATTCAGTCTGTCTGAATTGAATCCTGTGTGTTTATCGAATCGAATCCCACGAACCAGCTGGTCCGAGATCACTTGCTATCTCAGGGGGGTCTGGAGTGACTTCCAAGTAAAACCCACGATACTGTAAACACAACTGGTTCAGCCCAACTGCAGAAAGTGAGCAATGAATAAAAGATTTTCGCCAGCATGTTTCTAGCCCTGCACCTTCCTACAAACCCATCAGCATTTTTTTCTAGTTATGTAACGTTTGTAACTGAATCTGAACAAAAAGCGTACTTGGACCAAGTCAGAAGGTCTGACTAATATGAGAAAGGAGTTCCACAAGCTCATGAGTTTTTCCTTACCATTTTGCTGGAGACGGCAGCACTGTAAGCCAGGCTGAGGGTGCGAACCGATGACCCCACAGCCGGGAGAAGGTTCTGGATCATTCCATTCAGCAACTTCTTTTCTTTGCGCACAGCACTGATGGCCAGAGAGTCCTCACATGCTTCCTCTGCACACATGACACACAATCAGAGCATCATAAACACGCCTAATCTGACCTCAGCAGACCCGTTTTAAAAAGGGAAACGAGGTGTTACCGGATTCGTCAACGTCTGCGTCCTCGTCCCACTCCTGATAGGCTCGCCCTTCCTCCTGCAGGTTCTGCACCCAGTCTTCATCAGGATCCTGGTCTGGCTCTCCTGGGGGACCACGATAATAATCACCTGGGGGGGAATGAATCATACTGTTTGCTAAAGCTTGACAGACAAGAACATGTTCTACAGGCTGAAGTGACGTCGATCTGCACTCACAATAATGATAAATGGTAATAGGATAAACATTTTATCCTATTACCATTTGATTTTTGCTACCTTGTGTTTAAACAAACAATGTATTCAACCTAGATAGGTAAAGTTCGTCATGATGGCTTGACAAAGCCAGTTTGAAACTGTTTCATAAGCTTGATGATAGGTTAAAGGTGAAAGACAGAAAGAATGAAAGAAAGAAAAACAGACAGTTACTGGTAGAAAGACAGATGACAAATAGAGTGATGCAAGTAGAAAGTCAGATGGAGTGAGAGTGATACAGGTAGATTGATAGAGAGATGGATGGAGAGAGTGTGTGGCATTGATAGAGAGATAAGTGAGATGAGAGATGAAGTGAGAGTCTCTGTTACAGGTACACTGACAGAGTCAGAGTGTGAATGTAGCTTGAAAGGTTTAGGAGTTACAACAGTCCAAAATTGTCAATGGAAGTCAATGGGAATTTTGGCCACTTTGAGCTTCCGTAACGGGAAAATCGTAATTCCAATAAGTTAGAAAAGTCATAGCACACTTTCTCTTTGTCGAGCCAACATAATAACGCCTTCATATTTTTTTCACTTTAGAACTTCAGTGTGTCTTCAACATGTAATTTTTTTCCTGTATACTCGTATGTGATGATACGAAAGTTACAAACCATGTAGTACGTATGGATACGAGTCATTTTCTGTAAAAACGAACAGCCTGATAAAATGTAACCTCATTGCGGCAACTACGCACCACACCGTCATTCAGCTACCAAAAGGATCAATATTTTTCCATCGAGCACACTGGAGACAAATGAACGGACACTGAAGTGTGAATATTTTGGTAGAAACGTGACGGAGAACTACCGTGCATCTTCACTTTTTTTTGTCAGGCTGGTTTACAGCCTGAACTTGCACTTCTAACATCTAATAGGAAGATGAAAACTCCTTTGTAAAACCTGGTCAGATGTTAACTTTTTAGCAACTAGCTTCAGCTGTCTGTCTCAGTGGAACAATACGCTGAGTCATCCCTTTTCAGAGTGACACTGCTGGTCTAGGATTTCCTGTTTGTTCTGAAATAAAACAATTACACTGACAAAGGGAGGATAAACCTACAGTACTGCATGTTTAAATCTTGATATGGTTAAGTCTGTGCAAATTGAAAACAAAATCGGCTTTAAATGCATAACCTGCGTTTTTACTCAAAGTCTGTGCGCTTGTTCGAATACGTTATCATTTCTACGGAAACAAGCTCATACACAGGAACTTTTACGGTGGACGCTCTACAGAATCTAAACCTAATAATAAACAGATTAAAAGAAACCTGGTGTTATTTAACAAAATTTTTTTTTAATTTTTTAAAAAATCATATAAATCGCTGATATGGTGAAGTTACCCGTGAGAAAATGGTGTAGGTAGTCGTGAGTCTGTCACTCTGCCAAATTTCATAACAAGCGTACAAAGCATTCAAGTCTATGGGCTTCCATAGAGTTCCGTTGTGGAAGTATTATAATAATAAGAAGAAGAAGAAGGAGAAGAAGAAGAAGAAACCATACAATTACGTATGCTGCTTGGCCCCCTAAAAATTTAATTCAAACCACATCTGACCACCCATTCATTGATCATGTTCTTATAACAGCATCCCCGAAGTGTTTTATTCCTTCCTTAAAACATCTCCCTGAAAGGTCACATGATCACTGTTGCAGAGATGCTGAGCTTGTCCTAATGCTGGACTTTCCTGCACATTTTGTGAAAGGATGATGCACTGAAAAATAATAACAGGTAAGACAGGTCTCTCACGTCTGGCCCAGCGGACTGGGTATAGGTGTCTCCACAGCAAACCCGTTTTAACCACCTCTGCCCAGGTATGGCACACCTGGCTGCAGCGGCACAGGTCCTCCGGGCCCAGGTAACGAAACAGTCGCACCATGACCTCCTGCGGCAGCGATGAGATGTGTGTGCTCGCCTGACTGTCACATTCTGCAGGAAAGGAATAAAAAAAAAAACAACAACACGTATTATATACATGGTACATACTTCTCTTCCACACACACACACACACACACACACACACACACACACACACACACACACACACACAACAACAATGCAGCAACTGTTTTAAGAATACAGAGGATAAAGAGCTCCACACACACACACGGCAGGTGTGGTCTCAGGGTTGCATGAAATCCTACTGTAAAGACACCACAGGCTGAATTACAGGTATTTATAATTGCTCAAGGGATCACTGTTCTGATAAAGTGCCAAAACAAGTAGTGATCATGTAAAACAAACAAAACAGCTGATCAGTATCTCACAGAGTCTGAAAAGCATCTTTCAGTCAGGACAAATTCACAGGCTGCAGTTCAAGCAAACCTGTATGTAACTTTAGTCAGGTGCTGATGTCTTAATTACATTCTGTCTCAATTATGTTTGGTTTAGGAAAGACTTCACCAGTAAAGGGCTATAAAATGTGTCTGGCCGTAAATACACAGTCCCTGTAGAATTTTCTAAAATCCCAATATGGTTATTTTCCCCAAATACCACCTCAATGTGCTTCCTCTGGGACACATGAAGCCACCACGTCTTTTCAAACTGCTGCTCAAGCTGCGTCACAGAGCAACTACCCTCTTCCGCATACGAGCACGTGATTGGTTAGGAGAGAGAGTAATGCCATTGTGCCCTCTTGGACTCCCAGCCATGGCCAGCTGTGGCATCGCCGAGATTTGACTCGTAATCCCCTCACTTGGGATTCTGGAGTCTTTTCTGGTTCCATGCGACCTTTAGTGGGGGGTTAAAAGTCTACCATCATAACACAGATTTAGCTGTGACTTTTGACCAGAGCGATCTTACAAAATAATGGACACCTGCGCGCAAATCGAACATAGCGTAACTTCTATAAATCGTCTTTGTACGTATGACTTCTTACAAATATATTCCAAACCTGACAGAGGGACCGAGATCAGAACTGTAGTGAAAAAATAATCCAGACTATACCAAGCAGGGATCTCTAAAATAATGTATACATTACAGTAGTGCTTTTCAAACTTTCTGTAGCCAAGATAAATTCCACAAACGCCAACAGTATGGATTTTATAAATTAAAATCTATTACTGAACTTTCCACCGATAGAACACATCAGTTCTGAGTTGACTTTGGTGCTTGGACCCCTAAATGTAATAATTCGACAATATGGGTCGTGATTCTGTTTCGCCAAGAAGCGTCTCTCACCGTCCTCAGTCTTCTCGTGGTCGGAGTATTTGAAGGCCTTGTGCAGCACCTCGGCCTGGCTCCACAGGTTTAAGCCCTTCAGCACCTCGGCGGCCGTGTCCCACTGCTGCTGGCTGCAGTGCTGCGCTATCACCTGTCTCTTTATGGCCTTCAGCTCCTCATAGGTAAAGTATTCCATCAGCATGGGCTGGAACACCTGACACAGGTACACAGGACAATTAGGGAGGTGAGACAGGTGCAGTGGACAGGTAGAATGGCAGAAGGTAAGTACATGGTGTTCCCTAAATGGGTGTAATCAGGTATGCAGTAGTGGTGTGACTGTAGTGATTATGTGCTGTGCTACATGATGTCATGTTTCGTCTGCTCAACGGCACTATTAACACACACAACAAAATATATACTGTTCATTTATCCAATACGGAGAGAGTATTTTCTTGCGGTGTGCAGGTCGTGTATATGTAGCGCTCAGAAGATGTTTACTCTACCTCCTCTTCCTCCTTCATGTGAGGAAGGAAGTCCTGGGTGAAAGCCTCGAGACGCTCTTTCAGCTGCCGTGCATAGTTCAGCTGTTCACACTCGCTCTGTCGAATGAAACATCGGATCAAACATGAACACGCGCTTAGGATCACTCAACATTGCACCAATAAGCACATACATACATACACGGCTAAAAGGGGCAAATCTAAACAGTTAAACGGAGCACACCTGCAATCGCACCACAGGTGTGTCGAGCTCCCTTTTTTCCCTTTTTAACTACATCCCACTTAATGCTGCTTAATAACAGCTTCCTGTGACATCATACCGGAGGTCTTGCTGCTTAAGCTTAAATGCTGCAATTATAAGCTTTTAGAAGCCATGTCACTGTGAGCTGTTGTCAGCATCTGGCAAGAAAACTGTTTTTTTGTTTCCTTATTCAGAGCTCCTATAATCTCACACCACAAAAACATTAAATCAGGTGCTTTTTTAGAAACTTTTAAAGACTAGGCGCATGCCAATTCTTCATTTTCAAACGACAAAAAAAAAAAAGCCTATTCTTTTATCGTTTCTCATAATATTACTCTTCAACTAAATAAATAAATAAATAAATAAATAAATAAACACAGGATACTTACCGAAGTATCTCAGTAAAACTTTACAGCATGACACAGTGCTGTCAACCTCACTAATCTATATTGCATCATATCCTGCTTCCTGAGCTACAATTGGTTAGTAGTACTTACTCAAAAAGAGTCAATTGAGACATTTCGGAAATTTTTCACATTACTGTACCACCACAGAAAAACAAATAATGACTAAACAATAACTAAATGTATAATAACTAAACGTAATTAACTAAAAGTAATTGGACACTTGGTTGCTCAGCTGTTTAATCATTATTTAAATGTCCTAGTAAGCAGGTAAAAAGTCTAGTGTTGATTTGCATTTAGAATCTGTTGCTGTTAACGCTCAATATGAAGTCCAAAGAGCCGTCACTGCCAGCGAAGCAAGCCATCATTAGGCTGAAAAATCGAAACAAACCCATCAGACAGACTGCGTGCGGCGAAATCGTTGTATTCGGTATGGTCTTAAAAAGAAAGAACGCACTGGTGAGCTCAGGAGCACAAAAAAGGTCTGGAAGACCACAGATCACCAAGAACTGTGGTGGATGACAAGAATTCTTTTCCTGGTGAAGAAAAAACGAATCATAACAGCTGGCCAGATCGAGAACATCCTCCACGAGGTAGACGGATCTGTGTCAAAGTCAACGATCAAGAGAAGGTTTCACCAGTCAGTACGGAACCACAAAATGTAAACCAGTGGTAAGCCTCAAAAGAAGGAAGATTAGATTTCACCAAAAAAAAAAAAAATCAATTAATCATCATCATCATCATCATCATCTAAAAACAGTTCTGGAACAACATCCTATGGACAGATGAGATGAAGATGAACTTGTAGCAGAATGATGGGATGGAGAAGGTAAGGATGATTTGAATCCTATGATCTGAAGCGTACCACCTCATCTTATGGCCATCCAATGGAACAGGTTCCCTTGTATTTATTGGTGATGTGCCTGCTGACAAAAGCAGCAGGATGAATTCTGAAGTGCACAGAATTATATTATCCGCGTGGATTCAGCCAAATGCTTCAAATCTCATTGGACGGTGCATCACAGTGCAGATGGGCAATTACCTGAAGCATACTTTAAAAGCAACCCGAGACTTTTTTAAGGCAAAGGCCATGTCAGTCACCCATCCTAAATCTAGTTAAGCATGCATTTCCTCAACTAGATATTGCTGAAGGCAAAACACCTCAAAAATATGGAGGAACTGAAGACAGCTGTAGTAAAGACCTGGCAGAGCATCACGAATGAAGAAAACCAGTGTCTGATGATGTCTATGGGTTCCAGACTTCAGGCTGTCATTGACTGCAAATGCACTTGCAACCAAGCATTAAAATTTAATTTATGATCCTTAGTCTGTCCAATTACTTTTGGTTCCTTAAAAAGGGTGGGACCACATATAAAAAGCGCTTTAATTCCTACACTGTTCACCCGATTTGGATGTAAACACCCTCAAGTTAAAGCTGAAAGTCTACTCTCTAACTTCGTCAATGTCCAAACAATAACTAAATGTCCAAACTATAGCGAACAATAACTTTGTCAATGTCCAAAAATATTCACCTGATCGTATGCTCGTTTCTGAATCTTAAATTCCCCTCTTAATAAATAATAAATAATAAATATTAGAAGGTGTAAATCAGAAAGTATTCATTCATATTCATAGGGTTTCATATCAATGCGCTTGTTCTAATGCGTTATCCTTTCTATAGTAACGACCTACTCTGAGACTTGTATGGGAGACGCTTCTCACAGACACATGCTAGGAGACGTTTAATTAGCATTTTTTTTGGAAGGAGTCTCCAGTGTCAGCTCTTTGTAACCAAGTTTTCCGACACAGGAAAAGGTTCTCCCTAACGTGACGAGCTACGTTTTTTTTTGTTTTTTTTTGGTCTTGTGAGGGAATGATTGTTTATAGCTGCTGTAACGCAAGAGATAACAGGAAGGTAAATGTAACTATAAACAGACAAATAGCTATGTTTCCATTCAAGATGTGAATTTAACTTATGCGAAAAATTGGAATATCGCATAAAACATCCCATGTGTTCAAAAGAACAAAATCGGGGAAACTGCGTGTCTTCTTATCAAATAAAAAAAAAAAAAAGATCCCCTTCAATTAAGCGCATAAGTTTTTTTTATACGCATTTGAGATTTTATTCGCATCTGGTGTTTCCATCCAGTGTTTTTTATGCGATATCCCAAATTCCGCATAAAAATACGTGGATGGAAACATAGCTAAAGAAGAGTTATTGCTTATTTCCTGAAAACTTGCAATCCTTGACAAATTGCTGTGTCATATATGACTTTTTTCTGTCATTAAAACGAGGGGTTACACTGAATTACATCTAAATTTTCCTTGTTTACAAGTGAACATTTTGAATGCAAGACGAAAACCTGTTTTAGAAACATGCTCCGGGTTTAGTGCGGTGTCTGGCTGCGCTTCAGTTCACCACAACAGCCTGAGTCATCCCAGCACAGCACAATCAGCCTCCACCTTGTGCACTGACACTGCCTGAGTAACCCTGGGCACTAAACTGACCACAGATCAGCCAGCCTTCTCTGCGGTCACTCAGAGTCAGCGGCTAAAAAAAAAAAAAAAGACTATACAATTTACCATTCTGGGATCGGCAAACAAATCCTGTTACCACACAGCGTTAATCTTGACCAGGTCTAGCTTATCAAAATGAACAGTGGAATAAAGATTGAGAAATAAATGTGCTTTTACTTCACAATGCTCATTCTTTCCTGTTAGTGCAGGACACAATGTCCTAATTTATCTTGGCTTTAACGAGAGGAAAATTCCCCGATTGCCAAGAAGGCTTGGGTAAGCAGAGTCAGATCAGTTAAATGTTGAACGTTTCTCTGTTTTGGGTTCCGAGTTCTCAATATTTACCCTACATGCACGTTAGGAGTTAAAGAAATATTTCAGCCAAAAAAAACTATAATATACCATATGTAATAAATCTGTTAATACATGTTAGGTGTCCAAAATTTGCATGACACACACAGTTTGGTTTGATTCATAGGTTAACACAGTTCCAATTCGCAAACACTAAACATTTGTATCTACTAAAAAATTTTTTTTTTAAAAACATCCGTAAAACAAGTTAGTTCCTGTTATTTTATGGTTGTTCCCACGCTGGTCTCTTTTTGTTCTCTCTTTAAGATAAAATGCAGCTTAAAAAGTTACAGCTTCACATGTTATAAAGCACTGACACTGGAGACTCCTTCCATATCAACAGTTTCTTTTTAAAACACGTTTATGTTGAGCGTCAAACAGGTCCCTGTTAGAGGTCGACCGATTGATAGTTTTTGCAGATTAATCGGCACCGATGACCGATTGCTGGATCTGCAAAAATCCACACCGATAGTTTTTCCCGGTTGCGTCTGTCGTGGGAGCGACTGAGAAGGGTCTACTGTCGTCATACAGTACGAGAGCGGCCTCTAGAGGCGAAATAAAAACTATCGCTGACAAATTTTGTTGTTATTTGAAGTGCTTTTTTTCCCTAATCATTTTGAATGTCTCTATTTTATTTGTTATTTGGAGTGTCACTTTTTGGTTCAGTTTGGATGTATATCTTTTATTTACTTTAATATTTCTTAATAGTTAATTTATATATATATATATATATATATTTATTTCATTTTTTTTTTAAAGTATTTTCATGGTACAGACAGTATTGTTTATTTTTATAATAAATTTCAGCAATATTTTACTTTGTGTGTTATGTTTTCTTTCAGTATCAATTATCGGTTGATTAATCGGTTATCAGCAGGTGCTGCCCAACTTGGTTATCGGTATCTGTAATATCCACTATCGGTTGACCTCTAGTCCCTGTTACTATAGATACAATATCGTATCAGAATGAACGCATTAATGTAAACCTGTCAGTTACTTCGCAGCCGGAACGACTGTCAGAGCTGCTGGTATAGAAAATTGATCAACACCCTCGGAGCGCTCAACGTTAACGTTTATCTAAATCTAATGTTAAAACTAAAGACACACCCAAACAGTGAATGGGGAAAAAAAGAAAAAAAAAAAAAACTCCATGCAATTCATTTTTGAATTCTGAAAAAACCCATTCAGAAGCAGCGCTCTAGCCAGTCTAGCTAGACTGGTCATGTGATACGTGTTTTAGAAGCTGTATATATTACTATTCCAGCCTTGTAGCCTGCTGCATGTAAGGCTTAACATGACTCACACTTATGTAATCTTTAGCAATAAAACAAAACAAAACAATACAATATATTCATGGAAACAAGAAATGGTTCGAGTGCTCATTTGCATAAACGGCTTCCTGAGTTATACAAGAGCTGCCGAGGCCAACACCCGCCATTTTCTGTGCAGCCCAAACGGTCACATAACTGAGATTTATGACATAATGTGGTTATGTAATTCACCCAACACACCCACCTTGACATTCCTGAGGCCTTTCTCAAACAGCGACAGCATCTCGGAGAGCTTGTTGTCGGAGTGCACGTTGTAGGTGGTGCGGCTGCGCTGCTGCAGCAGCTCGATGATGTACTCGTTCTCGATCTGCTCGTGGATCTTGAACTCGTTGAAGGTGGCGCAGAGCGTCTGGAGGAACGCGCGGAAATCATTGTTGTTCGAGAAGTTCGTCTTCGACAGCTGTGGGCATAAAAGAGCCAAGGGACTCGGTCAACAATCGCGCCACGATTATATTAACACTATCATTACACCACGGTGCTGTAGATTCTCTGTAGGTCAGAAGGTGTGCATTACATTTCGTACGACAGCACGGCTTGGACAGTAGTCCCGGCTGTAACAAGTTTATATTCATGCGCTCGATACGATATGCTATTGTTTCTATATTAACGGCTCATACACAGGGACTTAATCTAGTCTAATAATAAACAGATTTTTTTTATTTTTTATTTTAAATGTGCTTAACAAAGTAAAATGTATAATTACTGATGTTTTTTGTTAGGAGACATTTATTTAACATTTATGGAAGGAGTCTCCATTCTTAGAGTGAGAGAAAAGAGAGAGAGAGTGAGAGAGAGAGAGAGAGAGAGAGAGAGAGAGAGAGAGAGAGAGAAGGCTGATGAGGGAACGACTGTTTATTGCGGCTATAACAAGTAAGCACAGGAACCTGTGTTGCAACATTACTATAAACGGACAAATGTGTTTTATTCCTTACTTAGGATTCTCTTAATAATAGAGATGAGAAATATTCCACTGCTGCATGTGCACACACTTGCCCCTTGTTTTTTTCCTCATTTCCCTTCACATTATATTATTTGTAGGATTTTTCTGCTACAGTAGAAGAAGTTTACTGTCTGCTCATGACATTCTGTATGCGTACACGTAACAGATAAAACTGTCTTCTGTAAACGTGTAGGACGTGACCAGCTTAGACAAACGTTCACTTTAGGGTTTTATGAGCTTTTACAATATAATGGCATGAATTCAATTCAAGGAAGCGTGTAACATTTTCGTTTAGAGCATATCAGATTTCATAAAATTAAATTGTTGGGGTTTTTTTTGTCTAAAACAAACATTACATTCTCTTATGTCACATCAGGACACTTTATCTACAATAATTAAACTGTATAGATTTTTTACTAATACGCTTGTGACTATGAAAAGCCATTGGGATCAGTATGTTAATCTTAAAAAACAAACCAACAAACAAACAAACAAAAAACAGGTAGATATGAGAGTGCCAACCTTTATTTGTTTTAATAATGATGATCCTGATAAATATCAGTCAATCTAACACCACAACGTAATACCCGAATTGACACGGGTTTTAATAGTCAACAATTTTTTACGTCATGTAATACCATCTGCTTTTTAAATGCCGTTATACTGAATGCCATTATTCAGTAAAACTGCACGTTTGCAACTGCGATGTTGCTTTTACCAGTACCTCCAGGGTTTTGCGACTGCAGAAATGAACACAAAATCAAGCAAACTCCGCAATATTCGGAGGAGTTTGCAATTGTTCAAAATTACCGCAAATTTTCCACAGGTTTGGGCCGAGACGCGTCATGTGACGTCATCACGACACGCATTCAGCCAAAGCCCTCTTCGATTCACGTGCGTCGCACATGAGTACAGCTAAAAGGTCTCATTTACCAACAAACATCACTGCGAACGAGCATGCAAAACAATTTCGTGCGATTGCAATTTCGCCAATTCAAGTAGTTTTCCGCAAAAAAATAAATAAATAAATGGGAAACAAACTCTGCAAGTTGCATCGCAAATTTTGGAAAAAAGCCGCCGCAAAATCAAGCATTTTTGGTCTCAACAATCACAAAAAAACTCTTCACAAAATACACAACAAATCCCAAAAAATCCTGTATGGACTGATTTTATACAACAGTTCAATAAACAAGAAATTAGTATTGAGTGAGTGACATTTTATGTTTGTTTTTTTTTTTTTTGCTCTGCTATAAGAAATATAGCCCAAAGAAGACAAACTCACTTTATTGCACATCAGGGTAGCCAGCCCAAAAGTTATATTCCTGAAAAGTTTTTCTTTTGCCATGTCCGGTGATGATGTCACCAACACTACTGCAGTAACCATTTCAAACTAAGAAGTGGAATTTTACTTGGCGAACGCAGACGAGAGGGGGGGTGATACATACAGTGAAACGTGAGGTTACAGGAAACAAGGGCACTCTTGGAACATTGCTCGACCAATCAAATTAGTGGGCGTGTACATTAGTGAACTGTTGTATAATTACTTAAGTAGCTGAGTATTTAGCTGAATCAGGTTTGTTTGGAGCAGGGAAAACATTTGGTGCGTCTCAATCAGCTTCGTAGTTCAGCAGTCAGGGCACCGATCAGAGAGTCAGCCATTTTAAGGGCTGTCTCATTCGCAAAATCCTTCCAGTGCACTGGAACGTTCCCACAATGCACCGCAAAAACCAGGGAGCATCGATGCTCACTATGTTCCCTTACTGGAAATGACGTCATATTTTCTGAAGCGTCTCAGCTCGAAAAAAACGGCGGACAAACTCTCAGCCAACTTCCGTCTACAAACGCAAGTAGCTTGTTATCGTTGTTGTGGCTCTCAAATGATCTCTTACGTCAGCGTTAGCGTCTTACGTTTAACTTTATTTGGCGTTCTATATACGATTTTTCTGAGCCTAGCGACTTTTAAGTGTTTAATTTAATTAAAAATTTAACCCACTAGCTAGCCTACGATCCTGCTTGAAGTACCATGACAGAAATTCATGTGATTACGCTGACAAATTTATAGGACATGTAATGTCAGAAAGATATCATTCCTGCCTGTTGTTAGTAAATGCCAGTGGTGACATTTTACAACGCGAGTAAATAATTATGTCGCCAGAAACTGAGTCACCGGTGTCCCAATGTGTAGTGAGACAGGTGGTTACACGTGCCCCGACTTGTGTATGCATCCGATAAAATGGTGTACTCCGGGGCCAGGATTTGGGAACCTGTGGTGTAATGTGAAAGTGGCCATGTTTTGCACCCAATGGCTTTCCATAAAGGATGCGCCATCAAAACCCTATATTCAATAATCTTCAAAGTCGTTAAAGAAGCTTTTACTCCTATGACTCTCTCTCTCTCTCTCCTTCTTCCACACGTTTACAGTGAGCTTTAGAGCAGGTCAGGTTTACTCCTCAGACTACATTAGTTCATCACACACAGCTCAGGTGTTTATATCAGCTATTAGCTGTCCGCTAGCACGTAACACACGTAGTAAACGAGTCTGCTACTAAGTTAGCTAGCAAGCTGTAAACAAACTAGCTGCTAGTTGTGTGACTACAGGACTACATTTGTACAGTGTACACCTCTCAGGAAATTTATAAAATGGCTGCATTTATAAACTAGCATCTCGCGAGATCATTCAACTATATATATATATATATATATATATATATATATATATATATATATATATATATACATACACACACACACTGCTTTATCACAGGTAGCCAGGGCTAACAAAACTAGCTAGCTAAGTAACCATGACAGTGTAGTCGACGTCTAAATAATGCACTTGCATTATTGTTGTGATTGTGTCGTTGTTTTAATTTTCACGTTACACACAAGCAAAAACATATAACGTGCACGATTTAGCTTCCAATATTCCCAATATACTGTCAGTTTCTTCAGAGCGAAGAACTTTTTAAATATTTAAATTTTACTATCAAGTTTCCATATCGAGAATATCTATGTCGTACAATATTTATCCCTGACTAACCCCTGTGCAGTGCTTTCAGGTCGTATTATAAATTCTACAAACTCAGCTACTACGTTGCTAACCCTACTAGCTAACCCGTCCACTAGCTAAGCTATCATAACAACTCGGATTAATGTGTATGATTTTGGAGATTGTTTACACGCAGGTTTTAAGTGAAATAAACTCTACCTTATCGCAGTAAAGGCCGACCAGCTGCTTCATTCGCCAGTGCGGCCCGGTGAACACGTCCACCTCGTCGGGAAAAGGAGCCATCACGCCTCTCCATGCACACACGCACTCATGCACTCATACACACTCTCTCTCTCTCTCTCTCACACACACATACACATACACACACGCAAGGACAGAGGACTGACACGGGCCAGAGAGACGTCACTGTGTCACGTGATCAGCGGCTCTGGCCAGCAGTAGCATAGTTAAAGGTGTACTAGTCGATTTTTTTTTATTTGTTACTTGTACAAATAACATGCAACATATGTAGAACATGATCAAAATAACGCTTTATGCCATGAACCCAATACAAAAGTATTATGTGGCTGAGAAAACCCATTTGGAAAATTGACTTCCGGTCCGTAAAGCTTGTTTAGTTATTCATTTATGTAGTTAGTGGGTATGTCTCAATCAGTTCCCTAGCTCCCTAGGTCGTGAATCAGTATATCGTGTACACGAGTTGGGGCACCCTGGATCACTACACATTGGGACACCGTTTAATTTTCGGCGACTTGACTACGTACCTGCATTGTAAAACGTAACCACTTTTTATTAACAACAGGATGGGCCGATATCATTCTGACATTGCATGTCATATAAATTTGTTAGCTTAATCACATGCGTTTCTGTCATGGTACTTCAAGCAGGATCGTAGGCTAGCTAGTGGATTTTTAAAAATCATTAAACACTTAAAAGTCGTTAGGCTCAAACAAACCCGTATATATAGAACATCAAATAAACATCACTAACGTAAGTAATCATTTGAGAGCCACGACAACGATAAAGAGCTACTTACGTTTGTAGACGGAAGTTGGCTGAGAGTTTGTCCGCCGTTTTTTTCGAGCTGAGAGGCTTCAGAAAATATGATGTCATTTTCAGTCAGGGAACATAGTGAGCATTGATGCTGCTGGTTTTTGCGGTGCATTGTGGGAACGTTCCAGTGCACTGGAAGGATTTTGCGATCGAGACAGCTCTTAAAATGGCCGACTCCCTGATCAGTGCCCTGACTACTAAACTAGGGACCTGATTGAGACGCACCCAGTTATTTACTGCGATCTGGTGCCTTGTAAGTGGTCATTTTGTGGCCAAGTTGTCCCACCTTGGCACATTCAACGTTCACTCAAATCCCAGGATAACATCAGCATTCTAATCCCAGTAATATTCCTCCTTGCAGCTCTCAAGTCAAATGGAACAGCTGAGAGCAAAAGTTTGCAAGTCAAATTTATTGATCATTTCGACAATCTGTGCACTCACTCTCTCTCTCTCTCTCTCTCTCCTTTTGTTGAGCTACACACGATACTCCTGAGATGCCAGTGATCCCGACCCCTTCTGCTCTCTGGACCTGCCTGATCCATCCTGATGCCCTACTTCTGGTTGGAGATCTTATCAATTCGAAGTCACATGCTGCTGCTGAGGATGGCCTCACACGGTGCAGTCTAAAGATCACTGAGATTACTGAGGATGGTACCACTTAAAAACCATAAAGATGGCTTTGGACCTCAATTCATATGAACAGTTATGCTATGATGGCTAGGACTGCAATTGCCACAAACAGTTTAGCACTCAAGTCTCCATCAGTGAACAGTGGTGAAGTTCAACAAAACAGACTTCATATAAAAACTGTAATGAATTTTCATGGTTTCACAACTGCTATTTGACCATGTAGTATTGGTATATTTATAGAAGGGATTTATTTATTTATAATCACACTCTCCGGTGTTACCCAGATGAGGATGGGTTCCCTTTTGAGTCTGGTTCCTCTCAAGGTTTCTTCTTCATATTGTCTCAGGGAGTTTTTCCTTGCCACAATCGCCTCTGGCTTGCTCATTGGGGATAAATTCATAAATGTAAAATCTATGTCCTGAATTTAAATATTTATGTAAAACTGCTTTGGGACAATGACCATTGTTAAAAGCACTATACAAATAAACTGAACTTGAACTTGAACTTGAACCAACTGCTTTATTAGGAGCACATGTAGAGTACCTGGCTGCACTGGGCAGTTGAAGACTGTAAAAAGTCCAGCCGATGTTTTTCTCTAGCCTCATATTCCTGTTCTTGGCTGACAGGAATGTAACCTGATACCATCTTCTTCTGTCCTAGCCCATCCCTCTTCATGATTTGATTTGTTGTGAGCTTTTGAGATGCTTTTCTGCTCACCACAGTTGTAATGAGTGATTATCTGCGTTACTGTAACTTTCCTGTTAGCTCAAATTAGTCTGACCGTTCTTCTCTGACCTCTCTGCTGCTCACTGGATGGTTTTTGTTTTGTTTTTTTGCACCATTTTGTGTCAACTCTGTGTAAAAATGCCAGGAGATCAGCTGAGTGGATAGTTGCATGAACGTACAGGTGTTCCTAATAATGCGGTTGGTAAATGTGTATTCACACTTCTTATACCACATAATGAATAATCACATCCCCTAAACCAGCTTACTGATTAATTATTGGTAAAATCCTGGGTAAAATATGTGTGTTAAAAGGGCCTATGTCATGGAGTAAATAAAATCCTTTATCTAAATAAAATCCTTTAACTAAAAATCATGTCTAAAATGTATACTTCTGTAGTACTTGTAGTATTGTACAGTTAGCTAATTAACATTAGCTTAGGGGTTAATGTTAGTTACCTAGCTTAAGGGTTAGCTAGCTAACTAGCTAACTAACAATAACCACTAGCCAAAGCTATTGTTAGCTATCCAGCTAACTGCCAAACATTAACCAAAACACCAGCTTGTATCTGGCTAATGTTAAGTACTTCACCAACTCTAGCTTTTGCTAGTTAGATAATTAGCCATAGCTTGGTGGTTAATGTTAGTTTGCTAGCTAATGCTAGCTTAGGGGCTATTAACTAGGTAAATAACATTAACCAATAGCCAGGGCTATTGTTAGATATATAACTAACTGGCAAACGTTAGCTAAGCTATGTAAAATGCTAGCATTAGTGAAGTAATTGAAGTTATTGTTAGGTTAAAGTTAGAAGGCAAGTTGTGTGACATTTCATAAAAGATTTTTTAAATACTGAGTTATTTTATAAAATAATTTTTATGTTTGTGTACAAGTGGCATTACTGAGCTAAATGGTGGCTCTTGAGGTGAGTGTGTGATGATTCAGTTATACATTTTAAACCAGTAGCTATAAGCTATATTTCCCTTCTTGTTAGCTACATTCGCTTTCTAGGTCCAGTGCAAAACTAATGTAAACTTGGGGCAAAAAACATTTTTTTATTGTTGCATTTAAATATAATGCACTAATGTATAAACTACAAGAATAACAAAAAAATGGTTTCAGCGTCCAATTTCTAACACACTATAGATTTACTACATAAGGTGCAATATAAGGTAAGTACTCGGAGACACGGTTTAGAGACAAAATAACATTTAATAAACACGCAATATTATTACTGAGCAGCTAAGAGATGAGTGATGTACTGAGGAAAAAAAAAACATATTACATTTACTTTAATAAATTCAGTTCAGGTTTGGAAGGTCGGACGAAGCAGAAAAACAGACTTTCATCTTCTACAGCCTCGGAGGATCTGTCCGACTTTCAGTGTCACATGCAGAGTCACACTTTCTCATTGTGAGTTTAAAATCACACTCATTATTACAGATAGGCAATAAAGAATAGATTACACACACTGATACGTTGTACTGTATATAAAAAGATAGCACTAATGATTTGGTTCATCTATCAGCGCGAAGAGAGAAATTTACTGTAGATGCTGTGCATTTTTCGCTGTAAGTCCACTACTTCACAGAAATAGATTTCATTCCCCTGAATGCAACTACTTCTCCATTTGAAATGCGTTCTTAACACAAAGCTCCACCTACGTCATTCAAACAGATAGAAACGGTGTATATGTAGCAAAGACTGTGATGTTTAAGCCTGTCTTTGTAGTGGCTTGCTTGGTCCATTCTTTTATTTTCACTCTCCATCTCTCTCCAGTGTAGCGATGATTCCACACTGAAAGCGAGGGCTCGTGGGGGTTAGCTAGTCAGCCTGCAACATCTCTTCAATCTCACGGTCCCAGTTTTCGTCTTGGTTATCCACCTCGGCCACCACCTCGTACTCCTGCAACTCCTGCTGCAGCTCCCGCTCCCACTCAGATGTGTCTTCTGACAGGAGAGACACACAGAGAGAGAGAGAGAGAGAGACACACACACAGAGAGAGGGAGAGAGAGAGAGAGAGAGAGAGAAAGAGAGAGAGAGAGAGAGAGAGAGAGAGAGAGAGGGAGAGAGAGAGAAACAAACATGAGAATTCATTACTAGTTCATTACTAATAGGTCATTACTAGTAAGTCATTACGAGTTCATTACTAGTAACTCATGGGCTATGTTCCAAAATACTCACGACCGTAACTATATAACAAGCCTAATAAGTGTGAATGAAACCAGTCCCAAATCCTTAAACACCATTCAACTTACCGTCCTCGTTTTTCTTATCCAGCACCAGCTGCTCCATCCCCTTCCTCAAGTCCTCCTGGTTTATGTTACACGAGTCAAACGCGTCACTTACAAACTCAGATACGCCAGGGCTGGTCGAGATCTCCTCCTCCTCATGATGCTGTGGGGAAAAGGGTGAGATATTGACAGTGACATCATCCATAAAGCAGAGCTGAAATTCTCAAGGACAGCATGTGTAACATGAAATACAGACTTGTATAGATCTGTTTGAGTTTGCTGATAATGCAAGCAAAAAAAAAAATCAAATTTATGCAATTTCTCCCCCACCCGAAATGTAGTCAAGCAGCCAAGATGTTTCGTATCGGACATTTGTATGCACTGGATGCACCTAACAAGTAATAAAGGTTTGTTTAGTTAGCACTTTGGTCAGCGTGACTATGGCGCTGGAGCCAATCGGGGAACACAGGGTGTCAGGCTGGAATACATCCTGGATAAGATCTCACCTACGCATTCATAATTCATACGTAGGTGCAATTTAGAGTAGCCGATCCACCCGAGAACTGAAAGGAAGTCCACACAGACATGGGGAGAACATGCGAAACTCCAGACTGACAGTAGTCCGAGCTCAGGATCGAAGACACCAGGGACCCGGTGGCAAAATATTTGCTGTAAATATCTGCCTGGTCTTCAGTGATGTCACGGACTTTCTGATGTGTTTTAGGACAGTGTGACATGTTGTCATCTATAAACATGAACAAAACAGTCTAGCTGAACACTGTGATATCAACACAGGAGCCGCCAGAATCAGAAGTCTGACATCAGGAAATCAGAGAATGGGTTGTTAAAATTCATAACAGGTACACGCAATGACTCCGCCTCCCAAACTCTGAAAGCGAACTGTACCAGAAAGCGATGTAAAATTCAGTTTAACGATTAACTCGTATTCGTATATTGACTCTTCGGGCTATTTTTTAATATAAAAGTGAAATTATGTCACTTTGTGGTTTGCATGAAGCAAGAGTTGGGCATGTACACTGAAAATATCCTGGCTGATTAACTGCATTTGGGGCAAGTAAAGAAAACATGCAAGTTTGATCTAATATTTCATACAGTTAAATCAATTCAAAATTATGCAAATATCTAAGGCTATTTTGTACCTCATTGGACTTTGGCTTGGCGTTGATGGTTGTAGGAGGTGTTTTCGGTCTTCTGGATTCTGTAAAATAAAACACATCATTTTAGGACGACCGATTAATGCATAGGGAGGAAAACAAGATGATAAGAATATGAATTTGAATGCCCTGAAATATAAGATGGGGCATGAAGACTTTTTCAACTAACGCACCACGTGTTAAGGAAGGAAGGCATATTCAAGTATCAGTGCTGCATTATTTAAGTAAGGAATAAAACACGATGAGGTGGAGTAACACCGTTACCATCTTTCCAATATCAGCATGACCTAAGGTGCTTTATTCGTCTTATACCGCAGCAGTTTGCCGATGATTAGATCGGAGCAGCCGCTATAGACAGTGAATCTGATCGATCAGACAGTGAGGTGGGGACAGAACCTGATGTGCTCTCGCTCTGTGGATCGGCTCCGTTCTTGTCGTCCTCTCTCCTCTCCGCAGCCTGCTGCTGGGCCGCCAACGCCGTGAGCTGGGCCGACTGCTTAATGAGAGACACCCGGTAGAAATAGTTCCTCCAGAAAACCTCCTCTTTCACACTGAAACACACAAAAAAAAGGTTTCACAGCCACAAATACAACTGCACTAAATATATGTGTTAGAGTCCACCTCTCGCTTGGCGCTGCTCGCGGGGGCTGATGAGTAGCATACTTCCGCATTCCCCGCATTCCATTCATGGACTCTTGTTTTATTTACCACCGCCATGTGCTCCTTTGTTTTTGGTTTACGTCATGTCTCCGCCCCTGTTCATTCATTGGTTCTCTGTGTATTGTTTCATTATTAGTTTCAGCTGTTTTGTATTTGGGCTTGTTTTCATGCATGTACATAAACCCCTTCATTTCTCCGCCTCGTCGCGGAGTATTATATTAGTGTAGAGTTAACTATGTGAATGTATGTTCGTTGTTTTTTCACTGCCCTCGTGTTTCCTGGACCTTGGACTCTTGCCTCGATATTTTGTGGATTAATGCCTCGTTCTTTTGTGGATTAATGCCTCGTTCTTTTGTGGATTAATGCCTGACCATTTTCTGGATTATTGCCCGGTTATTCTGTGGATTATTGTTTATTTTTTGACCCTGCTTTTGTGTTCCTATATTTTTGGTTACGTTCCTAATAAACTGACTTTTCCCCAGCACTTACATCCAGCCCTTCCCTTGTGCTACATAACACTATGGAGCATTAAAGGCATCTACTAGGTTGCATCCTAGGCTTACAGTATAGACAGTGAAGTTTTGTGAAATTTACAGGACAAACATTTCATTTTTGAAAGCTATTAAAGCTTAAAGATGACTGTTTTTTGAAACATGGTTGGTATAAATGGGTTGGCATGCTTATGATAAACCCACTATTACAGAATCTCCTTACTGTGGAAGCTCGTTTGCGCCACGGAGAAAAAAAAATAAAAAAGGTAATTGCAACTTTATGTCTCAGAATTGCGTCCGTTTCTCACAATTGTGACTTTATATCTCGCTAATCTGACTTTATTTCCTGCAATTTTGAGACTTTTTTTCCTCACAATTACAAGTTCACATCTCACAATTGTGACTTTTCTCGCAATTTAGACGTCCACTTGACACAGTACCTCAAATGTGACTAACTTCAGATAACGAGCGCGCACTAGTGTCTGGTTTTCCGAGTCTTGACTAGCCGATGAGTGTTGTAATTACTGTATGTAGCCTATTTAAAGAGAATGATTGATGCTTTGTCAGTGCATTGCTTGTAACTCACTAAATGTCAAGTGGATGTCTAAATTGCAAAAAGAATTGTGAGATGTAAACTCGTAATTATGTGAGAAATAAAGTAAAAATTGTGTGGCATGAACTCGCAATTGCGAGAAGAAAACAGTCCGAATTGCAAGGATTGCAAGTTATCTCAAAAATGTGAGAAAAAGAGTTAGAATTGCGAGATGTAAAATCGGAATTGTGAGAAAGTCATTGCGAGATGTTATCTCAGTTGGGAGAAATGAAGTCAGAATTGTGAGATGTAAAATCGGAATTAAGGAAAAAGTCAGAATTGTGAGATATAATCGCAATTACCTTTTACATTTTTTCCCCTCGGTGGTGGAAACGGGAATCCGTACCTTACATCTTCACATTTTTACATTTAAAAAAAAAAAAAAAAATTTCTGACACCCTCAGTAAAATTCTTTTCCAGTGACCAGAAGCTTCCGAGTTCAAATCCCAGAAATCCCAGACAGCCATTTGACACAGCTGTGAAACTGTCAAAATAGTAATAGCTGCAGTTTTACATTGAGAACAGGAACACCACTCCAACTTCTCAACACTACGACTCCCTTCCTGCCTTCAGAAACAACAACCAAACCTGGCGCTCTTCCTCGCAGTTAGCAGGAGGTGTAAAAGTTCTCATTCTCACTCACTGTTTCGGAACCAGGTCGAAGCGCATCCTGTTGAGGAGCTCATCTTCCTGCAGCATGACCAGAGCGACAGGATACATCTGCTCAACGTCAAAGTGGAACTGTACACCAGCCGGAGGGTCGCGAAGGAAGTTCCTCTTGTCCTGACAGATGGATGGATGGATGGATATAACAGAACATTTTATTCATTTAGCAGATAATTAGGGAACACTTTACATCAAGATTCCCTTCACCGATGCTGTTGAATTCTCGATTCTGAGTCTCTATAACTGAACCGCTAATCTACTGAATCTACCTCAGCGAGCGATATGAATGAGGACCAGAGCAGATAAACTTACGGCTGATAAAGCCAAGATCTGCTGCTGAATGGTCTCCTCCTCACTGTAGCCCACCCAGGGAGGCACCGCTGCATCTACACATCCACAGAAAAGGAGGAAGAGACGGGATTCTTGAGATGTTCAGTAAACTAAACTTGGAGAAAGAGAAAAAACAAACAAACATGGCAACACCTTTACCTGATTTCTTAGCATTCTTCTCCTGGACAAACTTTTCCTGTTCCTTCTGGAAATCTCCCAGAATGGTCTGTGGGCATAAAGACAGAGATACAGAGAATGAGAGAGGGATCCAGAGAGAGACCAGGAGGACATGACACATTATACAGAGAGAGAGAGAGAGCGAGAGAGAGAGAGAGCAAGACAGAGAAACTAAGAGTAGGTATACAGTTACTGACTGTAGGACATCTTGTAAGATCAGCTACATTCCCCTTCCATCACAGCGCTGCTGAATTCTCTGTTCTGATTGGCCAGAATTCAGATTGTAATTCAACTCACAGGATTATATTAATGTGCTCGTTCTAATATGCTATTGTTTCCATCGTGACAACTTACACGCAAGGACAGACCCTCCACCTGATCCAAGATCCAAGACGATCCAAGACTGACTAAAAACAGTATTGTTGATAAGGTGTTTATTTAAACGTTTATGGAAGGAGTCTCCAGTTTCAGCGCTTTGTAACAGGCAGTAGGTTTTCCGACACGAGAAAACAAATCAGTAGCAATGACACCGCTTCATCATACAAACACATTATTGATTTATTTTCCTCTAACAGCATGTCTCAAGTGTTTTATATCTTACTTATTACTCATCATCGTTTTTGCTAGCTGTAAGCTGGATTCTAGCTCGCAAGTAAAGTTGTGATCTTGTAGCAAACACGCAGGAACAGCCATGGGAAACTCTTCAGGACAGAGGACATCATGCTTTACGGTTTCTCAGTAACATGACAAGCTGAGAGGAAAAATAAAAAAATAAAAAAATAAAAAGAGAGGCTAGCTAGTGTGGGAACGAGTGTTTATAGCTACAATAGCGTAAGTGATAACAGGAACTAACTTGTTTTGCAGACTTTCCACAACTAAAAGTTCATTAATAAAAGAAAAATCGTGTTGAGGCGGAGTGAGAAAACAAGCACCTGCTCTGTCGTTTTCAGAAGCGAACCGAAAAACCCGATTGCTATCCCTCGTATTTGAGACTGCTGACATTTTTTTTTCTTTTAAACACCACTGTGACCGTATCAGCCCGGCACACGACGTTCTCACAGCGAGAAGACAACAAGTTCATACCATAATCACTATTTACTGCGTTTCAGGGTTGTTCAAGGACTGTTCAGGAAATTCACACCTTGTCGATGATCCCATCGATGTTTCCTTCCTCCACGGTCTTCTTGATGGTGCTTGCGGTTTCTGCCACCGAGTCGGTGATCTTCTTTGTCGCGCTGCTCGCAAAGTTCAGAATGTATCCTTGGGGCACAAACAATAATCCGGTCAAACCAGACGGTTCAACCGTCATGATCAAGCAGGACTAATTTACTGTAATTAACACACTTAAACTGAGTGACTTGTACATAACTAGACACAAACTTTTCACGAATATACGCTCAGAAACTGGAACAGGGATGGCACCCAGAAGGGGGTGTGGGTGGGGGGATGTGACCTATTGTACCTTTAATCTGTATTACCTAGAGTACCTTTAAAGCTTTACAGTGTAAAAGGTGCACTCTGTCTATGTGTCCAGGTGAAAGACAAGGAAAGATACAGTTTAGGATCTGGTCTCCGAGGTCTGGATGACGTTAAACAACCTTTTTTAGATTTTTTGGATTTATTTTCCTGCTGTATTACACTTCTACGAACGTCACGAGAGCTAATAATCAAGACAGGAGCTAGCATAAATGACACAACATGACATAAATGACACAAATATAACTATTATCTAGCTTTGTCAGTTGTGTGGAAATAAAAAGGAAATGTCAGCTAACCACTCAGGCCTTTGGCTTGCTGCAGAATCTGGTTTTCTTCCATTTTCTCGCTGCACTCGTGTTTGTTTACTTCACTGTTATTTTCTGCGTCCTTGTCACTTCCGCATGTTTCCTCGGCCTGGATTCCGTCTGTTTTGTGTCCGGGTGTGGACTCGATTCCGAGCCACGTCCCCCAGCTTTTAAACATCTTTGTCTTTTCTTTCGAATCTATTCTATTCCCAAAACAACTAATTAACCCGAATAAAAGTCTTCCTGCTAACGAGATTGTTAGTCCATGTTCCGCCTTTCCACGTAGAGCTACATAACAGCGCCGGCGCACTAGCATACTACGTAGTACGCCTAAGCAGACACCGCCTACCGTCTCTATAGATACGGTTGCGTACTGTTCTTACATACTGCGCACTGCGTAGTACGGAAGTATGGAATAGTTAACGTCACCATCGGCTTCTTCTATGTTTACCCAAGAAAACGGAGTGGAAACAGCGCCGTCTGGTGTACGGGAGTGGCATCGACTGAACAAATTATGGCTTCGCTCAATGTTTTGGGTGAAATAAATCTTGAATTGAATTGAATCGATACATTTATTGTCCATTTCTGGAAAATTCTTTTTTGGCTTTTGGTGCAGTAACTACACTGAATAACACAGGCCACATACACACACACACACACACACACACACACACACACACACACACACACACACACACACACACACACACACACCTGATTCAGTAGTCTGAACATAAAACATCCCTCCTTTATAATGGTTTTAATGGAAACTCTAATGGTCCCTGTGGGTCTCTACTTGTAATTTTTTTTTGCCTTCTATTGGTGGCCAGCTCCCTGACCTGGAAGTAGAGATTTTGGAGAGCGTTCTGGATGTGGTTCTCGGTATAATTATAGCGTTTGTACTTTGTAGTGGAAATTACGTACTTAGTTAGTCAGTATATTAGTTCGTAATTAATATTTGAGGTTTGGGTAGTCTCATACGAATATTTTTTTCGAGATGAGCCCTCAGGAGTGGCACAGGGCATCATCGTCATCATCATCATCATCATCCAAATCTCACTAGCCAGTGAGAGTAAATGAGAGGTTTGTGCCAGGATGGCGAACGAAAACTTTGAAAGCGTGAACGAAAACTTTGGCAGCGAATTCATAAACCACGATAATCGCAAAGGAAGCTTAGAAAACTGTTAATAAATAATGCTGTTTATTTGAAGATCGTGTCCCATTTTTGCCACTGAGTTGACGGTTTTCAGTTTCAGAGTGTTTATCTTCTTTCTCGTTGTATATTTTTGTTCGTTTCTCGAAAAGTTACGATCGATAATTTTGGCACAAATTTAATTCCATAGAAACGCCTTGTTGATGAGAGAGATCAGAGGAGAATGACCAGATTCGGGCTGATTCGAGCTGCCAGGAAAGCTACTGTGACTCAAATAACCACTCTTTACAACCATGGTGAACAGAAAAGCATCTCAGAACGCATAAACTTTGAAGTGGATGAACTACAGAAGCAGAAGACCATATCGGGCTCCACTCCTGTCAGCCAAGAACAGGAATCTGAGGCTGTAGTGGGTGAAGGATCACCGAAACTGGACAGCGGAAGACTGGCACCAACAACCATGCTAAGGTCAAAATCACTGAGATCACATTCTGATGTTTGATGTGAACATTAACTGAAGCTCTTGGGCTGATTTTAAGCGTCTAAACATGATTCATGATTCAGCGTAATGGTTCATTTAGGAAGTGGTCTGTTCTGGAAGCTCACGTCAGGATTATGATATGAAGGTGGATATTAAAGCGAAAAAGTAGAGAATCAATCTTGCAGCGAAATTTCCCAGGAGGGCTTTCAAGGTGAAGTTTTTACAAACTGAATAACGGCGCTTGTTACTGTCGAAACTAAGTGAGCCGGCAGGAAGATTGATGATACATCAAACCGAGCCTGAAAACCTCCAGCACTAAACTGATTACTGCAGTTTACACTTTCTCAACGCATCCCTGAGGGGATAAAAGCTTTTTTTCCCCACTTTTTTTATTTCCAGAGGACTAATAAAGCAGCGCTGCATCACAGTGATCCTTTACAAGAGTAATCTGTGGCTGAAAATAATGGTGAATATGAGGATATGAGTGTGTCCTTTGGGGAGGGATGGGAGAAATGAGCTCACATTTTATGCTCCACTGGAGGAGAGGCTCGTAAAAACTCGAGCAAACTGAACACAACAGCACCTTTTAGCCTCGGCTCAAATCCTACGCGTGCCAGAGAGCCGGTCAGTGTAGTTTAAGGCTGGTGAAGCGAACTGGTTAACCTGTACACGTCTATAGCGACCATAAGGTTAAAGTGATTTGTCGCAACTTACTCACACACCTGAGTGAACATAATGTTCTAATGTACCGCTGAGACAAGTTTCATTCATACTGTATATTTACTATGAATGTTAACTTTAAGAGCTACAAAATAAATTTATGTGTCTTAAATGGCTAATGTTAATGTTAACACCATAGTTATACCACAGCGCTGTTGAATTCTCGAATCTGATTGGTCAGAAGCTGTTGAGTAATCTTCTATAGCAACAGTTTTGAGTTCGGCTGCAAGACAAATCACGCATTTATATTAATGTGATCGTTCTAATACGTTATTGTTTCTATAGCAACAGAAAAATTCACAGGGATGTGGATGACAGATTAGGGCTGAGCGATATGATGATATAACATCGATATCGTGATAACATATGTCACAATATGCCTTTATGAGACATTATGGATATCGTGATCTTTTTAGAAAAAGAAAAAAAAAAAGTAAACTTTGTGTGTTTTATTTTTAAATTACAAACTGACTGGAAGCAGCTGATTTAATGTTAAACATTTGTGTCTTTATAATTGTAAAAATGTTTTTAAAAAATTGTATAGATTATTTTACTCTTTTTTAGTGTTAAATATTTATTTATTTATTTAAAAACATTTATTTTTGTAGACATCAGAGTACTGTCAAATTATTATTATTATTATTATTATTGTTTTATTTAATTTTTTGCTTTTTAATTGCAATATTACTGTATTACTGATGTTTTGTTCGCAACCCCAAATACTGAGATGGATAAATATTGTGTAATAATAATAATAATAATAATAATAATAATAATTGGTTTTTAAAAAAGCGTTGTTATTTAACAAAGTATGTATAATCGTTAAAATGATGACGTTTTCTGTGTTTTCTGAGATGTTTATCCAACATTTATGGAAGGAGTCTCCAGTGTCAGCACTTTGTAACTGTGAGTAAATTTTCCTCCATGTGAAAGACAGACGACGTTGCACTTTCCGGTTTCTCGACAAAGTAACAATGTAACTATAAACGGATAAAACAATATATATTATACAATATGAGGTTTTTAAATTAAAAAAATATTTAATAATCAGCAAACTGCTGTGGTATAAGAGGAATAAAACACTTTGGGAAGTCCTGTTGTCAGCTTCAAGGTTTTCCCTTTGCTCCATTTCCACGATAAGACCGTGAGCCAGTCTCTTTTCACCTACAAGCCCCCATGTTGTATTTCCATCAACAGGATTATGACTGCTGGTGGAGTAATTGCTTTAGGGATGCTTATGGTGGAAAGGTTATGGTTAAAAAACAAAACAAAAAACTAATTCAATCAATGACGATTCAATCTATTGAAGAGCGAATGAAGGAGATTTTCCTTAAGAGATGGAGAGAATGACATTAAAGCAGACACGCACCCGAACCACTGTTATATATGTGTAAACAAATTTTATTCCATGTTGAGCCACAAACACGGCAGGACAGATTTACTTTGAACCATAACATGTAACACGTTTCCTCCATGTGGAGATGGATGGGTGGAGGGGAATGAAGGAATGTGGGCCAGGTCAGGCCAGATACAGCAAAAGTCACAGCATCACAGTTTTACTGGATATCGGTGATCAATATGAGTGTAATATACGTATACTTTATATACAAATATGGCATAAAAAAAAGCAAGTACTGATTATAAATGTCTGAATGTTTGCAGTCATTTAAAGGTGCAGGTTGTAATTTTGTAAAGTGTTTCTGGACCTGTAATAACTTTATAAATGTAAATGTACTGTAACTGTGATGGACAGTATTGTCATGCTGTGTGCATACTTAATTTCTTCCTTTGCATTTTTTTGCCCTGATTAGCTCCGCCTTCATCCAGAACACAGAGTGCATCAGGTCTCTTCAAGTCACGGGCTCTAAAAGGGACAAACTGCTCCTTTAAAACATTAAAGCGTCAGTTGGCTATCAGTAGTTTAACACAGTGGATCATCACTGTGTTAAAGTGTTGTGTTAACATCGTGAATGTTCAGCGCTGTGAAGTCGAAACGTCTCTTGTGCTTTCTGCTCCAGCCGAACTCACTGAGGTGAACTAAAACTCTGCTGCTTATACATCATGTAAACTGATAAAAAAACAAACAAACGATAAACTCTTTGGTTTTGTGAATGAATCCCTTACTCCGTCTTTGTTTTTGTTATTGTTGTTGTGGTGTTCTTTTTTTTTCTCGAGTTTTTAATTTCCAAAGTGTTCTTTCTAGAAACTTCTGTTCTGTTCTGTTCTTTCCAAGACCTTACTTTATGGTGACACACCTATAAAAAGTATTTAAGTTGCTTTAAGGTTAATTATTAAAGCACAGAACCATGATGTGTTTAACAAAGAATTTGTGCTACCAATCCTAATATAGTATAATGTCAAAGTGGGAAAAAAAATCCATACCGATAGTTATTTCATTCATTAATTTAAAAAAAAAAAACAACAACAACAACAAAAAAAAAAACAATTTGAATTAAGATAAATATTCACATCCTTGGTTTAACAAACCTAAATGACCTGTAGTAGGTTATTCAGAAAAAAAGTTCAGAAAAATCTAATGACAAGGAACACCACCAAGGAGATTGAGCTTTGAGGTAGATAACTCCGCCCACTTCGCCCCCAGGTTGTACCCGCGCGTGAGATTTTCTCATGAACTTCTGCTGCCTTCAAGTCCTGTTGGAAATATCATACTTACAAGCTGAACGCACATGAACGTCACCATAATGTCGTAACTATGTCGTAAATTCCAGTCCCTCCAGGATTTCGCGATTTTGCGATCGCAGAAATGAACGCAAAATCAAGCAAACGCAGCAATATCTGGAAGAGCGTGCAATTTTTGAAAATTACCGAAGATTTCTCGCAGATTTGGGCCAAGACGCGTCATGTGACGACATGAAAACGCGCATTCAGCCAAAGCGCTCTTCGATTCACGTGCGTCGAACGTGAGTACGGCTAAAAGGGCTCGTTTACCAGCAAACATCACTTGGGAGACCGTGCAAAAATTTCGCCAATTCAAGTAGTTTTCCGCAAAAAACTCAGTGAATTGAATTGCAGATTTTCAAAAAAAAAAAAAAGCCCCAGCAAAATCAAGAATTTTTGGTCGCAATAGTCACAAAAAACTCTGCGAAATCCAATACAGACTGAATGTCACAATATGAATGTGATGCCTACAGCAGAGTGAGATTTAAGTGATAATTTTGCATGTTCAATTCTTGATTTTTTTTTTTCCCAAGGCAAAATGAACTTCTCGTTATTGATGTTACAAAAAAAACCAACATAAAAATAAAACTTTTCCCTCACGTTTTCCCATGCCGTCCATTTCTCCCAACTTAAATACACACCACGGCGTAATTATCACTTCCGAGCAGAACTTGAAGGCAACATTCGCCGGTTCACGAAATATAATGAAATCTATGAAATGACCCTGACCAAGACGAAGCGGTTACTGAAGATGAAAGAATGCATGCAGCTCGCAACATGACTCAAGCACTGCGTCCAATACACTCCCATGTTAATCGAGATGGCTCCTGCATGTAAAATAATGAGAGTGAAAACCGCCGACTAAAGCAACTTTTTTAATCGATCCTACAGGATCCCAGTCTTGATGCACACAACTAACTTGAGGTTTTGGTTAAAAATTTTTTTAAATTTTTTAAATCAGTGCATAAAACAAGGACTTAAACATTTCCAAGTTTGAGATGGTTCATTTCTTGGAGCATCCCAAAATCCATATGTGAAATGATTTACTGTTCACTAACATCAGACTCCATCTCCGTCCAGCAATTCCGCCACAAAAAAGGCACAGAAGCTCCATGTTCACTGTTCATACAGTTTATACAAACTGAAATGATTTACAATCACACTATCCAGTGTCACCCAGATGAGGCTGGGTTCCCTTCGGAGTCCTACTTCATGACGTCTCAGTCATGAGTTTTTCCTCGCCACCATCACCTCTGGCTTGCTCATTAGGGCTAAATTGACATCTATCACCATCATTAAAATCACTATATGGATAAAACTGAATTGGACTAGACTTACCCAAAGATACTCACTGTGATTGCGAAGTGTTCCAATGTATTAGAAACATTTCGTTTACAGTTTGTAAACAACTGCAGACAATTTGTTCACCTTGACATTATAGAGAACCGATTGAGTAGCAAAAATTCTGTTACCAGAAAATGTTGGAGGGAAAAAAAAAAAAAAAAAAAAAAAAGTAAATCGAAACTTACTCAAAAATTAGCCACGTTTCGTGAAGATTCTTGCTGACTGTGTGTTTAAATCATCGCGCACATGGCCATGTTTCAATAAGATCATTCATGAATAAAAGGTTTTAATATAACATCAGAATAAAAATTCATTTACAAATAAATTTGGAAGTGTATCATCACCAGAATGATTCTTAACATTCAGTTCCACTTTTGAACGCTTCCCTTTCTGAGCCCGACGCTCACGTGGAGTGACGCCAGAAAGAGAATGATCCGGCTTCCAGGACGCCGCTAGCATCTCCAGAGCAAAACTACAGAATCTCTTAGCTCTATGTGAGATATAAATATCGCTTTATTTAATTTTTCACTTCCTGGTTCCGTGCTGTAATTCAATATAATATTAAAAAAGCACTCAAATACTTTTTACAGGCAATATATATATATATATATATATATATATATATATGTGTGTGTTATATGCGTTATACGTTTTGCCTTTTCTGATAACGTGCAGAAGCAAAAAAGATCGATGTGATCGATGATGTTGTTGAATACAGAGTGTAAACTTGAGCTGATCTTAAGGCTGAGTTAAGGTGAGGAAAGACCTGTTTTCCTGATGAATCTGTACAGTGCTACATTGTGTGCGTGTTGTTTTCAGCACACAGATAGAGAAAAAAAACGATGAAATAATGATGGATGAATTGTCGAAATACACTAAGATGTGTGTGTGGGTGCTACATCTTTAAACAGACAAACAGTAGGGGTGTGTGTGTGTGTGTGTGTGTGTGTGTGTGTGTGTGTGTGTGTGTGTGTGTGTGTGAAAGACGGTGTGTCCTTCTCAGCCGTTTAGGTGAGTCCGATCTCCTCCAGAACGCTGCGAGGGGTCTCTGCTTCCTGAAGAAGGCAAAACAACAGCAGCAGCTTTTATCAGTTATTCACACACACACACACACACACACACACACACACACACACACACACACACACACACACACACACTGCATACCGTGGCTGTGTTCCAATACTCTAACACAGGGTGTGTCTCATATCACCGTCATATCCAAGCTGCAGTTATTTCCCTTGTATATGGACTACAGGTGTAAAGATCGGACGATTTGGATCACTGCGTCAATTTAAAAGGCAACGATTTAAATGAATCGAGGCAACAGTGATAAGCAGCTGCTGTAATATGTAGCTGATAAGTGATTAAGGTGATTTGAATGTAATGCTGATACTTAAAATATTCATAATTCACGAATTAATGGTAGGCCTATCCCAGATTCTGAACAAAGTTTGTCGCATTTCGATCAGAGGCTACTCGGTTGAATCGTATCGTAGCAGATTGAGTGGTATTGTCAAGTATTGTATCGTCCCTTTACGAACAGAAATTGTATTATTTTATCATTTATTTTTTTAAGAGTTAGATGTGCTAAAAGGCACCACAATCATGGATTCAGCCTTTTCCCTATCTTCTCCATCACTGATATTTTTAAAGCTCGTATATATCTGTATCCAGGAAGTCCACAGGATATGTGTACCAGTATAATCGAGGAAGCATGTTAAGTACCGGTGAGTATTGGAACACAGCCCTGGTTCACTTGGATCGGAATGGAGATTATCATCAGAGACTTAGTTCACCTACCTGACTCTGCTAAATTTCAGGATCATAGGGTTAATGAAGAAGGCGACAGGACACACACTCAGACTCAGACACACATTTTGATGAGTGTGTAACGAGAGACGTGATCAAACAGAATGTTCTGAATTTTCTTTGAATGATCCAAAAATAAATCATGTGTGGGCATGCTACATGACTCAGAGACGGCTGACTAACTCAGAGAGGAACGATTAAAGAGTGACGGGGAGGAGGGGAGGAGATGTGAAATGACTACACTCTCAGAAAAAAAGGGGTACTATACTCCACCTTTCCTTGTGTACCCGCATCGTTCACCTGGAAACCTGGATATAGTGTAACTTTCAAAAAGATTTAAGATACACAGTCGGACTGTACTTTAAGTAAGGACAGGTAGCATAGGTGCACGCTTGTGGGTCTCAGCCTAGTGACAAGGGATGTTCCAGTTTAGTAGCCTTTTTTCTAAGAGTGTACAGACACACATGGATGAGTGAAAAGAAGATACACGTGGGCTGGTGAGACACAGAACACACATCACACTTACTTTGGCATCCTACACATTGCGTCAAGCACAAATTAAAGAGAGAAGTGACCGATGAGAAGAGAGGTCTCTGTCTAAAAGCCCGAAGGCAAACCAATCTGCTAATCCGGGTCCTCGATTCGGGAATCCATTCGTCACAATGGCTGAGTATTCCACATCGGAATGGGAATGTGAATCAAAATCAAAATTTGAATCAGAATAAAAATCCGAATCAGAATCAAAATTAGAATTGGAATCAGTAAACAAAATCTGTATCAGAATCCAATTAGAATCAAAATCGGAATCAAAATTAGAATCAAAATCAGAATTCAAATCAGAATCAAAATTGGAATCAAAATCGACATTAAAATTAGAATCAGAAAAAAAGATCTAAATCAAAATTAGAATCAAAATCAAAATTAGAATCAGAATTAGAATCAGGGGAAAAAATAATCTGAATCTGAGTCAGAATCAAAATTAGAATCAGAATTGGAATCAGAATTAGGAAAAAAATCAGAATCGGAATTATAAAAAAAAGGATCTGAATCAGAATCAAACTTAGAATCAAAATTTGATTCAGAATTATAATCAGGAAAAATCTGAATCTGATTCAGAATCAAAATTAAAATTAGAATCAGAATCAAAATTAGAATCAGAATCAAAATTTGAATCAGAATCAAAATTAGAAGCAGAAAAACAGGATCTAAATCAGAATCAGTATCAAAATCAGAATCAGTCAGAATTAGACATCTGTCATTCAGATTCAATTCATTTGTCTTCAGTAAGCACTTACACACTAGATGGTGTGGCAGTCCATCACGCACACACACACACACACACACACACACACACACACACACACACACACACACACACACACACAGCTGGGGTAATTTAGAGTATCAAATCCAATTCAGTGCTAATACTGACATGTTTTTTGGAGGTGGGAGGAAACCAGAGAACCCAGAGTAAACCCACACAGCTCAGGATTGAACCCCAGTCCCTGAAGCTGTGAACAGGCAATGCTAATACCTGCTCTCACATACCAGTCACATTCTAATCAGGGATACTATTTTTTTTTACATTTTTTTAAATTACAATTCTCAGAAGTTTTTCAGATATTAACCTGCTAGGCTTGCCTAGTTTTTAATTTTTACGAATGTTGAATAAATTTTGTTGATAAATTCAATATAGATAGTTCCTTATTTTGCTATACTGCCAAACCACTAAATCATCACAACCTTTATTTTAACAGTAAAAAGTTCTATGACTCTGAGTGACTTAGCGCATGAATCTTCCCTGCTTCTCACTCGCCGTAGTCAGCTCTGGTGCACTCAACCCATTTCCACAGATCGATTCCCTCCTCACAGCCTCTCGCTCTCACTCAGACAGGGTTTTTAATGCTTGGCACTGAACATGTGCATCCATCGCTAAAAGTGCTGAATCATTCATGACCCGCTGAGCTCTGCAGCTCCTCGATGCATCAGCAAAGCGCATTAAAGCGACTCCAGAGTTTCAGGAAGGGCAGCGACCTGCAGAACAGTGAAGGCCATTTCGACAGATTCTTATCTACACCAACATCGAGATTTCAACAAGGAACAGAGCAGTTTCCAATCTACACACTTATCATCCAAAAAAATCATTTGCGCAATTGTTTAGAGAAATGCTTTTAAACTGTAAAAGAATTAATGTTTTTTTTCCACTTAAAGGTGCATTAGGTAAGATTAGATCTCTAACAGTAGGTGGATTCGACATTCGAATGATTTTTGAATGTCCCACCCACGTTCATGAAGCTCCGCCCTCAGGATCTACGGTGGCCTATAGAAACCCATCCCATCCAAATCCAACCAAGCATTCTGGACCGCAAATCAGTTTTCCGGAAGCTGGACGTTATATAGATTATCCAGACTGCTAGATTGTTAAAAAGTGGTGGCTCATCCATATAAATATGACAAAAGGCCTTTCAACAAATGTTAACCTTCTTAAAGTCCTCATTCACAACTCCATGCATTTTAAATTCCATTGAAATACTCATTACCTCCTCCATTTGAGTGACCAGCAATCCATTGATCTGCTCGTTTAGGGAGGTTGCACAACCATGGAGCAGAGTGCTCACGCCGCCATTTAGCTCCATAGAGTTATTATTGCACCTAGTGGTCAGAAATGGGAACTGCAACAAAATGTTAATAGAGGGCCATTGAGGTAGGAATTATGCTGCCCCATGCTGGCTCTATTAATGTTTTCAGTGAAGGATAAGCAGCAGGCAGGACAATTAATGACAGGGTTGCCAGAGTCATGTTTTTTTTTTTTTTATTATTACAACAAATTGACCAATATCTTGTTTCATAGCTAATAATTGTAATTAAATCTAATAGATTTTTGCAAACAAAGCCTATGTGTACAGTGTGTCTATAAAGGTACAGATACATTTCTATTGTCAGATATACTGCAATGATCGGGAGATGGAAAAACAGGGATTATGAAGTAATCCGTATATTAGAAATGCGTGCACACCACGGTGACCTTGTTGTTGAGAAAAAGGCTGAGAAAATAGAAAGAAGAAAAATATATGTCTCCCTTTTTACAGTGTCCAAGTTTTTGAGATGTAGTTGAGCTGGATGCTTTATATGCTTACTAATGTGTCTTCCAGCTGTACTTTGTATTTGACCTTGCCACGATCAGCAGTGTTTTGTTCTACAAAGCAAGCTCATACAAGTCAGCACATTCCAGTCAGAAATTAAACCGAATGCAGATTTCTGCCTCGACTCTGTGAGTCTCTGTGAAATTGGGTTCCTGTCTGTTTTGTTTCATTTTGGCCATTTTTGTGCTTCTTTGTCTTCGTTTTACACAAACTCTAATTTACTAGTTAATACTAGCACTGTATATGAGTCTTTAATCTATAGGTTTAATAGTTTTACCTTCCGAGTCCTCTTTTCTTTAATAAAGCACTCATTTAGAGTCGTGTTAGAAAGGGAGAGATCCGAGAGTGACGAGTTAATAAGTTCCACAAAGATTTTGCTTTTCTTATTTAAGTGCTATTCTGGGTCTTATTTGGTCTGTAGCAATAATAGTGATTAAACTGTAATAAAAAAAAAAATGTAAGCTGTAAAAGAAATAGCTCCAAGCTAAAAAGAAACTCAGGACAATTCATTTTAAAAAATAAATAAATAAAGCTGATCAGGTTACCAAGAAACTGGGAAGCGCAAAGTCCTTCCCATGGTGGAAAACTTACTGACTGTTACAGAGTGCTTTGTCAAGTAACAAAATGTTTTGACTTGCTGCTGTTACAGAAAATTAATCAACACCTTCTAACCAATCGGATTTGAGAAATCATTAGCGCTGTGGTATAAAATTCCTTTCAGAACCAGTTCCACCATTAACTCCAAATAAATCGAAATAATCATCACTTTATTTGTCTTTGTTAACAAAACAGATTTCGACGAAACTAGTACAACTCTACAAACTTTAGATACAAAATCACTGCTGTTGATTACATCGTATCTCGGAAATAATTTCCTAACATCGGCTGCTGCACTGTGCAACATTTCAATCAGTCCCTCCAGGATTTCACGATTTTGCGATCGCAGAAATTAACGCAGAATCAAGGAAACTCCACGGTATTCGGAGGAGCTTGCAATTTTTCAAAATTACCTCAGATTTTGGCCAAGACGCGTCATGTGACGTCATCACAACGCGCATTCAGCCAAAGCCCCTTTTCGATTCACGCGTGTCGGACATGAGTACAGCTAAAAGGTCTCATTTACCAACAAACATCACTGTGAAAGACCGTGCAAAACAATTTGTGCAACTGCAATTTCGCCAATTTATGTGGTTTTGCGAAAAGCATTTCGCAAAGTTTGAAAAAAGCCGCAGCAAAATCAAGCAGTTTTGGCCGCAACAATCACAAAAAAAAAAAAAAAAAAAAAACCTCCACGAAATCCTGTACGGACTGATTCAATAATCATATTATACCGTTATTGTTCAGTCAACCTTACACATCATGTACACAACACTTTACAACAGTTGTGATTAAGCACAAGTGCTTCAAAACTGCATTCCTCGTCATCTGTACTCAAATTCACATTTCTAACAACAGTTATATTTTCTGAGTGGATGAACCGGGTTGCCAGATTGGATTTCCTGTCTATTTGGCCTATTTTTGACATTTGTCACAAATATACACTCATCATCAAATCCATCCAAATCCACAGTTTGCTATTACAAAAAAAAAAACAAAAAACCTACAAAACGTGCTAGATATGTAACGCTTTCAGAAATACCTCAATACCTTTGACCCAAACGCTAATCTGTATAATCATTACCCATTTACACCTCACGTTTTAGTGTTCAGGCATACTATAAACACTAAGCTGACTAAATGGTATAGGGCTGGAAACAGTCCATTCTGGCAGCCCTGTGAGTATAAACACATCATGTACTGACTGACGGATCCTCACCATATGCTCAAGGAGTCATGAGAATATCAGTGTCTTGAGATATTTCATATACTCAACAGTGTCTCGTACATAATGCAAAAACAAACCTCCCAGCATAGTAAAGGAAAAAAAAAACAACAACAAAAAATCTCCACCCTGAAACATGTTAGATATGTTTAGACTCAGGTGCGAATTTGTTGGTTGGCGCTGTATTTTTGTTGTTCCTGTGAGAAGTTGTGTGTCGCTCATTTACATTGATGGCATTTGGCAGATGTCCTTATCCAGAGCGACTTACATTTATGTCATTTATACGACTGAGCAGTTGAGGGTTAAGGGCCTTGCTCAAGGGCCCATGGTGGCAGCTTGGCAGTGCTGGGGTTTGAAGTCACGATCTTCTGATCAGTAGTCCAACGTCTTAACCACTGAGCTACCACTGCCGATGTCCGACGTCACACGGAGACACGGTTATTGCTAGCGCAGTTATCGGTCTCAAACGATCCTGAAAACAAAAGAGCAAGAGCTTCTTTTCTCACTCACCGGTTTTTAACAGTTCAACGTCATATTAATGAGAAATCCAACGTATAAATAGTGGAGACGTTGACGCAGACGTTGGACTCAAAGTTCCAGAATGCAATTCAGCGATACGAGTTACGGCACACTCGACTCGGCTAGTTAGAGATCTACGAGATGACGAGCGTGATGGAGTTGATGGCGGTATTAGTGTGAAAGCTTTGCAGGCTGATCTGTTTGACCAGAGAATACAAATGAGAGAGCTGGACCGACTAAAGGACTAAAGCGCTGCTGCATCGGTCTCTTTAGATGAGAGATGAAGTGAGGGCGAAATCCCACTGCAACACTTTCAGTAATATAGGATAAAGTGAAGTGAAAATAGACCAACACGTCGCTGAAAGAAGCTTAAAGCAAACGTGTCAGCATCATAGACACCAGTAAAGATCACATTTTAATTAGAAATATTGAAATGCGCATGGTTCAGGGTGGATTTCTCCTTTTAAAGTATCCCAGTATACCGGTGCATTAAGCTTCTTTCAGACTGAAAAAAAACGATCGTCAGAATTTAAAACCTCTATACAGTGCATGAAACATTCAACATTACAGAATGGGTTTGGCGGAAAAATTAAAAAAATGTTTAGAATGAAAACAAACAAACAAAAAAAACACCACTTTATATTCCAATTATACAGTAATAAAGATTTGAAAGATGCAGGATGGATAAAGAGGAAAAAAAGACCACCAGGGGGAGCTCTCACTGATTATACACAGGTACAGGTAGACGAGGGATGAAGGTACACAGCTCTGTGTGTGTGTGTGTGTGTGTGTGTGTGTACGCGTGAGAAAGAGAGCAGAGAAAAGGAATGTGGCAATGGGTGTATGGTGAACGTGGCATGAACAACACACACACACACACACACACACACACACACGCGCAGGATGACGATGAGACTGGAGACCCAGAGATGCCGCATTCTGATAGGACGGTGGTGGAAGAAGAAGACCAGCAGGCACACCGTGCAAGGGGGAGGGGCTCAGCATGCATGACGGGCAGCCACCAACAGCCAATCAGTACACAGGCACGTTAAAGTATTCATGTCTGGGCTGGGGAGGAGAGATGCACAAAACACACACACAGACACACACACACAACTCAAAACGGTGCAAGCCCACAGATAAACACTTCATGCCTGAAGAATAGAAGACAACATGCAAGCAGGACAAAAATATGCGCACACACACACACACACACACACACACACACACACAAACACAAAAACACACATTATAAAACTCCAAAACAGTTTCACAATCCAAGACCATGCTCTAACACACCTCGTTATCATTCAGAACATGAATTATGATCAAACCCGTCAGGAAAAAAAATGTAATTTAAATAATTCCACACCTCTCCATGTACAGAAGAGTAGCTTGAGGCTTTTACACACACACACACACACACACACACACACACACACACACACACACACACACACACACACACACACACACCCTTTCATCATGTTCTGCATGTCAATTGCACTGTTCCACACAGCCCTCTTTGTTCATGCGACACAGAAACACACTTTTCCAGTGTGTGTGTGTGTTATATTTTCGTCCGGAGTCTATCCCGGGAACGCTGGGTGCGAGGAGGGAATACACTCTGGATGGGGCGTTCACACACACACACACACACACACACACACACACATACATTCACACCTAGGGGTAAATGAGTGTAACCAATCCACCTACCTTCATGTTTTTGGGAGGAAACCAGAGAACTCTGAGGAAACCCACACTGACACGGTGATGCATGTTACATAATAACATTTAAGTTCAGTGTGGGGAGGTGGAGGGGTTGGGCGCGATAGCACTTTTGCCTCACACATCCGAGGTTGGGGGTTCGAATCCCGCCCACGCCCTGTGTGCGCGGAGCCTGCACGCTCTCCTCGTGCCTCAGGGGCTTCCTCCGAGCACTCCGGTTTCCTCCACCACTCCAAAAACATGCGCTGTAGGCTGACTGCCATCTCAAAATTGTCCATAATGTGTGTGTGTGCTGCGATTGTGCCCTGTGATGGATTGCCACCCCGTCCAGGGTGTCCCCTGGTGCCTCGAATACCCTGGGATAAGCTTCAGGCTCCCAGCGACCCTGTGTAGGATAAGTGGTACGGAAAATGGATGGATGGATGGATGGATGGATGGGAGCTGAACAGTATAGCTCCTACATTTATGTCTCCTGTACCTCCTAAATCCCAACCCTTAGGCTCACTCTGATTGGCTGGTCGTAGCCAGAAAAAGAAAGAAGCAGACTTCAACTTTAGCTGCAGATTCAGTGAGACTACTGGCAAGGTTTAATTTTCAGCAGTGTCATTAACACTGATTTTTAGATTAGATTAACACTGGACTAACGTTGAATTCACTCTCCAGTTCTCTATAATTTTACGCTTTCTTTTCCTTATTCAGAGTACTAGAGTGTGCGTATTAGCCGAGAGCGGCTGAACTCCTGCTGTGCCTTCCGAACTGAACCACTTTATAGTGTTCGAGGGGAAACTCTTAAATGTTTAGACACCGAAGAAGACAGAACAAGGATCTGGAGTGGGCTGAAGAGACTTTAACAACAATTCAAACCTCTACTACTGGTGCTAAAGAGCCTCTAGAGAGAAAACCTGCAAACACACACAAAAAAACCACAGACGTTGCTATTTATCTACTGAAAGGGGATTCTGTATAAGCACTTTAGGAATGTGACTGCTACTCGGTGACAGTTGTATAAGACAGGGGTGTGCTAAGCTTCTCAGGGACGTGCACTGTGTACGGAGTGAAAGAAGGACTCTAGAGGAGGAATCTCCAGCTAAACATGAAGCGTGTACCATATTCACCTGAGCGCCTTAACTCTGGAACAGACCGGAAGCCTCGGCCGAAGTGTTAGCACCCTTAACTCCTACAGGGTGGACATTTTTCAACAGACAGAACATCAGCATCTTAAGATTATAATGCAGGATCCCAAATGTAACAGACTGTTATGGAATTCGGCCACGATCGTGTCATACAGTGTGACAAGTACTAATCTTAAAAGACCAAAAACTACGCAAAAATAAAGTCCATGTACATGAAATTAGTCTTGTTTATAGTGTTTATAGATTACATTAAGTCACTAGACCACAAATCACATCTGCGTGACATCACTGAAACACTGGATGTGGGTGGAGGAAGATTTTACGTGAGACAGACTTTTATAACTTCGTTATTAGAGTCAAAGCTCCAGTGCACAATTAACATGTTTCCGCCAAACCTTTGCCTCAATCCAGCCTTAATAATGAAGGAACGCTGACTAAAAAGTTTTTACACGCATGTAAATATACTCATCCACACACTCGTGCCTCATCTCCAGTAACATGCTGACCAGAACTTGACATTAGCTTCAATTTTACTAACACCCTTTTCCATGTATCGCTTTCTCATCAAAGACTAATTAAAGCTGTTTCAGATGAATTCCCATAGGAACGTCTCAGAAGTCCGATTTTAATTAAGCTGCCAGCATGTCTGTATACTGAAGCTTTCTCCGCTGAGGCCTGAGTGTGTGTGTGTGTGTGTGTGTGTGTGCGTGTGAATTGTTTCTCTGGAATCTTTTTTCAGTGCATTCAAGTTGCTGACAGATTTAGTGCTACGGGCTGAGGTGATTTTAATTACAATATCAAAGGAATGGAGAAAAGAAAGCGTTTTTTTTTTTTTTTTTTTGGATGAAGGAATGGGGGAGAGGTTTTGTTTCGTTAGAAGATTGTTTGGGGAAAAAAAAACAACAAAAAAAAACAAGTGCCTAGATCTTGAAAGACTTGAGCTAACTGAAATGAGCTAATTACGAACTTGAGAAAGAGTGACTTGTTGACCTGAATGTAAAATATTAAAGGAATACTCAAGTGTTTTTTCGACTTAAACTCTAACTAGCACACCTGTACTTTGTGTGTGAATACCGTGGACACATTTCCCTAAGCAGATCATTTGTTTACTCAAATCGTCGATATTTACATGGGGAAAGTTCCTCATATTCAGAGTCGGGTTACGCGCCTGCTTAAGTCGATTTTCCGGGCTCTCCTTTCAGATTATCTGTCTGTGGTTCAACCTCCTTCAAGGTTGCCAGATTTTTCTTGACTAGAAGACAGGGTTTTTCAAAAGATTCTGTACCACCACCTTTAACACAAGCACTTGTATTTAAGCATTTAAGCCTGAAAATAATTAGAGATAGAAAACGAGATAGCAGAGGTGTTTTCCCCCACCAATAAACAAATAAAAACTAAGATTAGTACGATTACAATAATTACAAAATATAGGCAATTTATTGCTGCATGAATAGGCCTAGTCGTAATGATCACAAAAACCACTGCAAATTTGTCACTATTTAATCGTACAGCTTCCACCCTTATTACTCGGCAGTGTGAAAAAAACAGCACTTGATGCAGCAAGTCCTATTATTTTGTATGAAAAACATTCAGAGCTGCAGTAAGAAACTGGACAGGACACAAAAACTGAATATACTTTATTCTGATAAAACGTGGCCATGAGATTTAATCGAGGTCGTGAAATCGTAATGTGTACATGGGATGTAGGTTATTTAACGAGATTTTAATTCGCCTATTTGATTTGACAAATGAATAAAATAACATCACTGCTTTGGTTCATTTGCTGTAAAGAAAAAGTATCGACGGTTTGAAGGATAAGCTGACTAAGCACTCATATAGCTCATCTACATCTAAAACTCGGTCCTCGAGATAAGCAATGTCTCAGATTAAGATGCTGTCTCCGCCGATGTCCTCCATGCAAAAGAAAAAAAAGTTACTTTTATGATAAATTGTTTCGTATTTACATATGTATTTAATATTATACTCAAATGGCATAGATTTTTGAGTGTATTTACAACCCAAAACACAAATTTCAGCATGACATCCAGTAGTTACATGAAACTGTCAGACTGGACTTAATATCCAATGTTGTGTAAGACAAATCGACTTAAGTTCAAGGTCTTAAGTGAGACACGCCGCTGTTTTAATCAAATTCCAATCCAACCATTTAAATAGATTTTCTATTCAAGGTCCCTTATAAAAGTTTATCTAAAGAACTCTATGTACATAATATGCCTTTCAAATGAATATGCCCTTCTTTTGTATTTCTCATTTAAAATACATCAATCCCTACACGGAAGAAGTGTAGCAGAGAGAATCCAGTCTGTCTGTAAACTCAGACCAGATCATGTGGGTGAGAAGAAAAACACTGCTATGACTCATAGCCATATAGAGTAACTATAAAGTCCTGCTAAATTAAAATGACACCAGACAGAGAGTCAAACACAAAAGTTTGCATAGACTTTGCATATATATATATATATATATATATATATATATATATATATATATATATATATATATATATATATATATATATATATATATATATATATACATACATATACACACACACACACACACACACACACACACACACACACACACACACACGTGTGTGTTGTTAGTGCCTTCTTTAAATCAGGTCTGGATACTGAGAGGACGAGGACAAAACGACCATGTGGGATGCAAACTTTTGCACCCGACTGCGAGTTTAATCCCAGGGTTTAATCGCAGGTGCTGATAATGTGAGCTAAATTGTGTGGGAACGTCTCAGTGAGCTGAGCTATCGTACCATCTGGTTAGTGGGTCCACACAGCGTTTAGCAGCACAATACACAATGCAGAGAGAATGAGAGTGAGACGGAGAGAGAGAGAGAGAAAGAGAGCAAGAGAGAAACAGAGAAAGAGAGACATACATAGAGATAGAGAAAGAAAATGATGGAGAGGGAAATAAATGGAGAGAATGAGAGTAAGACAGAGAGAGGGAGAGAGAGAAAGAGACAGAGAGAATGACAGAAAGAGACAAGAGAGAATGAGCGAGAGAGACAGGGAGAGGGAAAGAAAGAGAATGAGAGTGAGTGAGAGAAAGAGAGATAGAGAGATAGAGAGAGAGAGAGAGCGAGAGAGAGAGAGAGACACAGGCTGTCCCGACTGTAAATCAGCTGTAAACATGATAATGATCTAATGACTGATTTGATGGCGCTTGCTGAAGGCCATCTGAAGCCTCATTAGGCTTAAATAACACCAGCAGAGACAAAAGACAATTACTGAACTCATCCCTCTACATGTGTAACAGACGAGGAGGAAAACACCAGGAACAACCTCTAAAATAGTAACGTAATAATAATAATAATAATAATAATAATAATAATAATCTTCAGTTATATAGCAAATTTCATACATTTAATATGCAGCTTGATGTGCTTTAAAATGTGAAGTTAAAAAACTGAAACAAAGAACCAAAACTAAATAAAACAGGAAAAATAGGCAAATAATAAAAACACAACAAATAATAGCAGACAGAAAAAAAATGGGACAAACATAGTGAAAGAGAGACAGAGAGAGACACAGAGATTGAGAGAGAAAACAAGAAAGAGAGAGAGGCAGAGACAAAGAGAGATATAGAAATAGATAGAACAGGAAAGTGAGGAAAAAATGAAAGAGACCGAGACAGAGAGAGCGAGAGAGAGAGAGAGAGAGAGAGAGAGAGATACAGACAAACAGATAGAAATGGAGAGAGAGAATGAGAAAGAGAGAAGAGAGTGAGATTTGAGATAGAAATAGAGAGAACGAGAAAAAGTGACAAAGAGAGAAAGAGAGAAAGAACGAGATAGAGAAAAAATGAAAGAGAAAGAGAGAGAGACAAAGAAATAGAGATAGAGGATGAGAAAGAAAGCAAAAAGATGAAAGACAGATAGAGATAGAGAGAACAAGAAGGAAAGAGAGAAAATTTAAGAGAGACGACAAGAGAGAGAGAGAGAGAACAAAAAAGAAAGAAAGCAAATGAGAGAAAAACAGAGAGAAGGAGAGACAGACAGCAGTCAAAGATAAAATAGGCAAATAAAAATGCAACAAAAAATAGCAGTGACAAGAAATGAATAACTATATAAAATATAGAATTATATAATAAAATGTGCAAGAAAGAATAAAAGTACAGTCAGTAAAATAATCTAAAAGCAAGATGGCAGTAAAAATAAAGCTAGTTACATGTTAATGTGAAAAATCTGTTTATTTGTTTTCTTTTTAATCAGTGATTTAATCAGAGCCTGACGAGCATTTAATGGGAACGTGTTCCAGATCTTTGGTGCATGAAAACAAAAACCAATAGGCCACCATTCTGCTGAAGAATGGGGAAGAAAATGTCTCCCAGACCTTTAACACACTTGTTTTCAAAAAGGCATGATATTATTATTATTTATATTTTCCAGCTGTGTTAGAGATGCTGTAATCTTTCAGCCATGTTAGTTCAGTCATCAAGCATTTGGTATCAGAGAACACCACGGCAAACCCAAACTCACAGCGTCTGACTGCAGAGCCATGAGCCGCTGTGAGAGGAGATGATTAGGAGGGGGAGATAATGAAGTTGTATAGAAGAAAAAAATCATCTGAAGAACTTCAGAGAGGGTTAATTACACCTACAATTGACTACACACACAGTTTATTAATACATTACTGATGCTTCTCGTCAATGATGTTGACGTGAGGCTTTTACCGTATATACTCTTTAAAGTATCAGGGCTACACTCTCTTCCTACCACAGCGATGTAGCTTCTGCAGTCGGAACGCGTGTGTGCTCTTCATGCGTTCACTCTCTGAACTTGTCATGCCAATGGACCAATCAGATCAAGCAACTCGGGTAATTACCAGTAAGCAGGAAGGGGCTGGGACTTCTCCCCTTTATAAGATCTCATCATTGGCCAAACCACCCCAGTCGTCATTCTGGCTCTATAAACACAAAATCCAGCCAATCAGAGGGCTGATCTCACTAAGTCCACCCAATCAGAGGGCTGATCTCACGAAGTCCACCCAATCAGAGGGCTGATCTCACGAAGTCCACTCAATCAGAGGGCTGATCTCACTAAGTCCACCCAATCAGAGGGCTGATCTCACAAAGTCCACCCAATCAGAGGGCTGGTTTTACCAAGTCCACCCAATCAGAGGGCTGGTTTCACCAAGTCCACCCAATCAGAGGGCTGGTTTCACCAAGTCCACCCAATCAGAGGGCTGATTTTACTAAATGCAGCCAATTACAGGGCTGATCTTACTCAGGAATAATGGGTTGGGGCAAATTCCATGTGTGTGTTTGAGCAGAAATAAAACGCTCAACCAGCAGCATGTTACTAACCAGAAACCTGTTTGTTAAAAGCATGCTGGTTGTGTTCTAATATAACACTATACTACACTACTACACTCTGCTGTTCTGTTATATTAGTCTGCTATACTACACTACTATACTCTACTATTTTATATTATATTACTCCAATATACTGCACCACTATACTCTAATGTTCTATTATATTACTCTACTACACTGCTGTTTTTTGTATTACTCTGCTATACTGCACTACTATACCCTAATGTTCTATTTGATGACTCTACCATACTACACTACTATACTCTACCATTTTATTATCTTTACTGTTCTTTTATATTACTTTTATATACCACACTACACTACTATGTTCTATTATATTGCTCTACTATATACAACTGTTCTATTATATTACTCAGCAGCCTAACTAGTGCTGCAGTTTAAATCACTCACTTGGAGCCATATTAGTTAATGAATCCCAAAATACAACAATTCAGTAACTCTGTATCTTTTTGTTTTTTCTGTGGCACTAACCGTGCTTACTAACAGTACTGTAATAAAGCATTCTGGCATTCAAAAAACGTTTCACTTGCATTAAATATCTGTTTAGCTACCAGTCTTGATCTTGATACTTAGTATGAACAAGCACTGTGACTAATATTTATATAATTGGTATTTTTCCCTTACAGTTGATAATAGCAGTTTTTAAGCCTTCAGTAAATTTAAAATAATAAATTACAGTTAATTAAGCAGTAAGCCATGAGAGGGTGTGCGTTACGGTGACTGTATCATGGATAAGGGCGTTCATGTTGCGAAACAAAGTAAACCTCTTACCTATTATAAAATCACTGTAACACACTCTCTCAAGTGGCTTACTGCTTTTATAAACAGTGACAAAAACAATATATATATAAAATCCAGCGTTCAATAAATAATGAAACTTGTTCATGAAACAATTCATCCGCCACACAATGTAGCCCGTTAACAGTAAGCTTTGTTTGCTAAGCAACATAACGGGCTAATATTATGGTATTCCACGGACAGAACAATGGCTTATGTGTGTATGTGGCTTAAAGGTTTTATTGGTTTAAAACCTGGTGCGCTAATACAGAATTTAATTATTGTGATATGGTGTGCGTGTATTAAAGGTTTTACGGCTTTGAACAACCAGCCAATCAGATTTTGCAACAAGTCCTTAAACACAAATATTTAGGTCTATGGTGAAACATTTGGTGAATATTTGTCCTTATTTCACTGCCATTCTGTTTTGTTTTCTCTGAGACTCTACTTGTGTTTAACATGCAGGTGTTCGTAAACTTTGCCTGGCAGTGTACACTAATGTCTACGGCAGTATTACATGTGTACAACTCTCTGCTTCAGAGCTCTGGCAGCCTCGGGCGAAACATGTCCAGCCATGCTCGCCTCTTCGATTAAAACACAACCCTAGTCATTAGAACAACACGGGACTGGTCTCAGGTGAGCAGACAAGGGCAACGTTTACTAATAGAGCTGACAGAAACCCCCCCCATCGTCCCATTGAGCTGGATGTTAGCATTAGCGTTGTAAATGGCTGGAAGCTTTTTAAGCATTCTCTTTCTGTCACATTTGGGTCATGGCTCAGTGTGCGGCTGCTGCACACAACACGGCTTTGTTTCCCGTCGCTCCTTTCCCTTGAGTTCCTGTCACAATGCATTCCTGGAATCAGCATCATGTGACCTTCTGCACCGTACTGTGGCTGGGCCTCGGCGTGGCTGGGGTCGACCGCAGTCCAGATCAGGAATTAGACATAATTCATGGTTATGGTTTTGGGAAATAATTCTACAGTGAAACAGGGCTTTCGTATACAGACTACTATATGGAACACACTACTATATGGAATAATATTACTTGACACGATTAAAAAAAAAAAATTCAAGTCTAAATATTATGACGAAAAGTTAGTAGCTAGTATGTAACTAATAGGGGGTGTAACACATCAGTTGGGGTATAGCGTATCATATTGAGATTGACTGAAACATCACAGTGCGCCAAAGAAAAGTACATCTGTGTAGACAGCACCCTTTTAGTAGAGCTAGACGAAGGCACATATTCATTGTATTGTTAAACCCCTAGTACCTAACTGTCCAGTGTTAAAGTATCTAACGCTGAGCAGCTCTTCTTGGAGGTCAGCCATCCAGTCCACTGTAGTTAAAGTGATTTAACACACCTGCCTCAGTCCATTCTGAAGTGATGAAGCCTAGGCATGGGATTTAGAAGTAAAGACTCTCACAGCAGCCTGTCTTGAAGCACAGTTACTATTTCCACCTCGAAGCTAGCACGTTCTACTTTTGATCAGTTTATACTTGCATTTAATGTTGTGGAAACATCAGTTAAACAAGTTAGGTCCTGTTATCACGTAGGCTACGTCCACATTAATCCGGATAGAAAACGTTCTCTGTTTACACTGGCGTTTTCAACCGTTTTCCAAAAATTGCGTTTCAATTTCCAAAAAATAAGCTTTTGGGCCGCGTCATTTCCGTCAGGCGTTTATTTAAAAATGCAATCTGAAGGTTGTACAAAGTGACATTAATCTTTAACAACGCTATCAAACTGGATAGCAGGTACAACAACTGCAGTACAACATCATCCACCATCTTGTTTGTGTTGAGTTGAATGGGTCACATGACTGAGTCACATGACTAAAAATACGTCATCTTTTTGACCATCTCGGTTTTCTCAGTCCACACTGCAACGCGAAAACATCATTTTCGAATCTATCCACTTGGAAGAGCGTTTTCGAAAAGCTCAGTTTTCGCCGGACATAAACGCTGTCTCAGTAAAGAGAAAAAGATGCGTTTTCAAATTTATCTGGATTAATGTGGACGTAGCCTTAAACAATCATTCCCTTAAAAGCTACGATTACGATTATTTTTCCTTTCTTGATGCTTGTCATTTTACTGACACTGAAACTGGAAAAGGGCAAACTACTCTACCCTGAAGACTTTCCTGTGGTGGAAAACCTACTGACTTACAAAGCACTGACACTGGAGATTTCCTTACATAAAACTTCACCATATCAACAAGCATATGTTTTTGTTTACTTTGTTTATTATTAGTTTTCGATTATTGTGGCGCGTCCACCATACAAATCCCTGTGAATTTGCGGTAACCTCTTTGAACAAGTGCGTTAACATAAACCTGTGATTTGCTGTTACAGAAAATGATTCAACAACTTCTGACCAATCAGGTCCAAGAAATCAGCTTTGCTCTGGTATAATTAGTAACTGCAACTAAAATGAATAAAACAGCTGAAAGTAACGTTGCGCCAAATAAGCGATCTGATGTAGGTAACAACTTAAAGTTTGGGTATTAGTATTTGACCTAGTGAACAGTAACCCCTAAATGAAATTGGTGAAGGTTCGGTAATACTTTATTGCTTAGTCTTAGTATCTGTTCTGTGGGAGTCCAAATGTCTGAGAGCACTAGTGAAAATGCTTCTATTTTGCATTCTTTCTAATTTAATTATATTATTGACAACAACTTGAGTGAAATGTAGAATCTTTGAAAAATACTTACATGAATTTTTTCATGTCTCAATATCTCAAGATGTTGAACATTTACTTTCTTTGTTTTAACCATTTCAAAATTCTAAGAACCTTCTGTTTATTTCAATGTGATCTCAGACTTTTGGACCTCAGTGTACATATCAGTGATTGTCTGACAATTAAAATGCGGCTTTGACGTTTTAATGACATTCGTGTGTGCTCCAAATGACTTTTACTTTTGTTACTTCTCACTGTTAAGGGTACAGCCTTCGAAGGGAGTATGCTACAGACATGATCACTTCAGAATGGACCATAGCTGTTCATTCTCAAGACCTTAATTAGATGGAATAAGCGTGTTACATCAGCCTGGTACTAAGCTCTGATGGAGGACAGATCTCCAGGAACAAGGCACACACCCCTGCTCTGTATTAGCTCAGAAGAGACGCCACATGCCAGCAACGTTCTCAATGGCCTTCAAACTCGACCCATTCTGTTGCAGATTTAGCTCATATGTAAGGAATTAATGCCAAAATTGTGCTACTAATCAGGTCATTTTGTGATTTCGTTGTACATTTTTAAAATTCACCACCCAGTAAGTCACCAGAACTCAAACAAGGTCATGTTTCACACTTTACACCACAGCACTGTTGAATTCTCGATTCTGATTGGTGTTGATTAGATTTCTTTAACAGCTCTGACAGTTCTTCAGGCTGTAATTCAAATCACAAGGTTTATATTAATACGCTCGATCTAATATGTTATCGTTTCTATAGTAACCTCTTACACAGGGACTTGTACACCTGACGGGCTAATTAAATGGGAAAAAAAAAACGTGTGTAATCCTTGATAATGATATTTATGGACGGAGTCTCCAATGTCAGAGATTTTTAACATTCAGTGTTCAGGTTTTCAGACAAGCAAGGTTACGTCTTGTGATTTCTCAATAAGCTTCATTTTTTGTCGTATTAACGTCACAAGGGAGAAATAAAGAAAGGCTGGTGAAGGAATGACAAATTCCACAGGATTAAACGTATTAAAAAACATTCAACGGATAAAAAAAAAGTATGAGTCGTCACTCTTTAATTAATAAAAATCTTTAATTGTTGGCAACTTGCTGTGGTATAAGAGGAATAAAACACTTGTGGACATGCGGATATTGGAAAATAATCAACTTCAGGGTGGTAACAGTATATCCACTTCGCGTCCGACTGCAGCACAACACCCCGTCGTCGATCAAGTTCCTATAACAGCACACCGCCACGTGTTTGATTCCTGACTAATCATCCCTTGAGTGTGGAGTGTTGCTCCTGGCATGTGGCCTCCTCCTCCTTCTTCATATTAGATGGTGATTGATCTACTAGCAGGAAGCTCTGGTCTACAGAAGAGGGAACTACAGCCTGATTGGGTTTCCTAATCAATAATCAATTCCACTGTACCTGGTAAGAAGCGGATCTGAAAATCAAGATTCTGCAAAAATCACACAAGAGAAACGGAAGACAGATAGAGGCGTGAAAGAGAACAGACAGAAAGAAAGAAAGGAAGAATGAAAGAAATCATGTCAAGTGGAATTAAACGTACAAAGTGCTTCTGTGCTGAACAAAGCCCAGTGACAATAGACAAGAAATAGAGAAGAAAAGGAAAAAAAAATGAAAGAGAAAGAAAGATAGCTGGCAACAGCCTCTGAAATGTCAGCAGTAATTACTGTGCCGAGATAAAGAGCAGCTGCGGCGTGCCAGGCTGCTCCTGCAGAACCGTACGCTGCCTCAACAATAATATCTATTTCTGTCATCGGTGTGCACGCTTAATCAAAGGCCATCACAGTGGGCAGCCTGTGGAGTAATAAGTGCCATTTACTCCGCGCTGTGATTTATTCCAGCACAGAACAGTTTTTATGAGCTGCTTGGTGAAGACCCGGTGGCCGTGGCAGAGCTTTGAACCTGAAGGAGTGGCTTTGTTTTGCTCTGCTTAATGTGGTGCTTTGAAAAGAAGAATTTAAGGAGAGGAACATGATTGTGTTTTAAGAGAGGAAGGAAACAGGTGTGTCTCAAATCGCATACTGGCCTGACACTTGAAAGTATTTACGATACTTAAATAATAATAATAACAATAATAATAATAATAATACTAATAATAATTATAATAATAAAAATAATAATAATTTAGAAGATTAGTACCCGAGACATTCAGACACTAACATTTTGTAAATCACTGTGTTGTTCAGTGCTATGTGATGTTCACTCATTTTAAGTTAACCTAAAGCCAAAGGTAATGCTTTTTATTAGTTAATTAGTTCAGACATTAGAAATTAACAGTGAAGTCCGTACAGGCGTTTTTTTTTTGTTTTTTTTTCTCTCCAAAATTTGGGATGCAATTTGCTGGGTGTTTTGTGCTTTTATTTTCGCGGAAAACGACTTGAATTGGCGAAGCTGCAATCGCACGAAATTGTTTTGCACGCTCATGCACAGTGATGTTTGTTGGTAAATGAGACCTTTTAGCTGTACTCATGATCGACGCACGTGAATGGAAGACGCGTCTCGGCCCAAATCTGCAGAAAATCTGCGGTAATTTTGATAAATTGCAATATCCTCCGAATATTGCTGAGTTCGCTTGATTTTGCGTTCATTTCTGCGATCGCAAAATCGCGAAATCCTGGAGGGACTGATAAACCATTAGGAGTGTTAACAAAATAATGAACACTTTTTCTGTAATAAACCACATAATACAAATAATAAACGCATACATTAAGCCATATTTATTTTATCCAACCACCAATATGAACTTGTGCCTCATTATGTTTATGATGGTTCACTGGCAAAATTTTATTATCAACAGTTAATATTATGTTGTACTTTAATTTATACTGATTTACAGGAACTTGGACGTGGACTAATCTGATTATGATTTACAGTAAATAATCATTAAAAATGAATATAAAGCGTTACTCCTTACACTTTATTACATTTTTTGGATAATGAACTTTTTAAGGGAACCAATCTGAGTGTGCTGTCCGAGGAAAAGAAATGTCACTGCGTTATTTTAAGAAGAAAAGGAAGATGAAAATTGTTAAATTTGACTTAATATTCAACATAAGACAGGCGATTGTCATGGCATAATAAAATGTAAGAGCTAATCATGTTTTAATATGCAAATGCTGTTCAAGCATCGCAGGTTTCCCAGGGAAAAGGGGTTGTTGTTATGTTATCTCAGAACAGAAAAAAATAACCAACAATTGTTTTGCTGTAATAAGTGTATTTTTTTCCTTTGAAAGTATAATTGAATATCAGTTACAGTTCTGAGATGGAGACAGAAGCAGAAAGACATTTGTTTGGCAAATACAGTCCGTCCTTTTTGTATTTGCTTACATCTTTCACACAGTTAAGTATACAAGTATGCAGTTTGAGACACAGCTAGAAATGTGTGTGTGTGTGTGTGTGTGTGTGTGTGTGTGTGTGTGTGTGTGTGTGTGTGTGTGTATATATATATATATATATATATATATATATATATATATATATATATATATATATATATATATACACACACGTGTGTGTGTGTGTGTGTGTGTGTATATCCGAAACGACGAAGAGTACACAGTGACTAAGCTCGTAAATCTACAACAGCTCCAAACCTTCTGGTGTGAGCGCCATAGGTCTACATTCAAATAGAGAGAGAGTATGAGTATTTTTATGTGGGTGTCTGAGTGTGTGTGCAGTTATTAAAGCTCCTCCAGGCTGTTAAAAGAAAAAACCTCCCAACTGAGGAATCACCTTCACACCAGGCATAACACCACTGACAACTAACAAGAGAGATATGAAATAACACCAGAAAGAGCACAAGAGAGGGAGGGAGTAAAAAAAAAAAAAAAAGGAGGGTGATGTAAACATCTGAACGTGAATAAATCACAAAAGGCGTGTTTCGAAGCTCTGACTGAAAGGAGGGGCTGTTGGGGAAAACATTAAAAAAAAAAAGTAACACTAATACATGTTTAGACAGAAGTGTAAAACAAACCACTGTATACACTGTGCTGCGACATTATTAGGCACCTACTAGGTAGGTGCCATTATTTATGTGCTTACACACTTGCTTATTTTACCTACCAGTGTGTGTAGTATTAGGTGGTAAGAGTGTATCAGGTGCAGCAGGGTTGTTGGGGTTTTTAATACTGATGACTCGTGAATGAATCGTTCACTTCAGTCTCTGAAGCCAGCACTACTGCTGGCTCTCGGTTCTTCGCTTCTCAAAAACCCCAACAAGGCTGTTGAACCTGATCAACTCGTACCAAAATAATACCTGGTCAGCATTGGTCCTGTGGTGCGGTGTTCGCTAAATTACCTCCTGCAGCAGGTCAGCCTGTTCGATTGCCTTCAAGACGTTCTTCTTGGACGTCTCTTGAGCTTCTCCGCCCAAAAGAAACTCGTCTAGGATGAAGTAGGCCTTCTCGAAGTTGAAGATAATGTCCAGCTCGCACACCTGCACCAACAGAGAAACGCCAGCTTACTCTTTTAGCCTCGGTTTGCTGCACATTTTTCCCACAATTCCAACAGAGCCTCTAATATGAAGGACAGGAAAGACACCTACACTGCCAAAGTACTTATCCAGCAGCTCCACGTAGCGATGAATGATCTCCAGGGTGATCAGCTCGTTGTCCTGGTCCTCGATGGCACAGCAGAAATACAAACTGGCGTATCTGTGAAAAGCAAACACATACAAAATCAGATTTATGAAGCTAACTTCGTCAAAGCTGATTATTTTCCAAAAGGGTTTTGCTCTTCTTATACGTTAGTAATTTGCCAATGATTATGTTTTTTTTTAATCCATTTATAGTTACATTTAATGTTGAAGCTCTCATCAGGCATGAGTCTTCTAACAAATTCATGCTTCATTCCTTACAGTGTATGATAGCTTGTTTAATGCTAAACAACAGATACAGGAAGGCTGTGTAGGATGTTTTTCTTTCCCCAAAAGCATTGCAGAATAATTATTTTTGCATGGTTCTCAGAGACACTCTTGCTCTTCCACATGAACAGTGATTGTTATGGTTTCAAGAAACCAGGCCACTTTCGCCTAGTGCTCTATCAAAATGTCCGTACTGAACTGGCGCATAGCAACTGCCACAAATTCTCAGTGCTTTTGGCTGATAAAGAGAAAATGTTCTTTGTCGCTCACTCAAATTTCTTTGTTCCAGGCAAAGCACATGCCCGGATTTGCTCTCTTTCTCTGAAGATATATAGGACAAGAGAATTGCTGAGTAAGCTCCTTGAAATTATTTAACTCTGTAGAAGAGGACGCAGGAGCTCCAGCCTTGTCAGCCTCCCACCCTCTTAATGAAGGACTTGTGTATAATCCGGTTTTCGGAGCACAATGCTGCAGTGGCCACTTTTTTTTTCTGCTTTACATAGCTATGGAGAATGGTGACAGCTGGTGATTAATTGTTTACATGCTGCGAGGCACTAAAGAGTGCAGAATCAATTTCTATGGCAGAGCGCTGGCCCTGGAGGACCACATCGATGTTTTCCCTGTCACGGCATGCTCGATTCAACCTGTTAGTTAATTATTGAGCACTTCATTAACCAGCCGTGTAGGAACAGGGGAAAGTCTCGAAATAAGTGACGGCATCTATCTATATCTATCTACTCCATTAGTCTATATTTGTAGTGTTTATGTATAGATTTTTGCATGTATTCTGTGTTTATGTGGGGAGTCATTTGGTGCAATATGAACCATGTCATTTGGCGCAATCCAAACAGTGTCACTTGGTGCAACACCATCAGTGTCATTTGGTGCAATATGAACAGTGTCATTTTGTGCAGTATGAACAATGTCATTTGGGGAAATGCCAACAGAGTAATTTGGCGCAATACAAACAGTGTCACTTGGTGTAACACCAACAGTGTCATTTGGTGCAACACCAACAATGGATTGGCTTCCAATCCGGGGTGTGTTCCCACCTCGCACCCAGTGTTCCTCGAGATCCACCTGGATCCACCATGACCTTGACAGTTATAAAGTGCTTACTATAGATTAATGATTTAATAAATGAGTACAGCACAATGTCATATCTGCAACATACTGAACAAACTAGAGCCGTGTCTCTAAACCCATACTTATTCTCTATTCTAGACAGTTTTTCAATATGAACACTAACCCAACTCCTTTCAAATGTTCTGAAAAGTGTGTTGCACACTACTATTCTGGATCTTGTAGATTAGTAAATGTTTTAAAACATAGTTCATAGTTTTCAATCGGAGATGCAGCTAATCGCTACGATCACGATGATGGCTGAAAGATAAAAATAACAGAGCTTGTCTGTGTGTTTAACATCTAATGCTGCTGCAGAGAGACAAAGATATGTGTCCCAGAATAGCTGGCAAGAAACCCAGAAAAACTTTACCAGTCGACATGGAAACCTGGTGGACAGAGAAGTCCTCCGGATTTACAAAAGGTGTGCAGGTGAGTATGTGAACGATGTCGCTCGCATTGCCGCAAGCCTTAGAGTCAAATTTTAAAAATGTTGAAAGAAAAGGAGACACTGCCATACTTGGTCTGTAAAGGAAGCGCAAAATAAGTTGTATTGGCCTCTGGCTAGTTTCCAAATGCTTCCTATAAATATTTACCCAAGCTTAATTGGCGCTGGGAAGCCGCTGCCCTCTGAGATCGGCTCCTCCCTCACAGATCCAGTCCACGGCCGTTACTAAATAATCCAGCTTTGAAACTGTGTTCAACTACAGGCACCGAGCTAAACTTGAGCAAATTACTAGAAATGGATCTATCAGTTACAGCCCAGTATACCTTCAGTCTCAGATTGGGACACCAGTAGTCAATATCAGAATAAATTAGTTCTAACACCAAGGTTTGTTTTGTACGAAGCCCAGAATGTGTCTGAGTGCATGAATTGATTATTTTAATGCAGTAAAAAGAGTGAGAGATGTGTGAGAGGAGTGACAAAGACAAAGAGGAAGAGATCGTGTGTCCCCCCCCCCCCCCCACACACACACACACATTCTGAGCAGTACTACAGGTGGTCTTTGTCTCTAGAGACAGATCAATCAATTTGGTGGCAAGGCTGGGAGACAAACCTACTGATCCCAAGAACAACAACAACAAAAACCCCTGAATGTCCTTAGTACAAAGATGAATTTGTTATATCATTGTAATGCAGTTTTCTGTGAAACACAATCTATATTGACCCTGCAAATAACACACACTACCTGAGCCAGGAAGTTTACCCCATTTATGCGGTTTACGAGGTGTGATGCAATGCGTGCCAGCAAATATGACTAAGTGACAAAAAAAAACCTTTGTACTGTCTGTAATGACATCGAACACGTCAGTCATACAGATTAAATCATTTCAAGCCTTTACTTCTAGAAAGATGCAAAATTATCTGTGAATAAAACAATATAATTTCTAGCCTGAAATCAGTAAAATGTCTAGAAATTGGCTTAATAATGTGTCATTTGTTTCATCATAATCTAATAATGAGTAAATTATTAGATTAATATTCAAAACATTTTGCAGTGTATATCAGGTATGGCCCAGATTTCTGTTTAAATTCCCGAAATTGCATTTCTTTGGATCCTCCTATGTAATATTAGATGTTTGAGGCTACAGTGGCCTCTGGAAGAACCGACAAAGGAACAAAAAATAGGAAGTCAACAGACTCAGTGGTTGGTGCGATTCCTGTTTGAAAAAAGGTACTGAAAGTAACAGAGTACATTTAGTCATTCGGTAGATGCTTTTACCCAAAGCAAAGTACACTACGTAGAATCCAACACAAACATCAAGCTGAACAGTTAAGGGTTAACTGTCTTTTTTATCAGAGTGTCTCTGGCTTTTGTAGGTTCGGAACTAAAGCTTCCAGTCACTAGAAAAGAACCTGCCAAATTAACTTGAAGAGTAAACCATTAATCTATACTTCACAGCTTAATGGGCCACTTTGAAATAGTCCTCTTGAACTTGAGGTTTTCCACCACATGAAAGTCTTCAGGATGAAGGTGGTTATACTCTGTGGTTTCTAAGTAAAAAGACAAGCTGCATTTTTTGTGGTCATATTAAAAGATGGAAAGCTGGAGGCTGGTGAAAAATGATGATGATGATGATGATGATGATGATGATGATGATTTTATGATGATTTTAGAGTTTCCAGCACTTTCTACACTGGGTATGGAAAGGAAACCAAGACACTGGCCTCTGATGGAGATGGAGTAAAAGTGTTTTTTTTCCCTGAAGGACTTTTGGGTCATACTGATTGAATCTGCTCAAGACGTGAGGTGTGAGAAGCTGAGATAGTGTCAGGCTTTAAAGGATTGTGAATCTAAGGGAGTGGTCTGACAGTGCTGAACAAAAGTACACGAGATAGCGAGATTTCTTGCATGATTCAATAAATAAACCGAACTACAGAAACTACACTTCAATCTTTCACTGCTCAGCTATTGTACGCTTTCAATTTTCAATCTAACAGAGTCTGATGTGGATATAAGTGATTCTTTGGCATCACCGCCCCTTATTTCCATGGAGAGTAATGGAGAGGTGGCACAGAAGTGCGTCACACAGGCAGACGTTGAAGCAGCAGCTCTGTGCACATCTGCTGGGCACTGATTGCGATGCTGGCCTTGTCATTTGCTAATCAAATGCAGATTAAAATAGAATTGTCGGCTCTGGAGAGGATACAGCATGCGAGACATTGCATCCAAACCTCCCCGGGTCTCTCCTTCTCATTTATCTCACACACAGCGCCGCCACACTGTCTGATTCACCATGTCGGAACATTTCTGACGGCATTACAGCATCCTATCTGTGTCTCAACTACATACTTGTTTTGTACCACACCTACATTGTGTAACAGTATAATTAACAGAAGTAAGTACAGTGTCATTGAACCATACTGAATTTAGTGACACCAGATAGTGAGATTATAAATCATTACAAGTGTGTTGAAAGGATGTTCAGTATGAGCAGATTGTGAATAAGAGTCCAAGAGTTCTTAGGTACAAATTTAAAGAACCCAGGTAAGATTATCTACCGAATCAAGGGCGAGATTTGGATACTTTTCCTAAAGTGGAAATATTTAGGGTATCCATGTTGGACCATCCACAGCAGTAACAGTATTAGGTCTTGCTAGCCAGACCTATAGCTTTCACTAAAAAGTTTGGTAAGTCTTGTCAAAAAATGTGAGGTCGTGTCAGAAAAGAGGCTGTTTCACCAAAACTTCAAACAACCAACTGCATTTACTTACCACTACAGCAAAACCCTTGAAAAAATGCCACTGGCTATATAGACCTATGAAAAGCTCCTGGTGAAAACTGGCACAGAAACAAGTATCCATGGAAGTACAAAAAACCAATCAAGATGTTGAAGCTTGTGGCCAGAAAAGCGTACAAAAGAAATCAGAGGATCTGTGTGCCATGGACAGAATATTTAAGGTTGGGACTAAATGAAAAAAAACCAAAAAAAACAAACAAACCAAGAAACAGTACTCAAAAACCCACTTTAATCACTGATCATGTCCATCTGAGAACAGGTGGGTGTGGCCAAATATTCTAATGCACACGCTTAATTGAAATCCCTCTGTCTACAATTCCCAGCCAGCTATGCTACTTAAGCAAAACTAAACAATATGATACAAGAGACAGGATTGTTCGACACCAATCTACTGAACTGTAGAGTTATCAATGCATGCTACACTTTTGGAAAAAGGGTTCCTTGAGGGGGTTTTGGATGGTTAATGGTTCTAGCTTTTCTAAAGAGTTTCTACTTGGAACCTTCTTTTGAAAGGAAAAACATCTGTTGTAGAGTTAAACATAAAACCTTTAAGGGTTATCCATACAACCTTTAAGGATTAACCCTAGGACATACTGATTCAGGTGCTAAAGGGTTCCTCTAAAGGGTGTAGTTTAGCTTTTTCTTGCTAGGCTGCTTAGACACAATAAGACTGTTCTAGCTGGAATGCACAAGTTGTATTGTTAGAGTGAAGCGTATGCAACTTTACTCAAGGTTACCTAAAGTTAGGACCTCCACATTTACATCCGAAATCCAAAAGGGAATAAATTGGTTATGTTCATGGAGACTTTGGAAGTCCACCAATCATTCAGATATTGTATTAGACAAGCATTAACTTCAGAAAATACTCTGATTTTAATACTGGGACAATACTGAGACTTCAGGGGGTCTTGTTCAGTGTATGTTTTGAGGCTCCTAATCTTCTGGTCACTGGGCAGAACGTTAACTACTTAGCTACTAAGACACAGCTTAACAATCATGAGCTCAACGGAGGACAGACCAGGTCAGAGATCATGGGATCTAGCTGAGCCTGATCATGGAGGCCAGGAACGAGCAGTTCTGACAAGAGCGAGTCTGGTTAAGGAGCAGGAGAGCAGAAAAAGACTCATTACAGTGTGTGATGGAGGATTTTCACAGCACAGGAGATCTCTTTTAACAAGAGAACAATGATGAGCAGGCAGTCTCTGAGGACACAGCTTGATCTGGAGGGGATTCTCTGTTTTTTTTTCCTTCCTTCTCTTATTTCCAGCTGGCTGTATATTTTTTCTTCCTCTCTCCTAGTCCTTAGTCTTGTCAGTCTTCTTTCCTATTTTAGAATCAGGGCTTTTTTTTTTTTTATACAACATGAATTCTCTCTTCTTCGCTTCTCTCACAATTCCTACTCGTGCCTTTCCTGAGCCGATGCAGTTTTGTCACCTTTCTGCAACCGTTGAGGTATTGTCTGTGTATTCGAACACACACACACACACACACACACACACACACACACACACACACAAGGTGAGTTACATCTCTCTCTTGCAATGTCTTCCTCATTGTGCCTTGGATACATTGCATGCTCTAAGTCCCTCAATGCAGTGAGTTAATCAGTCTCTTCAGTCTTGAGGTTTTGCTCTCATCATCTGTCAGAAAAAAATATTATACAGAATCTACTGCTGCAAATAGACTAATAGTTGTGAAAGAGCCGTTAGATAACGTGACGGAATTCCATATCGAAAGCATCCTGATCGTTTCCAACATACAATTCCACCTTCATACTTTGAGTCTGATGTTCACATGAAGTGACACCAAACTACGTCCTGAGGAAGACAGTTATTCAGCTCATGTGGCTGGTTTTAGCTCTGTATCGTCCTCTTGAACCTTTATATACATAACAGAGGTATAGAAACCACACAAGCAAGTCTGTTTGGAATAGCGAACACTTTGAAACAGTTTGAGGAGAGTGTGTGATGAGTTAAACATGCTGTTTGAACAATGCTAAACTGGTGGCTATATGGGTCCCTTACTGGTTAGGTCCAGTAGGGACTCTTGGCTGATTGATTACATTTGATATAGGGGGAAAATTGTGCGCAGTTGGCCAAACTGTCACGTTTAGGTTGATGGTTATTTGTTTACGTCCAGACCAGTAGTTCTGGGACTCACCAGGAACATCAATTCATTTTATACGAGTACACGTGTGTGTACGTGTGTATGTGTGTGTGTGTGAGACACTCTGTTTTACTCTCTTTTTTATGGTGACTTTGGGTTTCTGATGCTTGCAGTACTGATTAAATCCCTCATTTAAAAAAAAGAAAAAAAAACGAGAAAAATCCTTGAAATATTTATCTGATTTTATGGTCCTGCTCGTCCAGATAAGCATTACAGCGCACGCCCAGGAGAAAAGAACAAAAGAGGGAATCGAATGTGCTGCTGAATATCTTAATCAACAGTGCGTTCTCGCATACTAACAACATCATCAGTCATCGATGAATTTAAATGTGCATCCGGAATGACCTTCACCTTCACGCGACCTTAGGGCCGGGATACACGGAGGAACCATTAATCAAACCACTGACATGAATCTAATGGTGATGTATTTACAGTAACTCAGAACACAGCAGCAAATTCAATGTGCGATAATACAAGTGATTCTGATGTAAATTTCATTCTCATGCACCAGCATGTGCAGGGATACAAAACGTTTTTTTATCACAGCAGAGATCTACAAACACTGTTTTACATGTTCTAGTGCTTCTGCTAAATCCAACAGAAATAAAACAATAAATGTGCAAGCTAATGTCAGCAAACATGTAGCACACCTTGCCTTCTTTTTTTCCCATCTGTACATCTGCATTGTTGCGTCTATTAAACAAGTGTTCATTTTTACGATGTGGTGACGCAGAAGCACAATGACAGCCAGGTGGCAGCTATCAAGGAAACCCAGTACTGCTTATCACCCTGAGAACACCACATCCACATTGAAACATGGTGGTGGTAGCATCACACTGTGGGGATGCTTTTCACACGATGAAACTGGTCAGGGTTGAGGGAGAGATGTTATAAGAAAACCTGCCGCGGTCTGAAAGAGACTTGAGTCTGGGATGGAGGTTCACTTTCCAACAGGACAACGACCCTAAGCACACTGCCAAAGGAACACTGGAGCGTTTCAAAAACCAAGAACCTGACTGTGTCAGAATGGCCAACGTCAAAGGTCAGACGTTGATCTGGTTGAGGATCTGAGGCGCGACTTGAAAATTGCAGTCTCCATCTAATCCGAGAGAGCTTGAGCAATTTCAACAGGAAGAATGAGCGAAAATAACAGGATCTAGAGGTGCAAAGCTGATAGAGGAATATCCGAGAACTCCTGCAGCCAAAGATGGTTCTACCAAGTATTGACCCAGTAAGTGAATACTCATGGAACCAAAAGATGTCTGCTTTTTTTGCTTGATTAACCTTTTATTTACATATTGTGTACATCAAATCCTAATGAAATCCATTTCAATTCCAAATCACATCTTCACTCACATCCTTTGCTAGATCGCAATGGCTACCACAGCATGGTCTGTTACTGTTCGGCAGAGTAACGTTCACACATTTGGTAGTTTGTGTGTGTTCCAATCTTCTGTCATTCTCTTGCTAGACCTGTCTGTCTGTTCTAAGGTCACTGTGGTTCTTCGCTCAACCAACCCCATCAGCTACCATGGCAACTGGGCTACATTAAATATTCTAATTTGCTCTCCTGACACAGTGCGATGAGATGAGCGACTCCTTTCATCCTTTTCTTAACCTGGGATTCCTATCTGCGTGTTAATGAGGCAGCCTACAGGGGACAGATTAGGAATTCACCGTCACAAAGCCTGCTGTGGTTCGGCTCGAACGGCTTACAGAGAGCGGTGCCGTGTGACGATTGTGCGCACATTCAATGCGAATTAGACAGCTGGGAAAACTTGAAAGCCATCTTTCTCACGGCACAACATGAACGAGCTCAATCAGTAACTCCGCTGGTTAATTTAGTAACTCTCCGAGCAGCAGAGAAAGTCGTATTTACTCAGAGAGGTATGTGTGGACTTTTTCAGGTATGAGCTGAAGGCATGGCTCAATGTCATCCTCAAACCGACAGCATGTTTGCCTGAGGCGTACTCAGATGCAAAAGGCAGATCATTTCATACAAACTGTTCAGCACAGATGCAAAATGGATACAATGGTGAAGAGACATGCAGCTGTGTGCAAAAATTAATTACACCCACTTTGGTTTGAGGGTGAAAAGAAAAAGAAAAAGTATATTTTACAGTTTATCTACAAATTTGGTGTCTGTTACAACAGCTAACCTGAATATTACAGCAAGTGCACCTTAGGCTAATGTGCAGATATGTATCTTTATTAGCAAGTAAAACATTTGCATTTCCGTTGGCATGCTTTAGTTAATCTATCTGAATGTGCCTCATTACAGTGTCTAATGACTTACAACAGTCAACACATGTTTAAGTCTTTTTTAAAGCATGGAAAGCTTACAGAGGCTCAAAATTAATAGTCAGGCGGAATCAGAAAAACATCCTGCAAAAGTAAAAAAGATATGAAAGGGAATATCATATCATAACTCAGAAATGGAAGAAAAGGGCTCAATGCCACTTACAAAGAGTGGAAAAAAACTGATAATTAAGGCACTTCTGTAAAACTCATTAATCTGTCTCGTTAATCTCATAATTTCAAAGTGAGGGTGTGCAAACTTTTGCAGTCTTTTGTAACTAATAGTGACCTCACTATTGTAATGTTTTGAGGGGGTGTGGTCAGGTGAACAGTTCTAGAAAGCTGAAGGGGGTGTGATCATTTGGACAGTTTCAGAGAGGTGAGTGGGTGGAGTCAGGTGGACAGTTCTACAGAGATAAAGAGTCGGGCTCAGATAGGTGGTTCCAGAAAACTAAATGGGTGGAGTGAGCTGCGCAGGTACCAGAGAGTTGAGGGGGCGGAGTCAATTGGGCAGCTTCACAGAGATGAGTGGGTGGAGTCAGAAGAACAATTCTAGAGAGCTGAGAGGATGGAATGGATACTAAACTTGGATACTAGCACCCCTGAGGACTAGCAATGCTAAACCATAATAACTGTCCCAGCATGAGTTCTAGATAGCCTGCTGAAGCTTGCCATGGCTGGACGGATCACTGACCGCTCACTGACCTTTTGTAAACAATCTTGAGGTCTCTCCACTCCAGGAAGCTACACATCTTGGGCTTTCGTGCCAGGACGGTCTGTACCAGCTCACGTGTGATCTTCTTCTTCTCCTTGTCGGACAGTGGAACGTACCATTTCTGCAGGCGCAGCTTGCCTTGCCTGCTGAAGAGCAGCATGAACTGCATCTGAGCGGACAGAAAAAAGAGGAAACAAAGAAATGTGAGTGAAGGAAACATGGCTAAGGTGTTAAGCTGCGCATTAAGCTGTATGTATGAAACTTGGCAAGAACTGGCCACTGGGGGTGCTATTTAAGAAGGGTGCTTGGGCCCCACAGATCACTGTGAAAATTCTTTTTGCTCCGATTGCCTGGCTTATAAGGAATAAATTTGCAATTTTGGTGTCACTCTTGACTCAATGCTAGGTTCGCTCGCAGTTTCAAAAGTCAAGGCAAAATTATTGTAGCACCTTATACCTCAAACTTCCTTCCCTGGTGCCAACTGAAGTATGACATAAAAACCATTAAATAAGGGAACTTGGGAGAGGAAGTGAGACTATACACATACTGAGATAGAAAGAAACTGGGGTAAAGACAATGCACTTGGTACAGAGTAAAACAAACAAGCCTGGAGCACTTGAGAAAAAAAAACAAAAAAAAAAAACACCCTATACCAAACCCAAATTGGAGCTCCGCCTGTCAGGTAATCAACTATATAAATATTGATATAACCAACGAGTCAAACTGCACGGCACTCTATATACTATACAAGTCAAAGCAAACACTCCTCACTGACAGGTTAGGACTAATGTTGACTTCCTTATCTTTACTGTTAATCCCTTTTGTATCCCCCATATGTCCTTAATACTTAAAAGTAGGGTTGTTACAGCGTCACAGTTTCACGGTTAGTGTATATATAGATAGTGTGTATACATATACACCTATATACATACATACGTGTGTGTATATAATATTTTCAAAATACAGATTAAAATGAATTTCTGTCTGTCCCCAAAAAAATGTTTTTACCCAATCAAATTCCAGTGGGTTTCATTGCTTTCGTGTCTACTTTGTGGACCTTAACTAAATCATACTACAGCAACCTCAGTTTCTTGCCACAGGACATGCGACTGCACTGAAAACCCTTTGGCTGTGTAATCCGCTCCTGCTGTAAACATGTTACATCACTGCCTCTGTTGTCACTCCTAGCACATTTTGTAACTTTATCATACACAACGACTATCAAACACACATAAAAACACGGCATTGCCGACTAGAACTAAACAAACACCTAAGCTATCTATTGTTGGCTAAGCAGCACTACACTGCCACACTAGCTAGAGGTTTTATTTGTTTTGGGCTTTTTTTTGTGCACCATTTTTCCTTACAGCCAGTCTTATAATGACAATGTGATAAATACTGACAGAGTAAGAGATCTTACTGAAAAGGGAATTGAACTAGGGATTGTTTTTCAACCTTTTGCTTTCAAAAGGATGTCCAAAGAGACTTTTCTGCAAAGACTTCGTAATAATGTTCCCTTTCATTTTCACCACCATGTGTGGTGTGTTTTTAAACGGGCGATATTAATACTGCGAAACTGTCATATTTTAACACCCCGACTTAAAAGTTGGGCTGGGTGATATGTCAATATAGTAATATCACAATATATTAATATGTGACACATCATATCATATCATATCATATAATATCATATCATACACTTTTCTGAATATTGTGCAGATTTTCAGGTGATAACTCTATTGTTAAGTGGAAAGGGCTGAGCGATATGACAAAAATATCATATCACGATACTTGAGGACATTTCTACGATACACGATGCGTATCATGATATATAATTTAGCTGACAAACTGTCCGCAAAACAGTGGTAAAATAAACAAACATACAAACAACAAAAAAGTTAAACTGAGCTTGACGATGCTTTAACACCTACAAAGACAGAAGATTACGTTAAAAAAACAAAAAACAAAAAAAACCCCGTCAAACCAAGGGCATCCATAAACGGCGAAAAAAATACATCATCATACCAACAATATCTCAGAAAAGTGGATCACGTAATTATTTACCATGATATCAATATTATATTGATATACAGTACTGTGCAAAAGTCTTAGGCACATGCAAAGAAATGCTGTAGCGCAAAGATGCCTTCAAAATAATGAAATTAATGTTTCTACATTTTTTAAAAAATACCGTAAAGAGCAGTAAACAGTAGTAAATGAAACAAAGTCAATATTTGGTGTGATAAAAAAATATAAATTGTAGTCTCCGGTACAATTAGTGCAGTTTTATAAGGAAATGAGCTGGTAAGTTTTATTGAGCATCTTGCAGAACCAGACACAGTTCTTCTGGACACTTTGACTTTCGCACTCGCTTCTTATTTCTGCAGCAAAACCCAGCAGCCTTCATTGTGTTTTTTTTTATCTGAGAAGTGTCTCTTACGTAATATGCTTCTTTCTTTAATGACATACAAACATTTTTCTGTAACATTTAATTTTGTGCTGGAAAACTAATGTTTGGGAATCTAAAATGTTTGTAGACGTCATAAAATAAAAAAAATCTATAACAAAGTTTGTACTAAAAAAAAATAGGGTGCCTAAAACTTTTGCACAGTACTGTATCACTCAGCCCTATTGGATGTTAAAAACTATTTTCCCACTTTTTGGTAATATTCTCTGGATAGATAGTGCTGTTACGTATTAAGTGTTGTATAATATTTTTTGCCACCTCTGTGTATTAGTATATACATCTATACATCAATGTAAATAGCTGCAGTAATTATTACCTACACATGCAATGCAGTAAGCGCAGTAACACAGTGGTTGGTTGATAAATAAATAAATAAATAAGTTTTATATATATATATATATATATATATATATATATATATATATATAACTTATTTATTTATTTATCAACCAACCACTGTGTTTATATATATATATATATATATATATATATATATATATATATATATATATATATATATATATATATATAAGGCTTGACGTTGCAGCTTCTTGTAATTAGATTAGATGCTTTTATCCAGTTATGGGATTAAACCCAAAGGTTCTGGATTATCTGAGAAGTAAAGATAAAGGCTGAATTAAATATCTGTACATGGTCTTATTGTAATACTAACCCATTTTATTCTATAAGAGGTCACATGGTAACATTAAACATTGATACGGTAGCATCACTTATTATTATTATTATTATTATTATTATTATTATTCTTTTAGTAATAGTTTGCATTAAACCTGAGATATCAGGTCTCAAAGCGCACTATTTATTTCTCTGGCATCAGTTACTTTTTGACAAGCAACACTGTATCAGTTTCCAAACACTCACACACCTTCACCTTGTTTTATTCCCAAAGCAACGCGAATATTCAACGAGACACGACATACCTTTTTTCCGCTTAAATGAATCAAATTTCTTCCAAAATAGTGTCGAGCATGCCCAGGTTCGGAAGCAGAGTTTTGTTTATCAGTCTTCTGTATACGTGTGTATGAGTGGAAACGAGCGTGCGAGTGTTTGAGTGTGTGTCTTCGTTTCTCTTCTCAGTTTTCTATCTGACAGATACACAAAACGGTCAGGTGACCTCCAATTTCCCATTGGCTTCAGGATTCATTCTGAGGAACCCCATTCGCTGAGAAAAATCCGTTATCCCCGCCTATCCTCGGGTCTCAAACATCTGATTGGTTGCTCTGCGCGTCGGTTATAAATCCTGCGTCTCCACCCCTCCTCCTGTTTTAAGGATAATAGTCTGTGAACAATGTCTCCAGGGCTGTGTTATAAACCTGAGCCTGGAGAAATCAATTATGAATAAACAAATTATAAATCACTTTGCAGATAAAGGTCACTGGAAGAATTAGAATTATCTACAAGGGATTCATGTTTCCTGTAAAGAAAGAGAGAGAGAGAGAGAGAGAGAGGAGGCGCGCGCGAGAGAGTCACGTGTTCACTCATTATGAATAGTTTGCTTTTTTAAACACCAGATCCATCCGTATATCCTATGTGTCATGTACAATCAAACCACCATATGTGACTTTACTCAATTAGAGCCAAACCACGAATAAATTACAACCTAATTATGCAGACGTCACAAAGACATTACACAAAAATCAGCATCATTGCGCCATCTAGTGGCAAAATAAATAAATAAATAAATAAATAAATAATGTTCATAAGACTCGCAGGTGTTTCTCTCCCACAGGGCAGGAAATGAAATTTGAGTGTACATAAATTAACCTACAGCACTTTAAATAGCAGCCTGCTGCTCGGGAAGTGAGGGAAATTAAGGAAATTAAAAAAAACAAAAAACAAAATCATAGGTTGCACTTCCTTCTGGAAACTATTCAAGTTAATCACATGCCATACTGCTTCAATCTTCACTGTAAATCTTCACGGTAAATCTTGGTTTGAGGAGATGTTATAGAAGGAGTCTCCAGTGTCAGCACTTTATAACGGTCAATAAGTTTTCCCACCATGGGAAATGACTGCTTATAGCTGCTATAATGCCAGTTACAGCAGGAACTAACCTGTTTCACAAACATTCCACAACATGAACTGTGACAACAAATGAATAAAAAGCAGGACACAACATTCATTAATAAATTAAAACTTGTAATGGTTGACAAATTGGTGTTGTAGGCTGTAAGAGGAATAAAACATTACTGGAAAACTTCAGGGTGATTAATTCCACTTCATATCAGGCCACATCCCACCAAAGCGTTGTTGATTATTATCCTAGAACAGCCTGTCCCCAATTTAATTCCGTACTTACACAATTCATGCAACTCACTGTTTTACAGGTATCAAAAAATAATAATACTTTGATACACAATATGTACAAAAGTTTGCAGACACTTGACCATCAGAACCATATGTCCCATTCCAGATTTACTCCTCCTTTGCTGTTATAATAAGCTCCACTCTTCTGGGAAGGTTTTCCCCTAGATTTTGGAGCGTGGCTGTGAGGATTTGTATTCATTCAGCCACAAGAGCATTAGTGAGGTCAGGCACTGATGTCAGGATGTTGATGAGGTCTGGGGTGCAGCCGGTGCTCCAGTCCCTCCCAAAGGTGTTCAGTGGGGTTGAGGTCGCGGCTCTGTGCAGGACACTCGAGTTCTTCCACTCCAACCTTAACACGTCTTCATCGAGCTCACTTTGTGCACAGGGGCATCGTCATGCTGGAGCAGGTTTGGGCCTCTTCGTTCCAGTGAAGGGAACTTGTAATGCTACAGCATAAAGACATTCTAGACAATTGCGTGCTTCCAAATTTTTGGCAATGAGTTGTCGAAGAAGCAGAGACCGGTGTGATGGTCAGGCATCCACATACTTTCGTGATGTAGTGAATATATTGAGGTCTTTGAAACTAAATAGTTTAAAAGCATAGACATACCCAAGAGAGGAGGGCATTATGGACAATGTGTACAGCCAGGGCTTTAGGGATTCCTTTTCAGTTGGGTGCAAGTTGCAGGATAGAGTCACCTTGGAAGATACTTCTTTTCCTTTTGGCTGTTCCCTTCAGGGGTCGCCACAGCGAATCATCTGCCTCCATCTAGCCCTATCCCCTGCATCCTCTTCTCTCAGACCGACTACCTTCATGTCCTCCTTCACTACATCCATAAACCTCCTCTTTGGTCTTCCTCTCAGCCTCCTGCCTGGCAGCTCTAACCTCAGCATCCTTTTACCGATATATTCACTCTCCCTCCTCTGAACATGTCCAAACCATCTCAACCTGGCCTCTCTAACTTTGTCTCCAAAACATCTCACATGTGCTGTCCCCCTGATGTACTCATTCCTGATCCTATCCATTCTCGTCACTCCCAAAGAGAACCTCAACATCTTTAGCTCTGCTACCTCTAACTCTTCCTCCTGTCTTTTCCTCAGTCCAACTGTCTCCAAACCATACAACATCGCTGGTCTCACTACTGTCCTGTACACCTTTCCTTTCATTCTTGCTGGTACTCTTTTATCACACAACAGACCTGACACTTTTCTCCACCCATTCCAACCTGCCTGCACACGCTTCTTCACCTCTTTTCCACACTCCCCGTTGCTCTGGACTGTTGACCCTAAGTACTTAAAATCCTGCACCTTCTTTATCTCTTCTCCCTGTAACCTCACTGTTCCACTTGGATCCCTCTCATTCACACACATGTATTCTGTCTTGCTGCAACTAACCTTCATTCCTCTTCTCTCCAGAGCAAACCTCCACCTCTCTAGACTTTCCTCCACCTGCTCCCTGCTCTCACTACAGATCACAATGTCATCCGCAAACATCATAGTCCATGGAGATTCCTGTCTGACCTCATCTGTCAGCCTGTCCATCACCACCGCAAACAAGAAGGGGCTCAGAGCCAATCCTTGATGCAGTCCCACCTTCACCGTGAACTCCTCTGTCACACCTACCGCACACCTTACCACTGTCCTACTGCTCTCATACATATCCTGCACCACTCTAACATACTTCTCTGCCACTCCAGACCTCCTCATACAATACCACAGCTCCTCTCTTGGCACCCTGTCATACGCTTTCTCTAAATCTACAAAGACACAATGCAGCTCTTTCTGACCCTCTCTGTACTTCTCCATCAACATTCTCAAAGCAAATATTGCATCTCTAATGCTCTTTCTTGGCATGAAACCATACTGCTGCTCACAAATGCTCACTTCTCCCCTTAGCCTTGCTTCCACTACTCTTTCCCACAACTTCATTGTATGGCTCATCAGCTTAATACCTCTGTAGTTTCCACAACTCCGCACATCTCCCTAAAAACTAAAAATCGGCACCAAAACACTTCTCCTCCATTCCTCAGGCATCCTCTCACTCTCTAAGACCTCGTTGAACAACCTGGTTAAAAACTCTACTGCCATCTCTCCTAGACACTTCCATACCTCCACTGGTATGTCATCAGGACCAACCGCCTTTCCTCTCTTCATCCTCTTCAAAGCTCTCCTAACTTTACCCTTGCTAATCCTTTCTACTTCCTGCTCAACAATATTTGCCTCTATTACTCTTCTCTCTCTGTCATTTTCCTCATTCCTCAGTTCCTCAAAGTACTCCTTCCATCTTTCCCTCACCCACCTGTCACCTGTCAACACATATCCATCTCTATCTTTAATCACTCTAACCTGCTGCACATCCTTACCATCTCTATCCCTCTGCCTCACCAACCGATACAAATCCCTCTCACCTTCCTTACTATCTAACCTTGCATACATGTCCTCATAAGCTTTCTGTTTGGCCTTTGCCACCTCTATCTTAACCTAATGCTGCATCTCCCTATATTCCTGTCTACTTTCCTCCGTCCTCTCACTGTCCCACTTCTTCCTAGCTAACCTCTTCTTCTGGATACGCTCCTGAACTTCCTCATTCCACCACCAAGTCTCCTTGTCTTCTTTCCTCCTTCCAGATGACACACCTAGCACCTTCCTACCTGTCTCCCTGATCACTTTGGCTGTAGTAGTCCAGTCATCTGGAAGCACCTCCTGACCACCTAAAGCCTGTCTCAACTCCTCCCTGAAAACCACACAGCACTCTTCCTTTTCCAACTTCCACCACTTTGTCTTCTGCTCTGCCTTTGCTCTCTTCATCTTCCTCACCACCAGGGTCATCTTACACACCACCATCCTATGCTGTCTAGCTACACTCTCTCCTACCACTACCTTGCAATCGCTAATCTCCATCAGATTACAGTGTCTACATAAGATATAGTCCACCTGTGTGCTCCTGCCACCACTCTTATATGTCACCCTGTGTTCCTGCCTCTTCTGAAAGTACAGGTTCACCACAGCCATCACCATACTTTTAGCAAAGTCTACAAACCTCTGTCCTTCTGGGTTCCATACCTGAAGACCAAACCTGCCCATCACGTCCTCATCCCCACTATTCCCTTCACCAACATGTCCATTAAAGTCTGCCCCTATCACCACTCTCTCACATCTGGGAACACTCTGCATCACTTCCTCAAGCTCGCTCCAGAATCTGTCTTTCTCCTCTTGCTCACAACCTACTTGTGGAGCGTAAGCACTAACAACATTCAACATCACACCTTCAATTTCCAGCTTCAGACTCATCAACCTATCTGACACTCTCTTTACCTCCAGAACATTCTTCACAAACTCCTCCTTCAGGATCAGTCCTACTCCATTTCTCTTCCTGTCCACCCCATGATAAAACAGTTTAAACCCTGCTCCAATGCTTCTAGCCTTGCTCCCTTTCCACCTGGTCTCCTGGACACACAGAATGTTGACTTTCCTCCTCTGCATCATATCTACCAGCTCTCTGCCTTTACCTGTCATCGTACCAACATTCAAAGTCCCTACTTTCAGTCCCAAACTCCTGCCTTTCCTCTTCCCTCTCTGCCTACGAACACACCTTCCTCCTCTTCGACCAACAGTAGCCCAATTTCCACCAGTGCCCTGTAGGTCAACAGCACCGATGGCGGTCGTTGTTAACCCGGGCCCCGACCGATCCGGTATGGAAGTCATGTTCGTGATTCGCATATTGAATTTGGCAAAAGTTTTACGTCGGATGCCCTTCCTGACACAACCCTCTCTATTTATCCGGGCTTGGGACCGGCACAAAAAGTACACTGGCTTGTGACCTCCTGTGGCTAGATTCACCTTGGAAGATACTGAACATTTATATTCATACCGCCTCTAATACACAAGTGATGTGAGGAAACTAAGCAAACAGCCACATTTATACCAAAACATCTTTATTTACACCACAAAATTACTTCACAGGTTAAGAACACAGCCATTTAAAGACTGAACAAAAGTTCTATTAACGGTCACTGCGCGTGCGCTGTTGCTTCCTCAGCGCGCGCACAGCAGAGCACACCTCACGCTGCGTGATCGTGCCGCGCCGGTTGAACTTGGCGAGGCGCGCGGCTTCCGTACCGATGCGCGTGCACAGCTCCGCCCGCAGCCATCCGGGTACCGCAACAGTGTCAGTCACAGCCGGGCTCGCCTGCAGGAAGAGGAGGGGAAAATAAAGGACAATTTGCAGACACCATTTTGCGTCAAGATAGCACAGTCACGCACAGTCACAAACAGTCCCCCCCCCCCCTCAAAACAAAGTGAGGCTGGTGAGGAAGACATTAACTGTAACTACAAATGGTTAAAGTATGAGGACATTAATACATTTTTAAAAATGCAGATGCAAGCAATATGCTGTGTATAAGAGGAATAACACTTTGGAACATGCTTTTATAAGAAAATAAACAAATTCAAGATGGTAAAAACTCAAGAAAATCTATAATAAATGTTCAGATAGTCTTTACTTCATCAACACACCTTCTTAAGTTTGTAAATATATTTGGAATAAGCCTTGATGGGCCTCCGGACTTTTCTGCTCACGTGCTTCTGCTTCTTCAAGCTTGCTTGACGGGTTTTCATGGTAAAAGCTGCAAAAGTCCTTTCCCAAAAATGTTTCTGGAAGGTTCTGTCTACCAGAAACACGTCACCTGTTTGCCTTTTCAACCCTCTGCACAGGTGCTTCATATCTTCTAAGACCTGCACTGATTGTTGGGGGAGGAGCTTCCTGAGTAACACTACATGTGAACCCATTTAATCCTAAACATATATTTTTTTTTCATCTTGTAAAAATAGTTGTTGATATGTTCCGGTGAAATGCAAGCTGTTGCATATTAAATTTCATTTTATTTTGTTTTTATTTATTTGTTTGTTTGTTTGTTTTTTAAATGTGTGATGTAACTGGTCACATGACCAGAACCATGCCGTTTAACTTGCTTCATGCATGGCCTACAACTGAGAAAGATGTTCCAGATTAAAAAAAAACCCCAAAACATTTTATAATACAGACCCAACCACCATGTTTGATACATATAATCTTTAAATGGGTTATTATTGATATTTAGGGTCCAAGCACCAAGGAATGTTTATTTGACCTGTTTATTATTTTTCAACCCATTTTGAGGTGCACTGAATGCTCGAAAACTCACATATGTTGGTGCAAACATCAGAAATGATGGTCATCAGGTTCTGGAAAAAGCTTGGATCCAGGTGTGGCCAAGGGACTCAATTACACCCCCCTTTGACTGTTTTTTTTTTTTAATTTTTTTTTTTTTAATATGCAACCTGGAGCAAGCTCGAAATGTGGGGGACTAGTTTCTAAATGGGCTACATATGGGATGGGTTAGAGTTAGGGATTGGGAAGACAGCTCATAGAATCATCTGCTACTGACACGTGGTATCACATGTTAACATGCTAGTCCATTTGGAGCTAGCCCCCAATAATTTGAGCTGTAACACCTGTTTGGAGCTGGCTCCGGGCTGCAGAAATATGAGCATCCAGTTTCACCTACATGAACTAAATTTGGTAGCCACATGTGTTTTCTTAAGACAAACAAATTTGACAATCACATCACAATCACAAAAACTGGAAGTCGGCCATTTTGACTTTGTGCGTTCTGACAGGCATCAAATGTTTAAATACCCCTCCGATAGGATTCATCGGATTCAAACCAGATTTGGTCAGCATGATGTCAAGATGTCCATGATACTACACTACCAAGGAAATGTTGATATCTTAAACGGTGTTGCCATGGCGAGGCAATCAATTAACATTATGCTGCATAAACAGAAAGTGTGTACTTTGTGCAGCGTGGCTCTTAGTTCACATTTATATTGAGTGATAGGGTTGGGACACAGTCACCTGCCAATCGGGATTCACTGAAATAGTGCAAGCAACTGGCAACAGGCTTGTAAACCAAACTTTTAATACTCCTTCCAGAGGAATCATCAGATTTAAACCAGATTTAGTCAGCATGATGTGAAGATGCTAAAGTGAAAAGAGAATATTTTTATATCTTAAATGTGAACAAATACTTACATTTCTGTAGTTGGAGCAGATTGTTTTGACTTCAGACTTTTTCTGGTTGTCGCACCGTGTCTTGACATAGACAGTGGAAAATTCCCAAAAATAAATCTTGACGTAATGAATCTTGCCTGTTTTCTTTCAGGCCTGCGTCACCAGCCCAGCATGCTGAGTCACCCATCATCAAGCCAATAATAATAATAATAATAATAATAATAATAATAATAATAATTAAAATCACAATAATCCATAATAAAATTTCATCCCAGAGACGTGAAGGAGTGAATTCTGATCAAACAGAAGCAGCTGACCTAAAAAATAAATAGATATTTCTCTGAAAATGTGGAATCTGCATTAAATCTGCATCAAATTTGCAGGCTATATCAAAATGTGTTTATTAATTTATTTATCTATTTATTTATTTATTATTTTTTTGAGATCTTTTGTACTCATAATTTCAAATCTGGTTTGTTTCTGGGTTTCAGGCTACTTTTCATTTTCCAGCCTGAACGTTAGCACCACCTCCAGTTGAAGCAAAGCTCCACCCGTTTTCCAACACATTTTCCCTAAAACAAAAGCAGACAAAAAGCAACAACAACAACCAAAAAACAAACAAACAAACAAGAAAACCTCACAAGGAATATATAGTAGGGGAAAGGAAGGCTTGTCCATGTTTTCACTGCAATTGCAATTCTCCTCAGAGGCAGCAGAGGGCACTAAACATTCTAAATCACCTCTGAACAGATGAAAAGATGATCTTAGGGCTGGTTTGACAGCCTCAGGTCAACCATAGTGTCAAATAAAAAAAGATTTTCATGACAAGAATTTTAAGTTAACGCTATTAAGAACAAAAAAAACAAAAAACCTCATTTTCTCTGCATGTGCTCTCCGAGCGGCTGTACCACAAGCCCCTAGACTTGGCTCTGTGTCCTCATACCAAATCATATTTTCTAATCAGGAACAGTACGTGGGCTGGTTTTCTGCCTGGAGTCAAGGGTCCTTCTGCCTGCGACTGAGATGATGAGTTTGCTGCATCGAGTGTTATTTTATAGCGTTTATATTTGATAGGAAACCACATTGTTAAATGAAACTACATTTGCAGTGATTAATGTGATAATTAACAGTATACTAGACCGCTGTTTAAAATGACCTTTTGCTTTTATGTTACATCATCTTACATTTGACAGCAAAGAGATAAATGAGTTCTGGTTCTTGGTTTTTGTGTGTCTAGATGCTATCGAAAAACCTCATCTCCGACACTCTCTGCTCAAGAAAAATCACGGACAGGCATGAAATACAAGCGAGATTTGCCTAATCTGAACGGGGCGCCCAGAGATTTAGCATAAGGATCTGCGTAACCCGACTCTGAATAAGAGAAACTTTCCATGAGTAAATTTTAATGTAACTTTTAGACCTGTAGAAACAAACGTCTTTAATTGATGATCAACGACATTCGGGATAAGAAGGAAATTGTACCATCTTTCACCTGCTCCACACTAGGATTTAGAAGCCTTCTCTCCACTATTTAGAGATAACACCTTAAATTGTTTTGTCAAGATACACAGCATGTATTACAGCATTACTAGCTAAACTGATGCATTTGCACCAGAGGCAAGTGAAAATCAGAATTAATTTGCAGATACTTGCCTCATTAGTTCGAATGTGCATCCCAACAGGATCATTCAGTCGGTGTGCTGTGTAAATTTAGCAAACACACTTCAAATGCCACATAATAATGACTACAGAGGCTGAATATTCATTATTTACAATGACAATGCTATTGATAGAGAGAGAGAGAGAGAGAGAGAGAGAGAGAGAGAGAGAATATATAATTAACCATGCCTGGGGGTTAAAAAAAAAACACAATTTCCTCTTTGTGAAATCAAAATAGAGTCCACAAGGTTTATTGAGAGATTACTGTCCATAACAGGTGTAAACAGGAAACAGTTTGAGAACCGAACGTCTCCCTAGTAACGGCATTTACCCATTACAAACGAATACTCGTTGCTGAAGATGAAACATTAACGATCTATGCTACCGTCTTTTCTATTAGACCGAACGTTTGTTTTCTAATTTCAATCATTCTGAGTTGCTGATCTAAATATAACCAAAACAAATAGTCACACATCAGTATTAATGTCGTATGTCCGGTGTCTACTGTAAACCCCCTTCATCCCAGGTTACACACATCCAACAGAGACAGAGTTCCACTGTTAAGCTGCAGTACCTGGAATATATAAATATTTACTGCATATATCACAAATACGATATACAAAAGACTCCTAAGATAGGCTGTTATACCCAGTTACACGTTTGGTTATTACTGTACACTGCGTGTGAAAATACTCACCACACCGCGTGAAGAGACAGAAGCTTTTTCGTCTGAGAAACATGTCGTCTATTTATTTAAAGTGCACTGTTAAGGAAACCAGGCGTTCAATGACATTGCGTAGAGTTTTCTGTGTTTTTTTTTTTTTCTTGTTTTTTTTATTTTTCTGAGTTAAGGCTATAGACTGTCAGCGGTGTAAGGTGTGTCAGCGGGAGGTTGTTCGTCTCATGGGGTCTCTCTTTTTTATTAAGAAACTCCTGCTATATGTAGTACGATGCTGGTGTTAATGTCGTTACTGTCATAGAAGCTAGAACCTTCTTCTGATAGAGTCACAATAATAAGCTGTTATTGAAATCTATTAACCAGGTCTCATTTAAAGGGGCGGTTTGTAACATTTAGACGTGTTTCTAGACACGTGATTGTTAATTCAGATAGTTTTAAAGATACTTTTGAACCACGTGTGATTATCAGTGTCGCCATTTATTAAATCTGGTTATGTCCCGTTTGCATTTTTCCAGCCCTGAAATTAGCTCCGCCCACAGCCCGAACTGTGCTGTAGAGCTCAGTACTTTTTCCCTAAAAGGCAACTCAGACAGGTTTGGGGGAAAGGAAAGGCTTGTGAATGTTTTCACTGCACAGACAGCAGAGGGCTTTAAACATTACAAACGGCCCCTTTAAAGAGATGAAACCAGGGGTGGACAAATCAACAGCCCATGTTATTTATTTATTTTTTTTAATTCGTAGGTGCCTGCTGGACAAGTAGGTTCAGTGTGCTGCTGATACAGCAGTCGATATTTTCATTTCTCCCATTTTGACATTCATAAAAAAAAAATTCCCACGCATTATTTATGTTTAAATCGAACACTACTAGCTACTGGCTCCTGAATCCCACCACCTACAAAACTACTACTGTGTCTTGGCCATTGGTACAGACTGGTTTAACTAGACATTTAAATTAGCTTACACAGTTGACATGCAATCTCTTCAGTATCACAGATAGGCAGTGATGAGGAAAGACTGATGAAACTGAGCCAAATACAACAGTACAGTAAAAAAAAAAAAAAAAACTGTTATAAAACTATTGCTATGACGTTGAAACACATATACAGCCAAAATAAAAACTCCAGCCAGTAGGGTGTGAGCGCAGAACTCTAACAGACAAAATGTTAGAGACTTGCTGCCATTTTGTTGAAAAACACAAACACTATATGCTACATCATAGAGGATCAGGATTATGACTACCAAATCATGGGACTGTGCAGCACACAGGCGCTCTCTAATGAATTTATGATTTGTCCACCCCTCTGAAACACGTGTTCCCTCAATTTACCTACTACCTATAGCAAAATCTATAGTGGGTTAAATATTGGCACCCCATCCAAAGAAAATCTTTTGTGATGATGTGGTGGTGATTAAAAAAAAAAAGTTTACATATTGCAGTAAGCTGTTTTCTTATTTCTATTTTCCCCTCACACATTCATATATTAAGTGTTTATCTCTAAACTGAAATTTAAAAACAATTTTTTTTCCTGTGTTGGTCTTAAAATATTGCAATAAAATAATATTTACAGTGTTTATATAACACTAAACCTGAGAATATACAAATGGCATCTGGCTTTTACACGAGCAATTTTGCTTTTTTTTTTTTTTTTTTTAAATTATTATTATTATTAGTTTTTTTTTGTTCATTTATTTTTTTGCTTACGTAAAGTGTTTGTTTGTCACTGTGTGTAGTGAATAACTGTGGCCAGCAGATGGTGCTATAGCACTGTATGATGAATTTGGTACGTGTCGGACCTATAGCGCGTTTAAAAACTTTGAGAAATGTTACTTGTTGCATTTTATTAGCTAACAGCGCCTGAAAGCGTCTGACTCTCGTCTCCTGTGTCAAATCCACTGAATCAGCTTAGAAATAAATGTAACAGAAAGTTGTGATGTGCATTGTAACGATATTCTTACCTCTTTATAAACTTAGATTTCATACACAAACATTTGACATTCTTAACCAAATATAAGAATTGTTATATGCAGAATAATATAACTAGAATCGATATTATACATCTTATACTTAACAAGATATATATATATATATATATATATATATATATATATATATATATATATATATATATATATATATATTTCAATCGTATTTCTCCAATAACAAAAAAATACAATAAGTACATAAATAATATTACAAATTCTATTAAATGTGGAAGATAAAAAAAAAAAAAAAAAAAGATTAAGACATGTCTAGGCCTACCCTATTGTTCATGAAAAGAGCAGTGTCCTTCAGTGTTTGCTCTCTCTAGCCCTCCAGCCCTCCAGATGGCGCTGTGTTTGAGAAACAGGATCAGTTTAAAGTGCAGTCTCTTTCAGGTCGTTGAGGTTTGGCATGCGTGAGCGTGACGAGCGGACAAAGCCGTGCCCGTTCTGGCCTGCCTTGGATGCCAGTTGCTCTGGGTATGGGTTTCCCTCGGCTCGCCCGAGAGCTGCCGAGTGCCACGTGGATTCCAGCTGACCGGCGTGCGGATACGCGGCCTGGCGGGACATGGGCTGAGTCGGTCCTCCAGCTCCTCCTCCGCCAACGTGGCCCCGCGACTCCACAAAGCTTCCTCCTTTGGAGGAGGGGTTGCCGTGGGGAAAACGCATGTCTGGTGTAGTGGGTTTGCTGGAGGAGGACGAGGCAGGGAGATGAAGAAGCTTGCGAAGAGACCTGAGAGGCTGGTTCTACGAGAAAACAGCAAGGCAGAGTCAGCAAATTATCCAAAATATATGGATAGATGCATTGATGGTTGGATGGATAGGTGGACAGATGGATAAATGGACAGATAGATACATGGATGGATAGATGTATGGATTGATGAATGGATGGACTGACAGTTGGATAGATGGATGGATGGTTGAATAGATAGATGAATGGATGGATGGGTTAATAGATGGGTGGATGGACTAATTAAATACATGGATAGATAGATGTATGGATTGATGGATAGATAGAGCAATGTATGTATGTATGTATGGATAGCTTGATGGATGGATAGATAGATAGATAGATAGATAGATGGACCTATGGATAAATGGATGTACTTGGGAATCCATCAAGATTAAAGTGGTGGATGAGGATCAGGAAGATGGAACAGGGAAAAGACCAAACTCAGCTGACTGGATGTATAAACTTGGGATTTTTACCCAACTTTCCCAAGGTATTTGGGATACAAACTAGAAATCTGCAGACAATAAGGGAAATATATGGGATTAGATTTCTCTCACATTTGCCAAATCTAATTTTTCAAGTATCGAACCTAATATGGGACTTGGTCGTTTTTTTTTGTTTTAAAAAAAAAAATTAATCTGTGATCTTTAGCGCCAGTTTTCTTGAAATCGAATATGTGACTGACTTTTGACACAAATCTATTCCCATTACGAATGAAGAAAACTCTGCAGGATGGACAGTAAAAACGCTGCTAATCCAATCTACAGAAAACTGAGGTAAGCTCTCTCTCTCTCTCTCTCTGAAGTACCTGAGAGTGGGGTTCGGCTAGCCTCTCGGCTGGCCACTCGTCTCTGTCTCTCTCCTGTTCCTGTTCCCGCTCTCGACTCCTCTCCCGGTCTCTGCTGCGTGTCCGGTGTCTGCTGCTGCTCTGCTGCCCAAAGGCCCAGGACGATTTCTGTACCACCACCTGATCCGGTCCCTCGTTCAGGACCTGACCGATGATGGATAAGTGTCATAATCGCTAAAATGTTGAACCCCTGACCAGAGCCAAGCCTGCTGAGATGCCACCAGGAGAGAGGACGAGCTATCAGTCAGTTGGGCTAGTGAAGGTCTGGGAGCTTTATTTATCCATATAGGTCACTGGACAGGAATACAAATACTGACTGTATCCTCCCTCTAAGCTGTACACCAATGGAACACAACAGGACTAACCACTGATCAGATATTATTTGGGTGTTGGATCATTCGCAGTACAGCAGTAACTTGAACAATAAATGAGCATGGTATCAGATCAGTTCCCGATACCAGTATTGGCACAAATGCATCTCTACTTTGTAATATTTTTCAACTACAAAGTGACCTATGTATTTGATATATCTGATAAATTGTCAACATAGCCATACTTCAGTTATATTCATACTATATTCATACAATTCTGGAAGCCATTCATGCTGACATTATGAAGACATGAAATAACAGTATCTTTAATTTGGAAACAAGTGGCCTTCCTCTCTCCTGAGGAACTCTTTTCCCCATAAAGCTTTTAGGCAACAGAGAAATACAAAGCAAACTGGTCCCAAATTTAGACATGTGGTGACACATCTCTTTATATATGCTGTACCAGCTGATCATCATCATCATCATCATCATCATCATCATCATCATGTGTGCCCCGTAAAACACCACATCTATGAGGTCTGTTAGTGCATGAAAACCTTTCTTAAAGACAACACTTTCTATGAAGGTCATATTTATATCATGTAATGCAATCATGAGGCACACTGTTACCATTATTTATGAAAAATGTATTACACTTTATAGCTATTTCATACTTTATTATGCATTATGAGTTGTTATACCACAGCGCTGTTGAATTCTCCATTCTGATTGGTCAAAAGGTGATTAATTTTCTATAACAGCAGCTCTGACAGTAGTTCCAGCTGTAATTCAAATCACAGGTTTATACTAATGCGCTCGTTCACATGTCACCGTTTGTCATCGTTTCCACAGTAACAACCCGTTCACATGGACTAGTGTAAGTTACATAATCTAAGATTAATAACAAACGGATGAAATGTTATTTAACACAGAAAAATGTCTATTCATTGATATGGTGTAGTTTATGTAAGGAGACTTTTTTTTTTTTAACAGCCATGGAAGGAGTCTCCAGCGTCAGTGCTTTGTAAGAGTGAGAATCTGGTATAACCTGTAAGTGATAACAGGAACTAACTTTCACATACCACAACATTAAATGTAACTATAAACAGCTAAAAAGTGTGATGTCATTCTTCAGTAAAAATTTTTTTTTTTTAAAGTTCACAAACTGCTTTGGTATATGAGGGAAAAAATGCGTCGACACATGCTGTAATAACAGTTACCCCGCTTCACATTGTGCTCCATCACACCACCCTATCACTGATTATTTTCCTAGTCCAGCACGCTCCCAAAGTGTTTTACAGCACATCACATCACATTATATCACCAATGATCTTTTTTATACTACATTATGAGACTTCTCTTGATTTTATTTTCTTTAATAAATTAATTACACCAGATGGACTATCAAACACACTATAAAACATTTCAAAATTGCTCTATAGATAACTGCAGTGTAGTTTTGGGCTTGATGAAATTGTGAGGAAATAAAATACTGGAAATGTTGTCAATTTAATACTTTTGTGTGTGTTTAAAATATTTGTCAATTTACTTAGAGATTACAAATACTACTTAGATTATGATACTTAGGTAATAATAATAATAATAATAATAATAATAATAATAATAATAATAATAATAATAAAAACAGCAAACTATTAGGATTATATTAATAATAATAATAATAATAATAATAATAAAAACAGCAAACTATTAGGATTATAAGTGTTATAAACACTACTTATAATGCATTCTGTTAGGAATTTATAAATGCATTACAAACATGGCTATAAACTGTAATGCTTTTCATAAATAATTCTAACAATATACATGCCTTATGCCCAATGCATTCATCAGTCCTTATACAGCCTTCATAGAAAGGGTTACCACATATAACACATTTAACTGCTATTCACACATAACAACTAGTTTTATTGTGTTTAAATTAAATCAGAATGTCTGTGTGAACATTTTTAGTATCAGGGATACAAATTGCTCCCATAAGACGGAGACCTCATGGATCAAGTGAACCATAGAGTCACAAATACCTCATCATTACTCGTCATCATTACCGAACAAATGTGGATTAATAATGTTAATAGCATGCAATGTGAATGGCACAAGGTTAGTGGTTAGGTGTGTTATTATTCGGTATATTAATGGGCGTTTGTACCATGGGCGTGGCCACTAGAGGGAGTACTCTCTCTGAGGAGTTATGTTTAAAGCTAGGCTTTGAGTTAGACAGAGGAAAAAGAGATTTCTTGATCACAGGACCTCTGGCTTCTCCAGCATCCACCTGGAATACAAGAGGCACAAGACTGACAAGACTGACAGTGGGACACAGGACACCAGTGTTCACACCCACACACCCACACACACATACGTATGGGCATGGACACGCAGAATATACAGAAATGCCACTAAATACATATAAAATGTATACCTTAAAATCTCTCAACGTACAACGCACACACTTATCAGATGCGCAACACATCACCATGCATGGAGACGACACTGACCGCTTGAGATTTCTTCTTCTTCTTCTTTATTGCTCGGAAAAAGCCTTGCTTCTCCTTCTCTTTGGCTGGCTCTGGAGGGCCCAAATCCAGCGGCTCGGGCCCCGTCCTGATGAAAGACACACAACCCGTAGACGTTATCAATCCGAGAACGTGACTCGGTATATTGCGAGACCTGTTTAACAGCATGATCACACCACAATGTGTCAAAGTAACAGATCATTTATATCATATAACATAAGAGCGGTGACTCTGACAAGTGACTATTTGATTAAAGGAATTAATAAAGCACAACTAACAGCCAATGAAAAATGCACATGTACTCTAGCCGTGGTATAAGCAAGGAATAAAACACTTTATTACACTTTATTACTTTATATGATATTATCATAACCTGTGATTTGAATTAAAGTCACAACTACTGTCATAGAAAAACGAATCAGATTCAAGAATTCAACAGCGCTGGTGTACAAACTAAAAATAACACTATGATATTTATAAATGTCAACTATGTCACTGCCTACAAAAAGACACGACCACAGGAGTACAAAACTGGGGGCGAGCTCAGCAACCTTCGAATGTCGACACAGGGTAAAGGTGTAATGTTGGTCATAATCTCCGAACTCTATGAATACAATTATATTCAGACTGGCCGAGAACAGAGTAAGCAATTTCTGCATAGCCCAGTGAAAAACATGCTAACGTGTGTGCATCTAAACAGAATGTAGTGCAGCGTGTTAAAGCTCACCAGGGGTCGTAAGTGGGTTGGCGTTTGGTGTGGCTGCTGCTCTCCATGTTCACCCCTGAGCTCATATTCTGCCCGCTGCCCTCATGGAAAGTGTTATCCGGTCTAGGAGACGGCACTACGACCGAATCCCACGCAATAAACAATTTTAGAAGGGAGAAGTAAAGAAAATGATGTGTGTGTGATCGTGTGTGAGCTCAAGCTGACCTCTGTAGAAGCTGCCGACTCGACGTGGCATTGAGTCACTGTAGACCATGCGGTTCTCCTTGGACGAGCCTCCGTCCTCTGGATGCTGCTCGTGATACATGGCTGCCTGCAATACACCACAAGAGCGGATTGTCCTGATTGGGGGCCGAAAAATATTGAGTGAAATGTTTGCATATAGAATCATAAGCAGGACGCCAGAAATAAATGAGTTGCATCAGGAATTCGAAAACAAATTAGAAGCAATTAGCCTAATTTGCAGGAACCAGCATGCAACCATTATTAGCAAGATTCACACACATAGGGAATGTCGAAGTGAGGAGTGTGTGCAGATAGACTGACCCTGAGATCATCAGGGGTGTCATCACGGCTGCTGGAGCTGCCCACGTGCCTGGGTAGTGTGCGGTGCTGCAGCTGTGGCGAGAGCATCTGGAGGCTGCTGGCGCGAGCGGGAGCACTCTGCCCCAGTGCCAGGCCTACGTCGGCTCCGTGCGGTCGACTGCGCTCCCGTCGCACGTACATGGAGTGCCTGTGGGGGCGCTGTTGTGATGAGAAAGGGCTGGTGTAGCCCAGGCCATAGGGGAAGTCACGAGCTCCTCCACCAGGATCCAGGGTTTCTGTAGCTTTGGCCTCGTCCTGCTGCTGGCCCTTGTGGCGTGTTGATGAGCGGCGGAGCGACGAGTCCACCATGCCGACCTGACGCTCGGACTTGGCACGCCCTCCAGGGCTGTGACGCAAGGCGGGGCTGCCGGGTGCGGCCAGGTTCAGGTTGGCATTCAGGTCCAGGCAGCTGGAAGGGAAGTATCGTGAGGGAACCGGTGCATCGTCTTGGAGAAGGCGTGGATCGCTCAAGTTACTGATGGACTTGGCATCGCTCAGTGCGCCATGGCTCTTGGACAGACTCATAAAAGATGAAGAGCTTTTGGTGCTTGAATTCAGCGGCATTGGCTCACCGTGGCGCACATGTTTCTCCCGCTCGCCCTGCAGTGTATTATTCTTGCCCTCCACAAACGAGTGGCGGTTGTGGGAGCGCGAGGCGTTGGATTTGAGGTATTTGGCGCCAGGGCCATCAGATGCCTTGGGCAAGTCGAATTCCAGGTCGGAGGCTTTGGCTCGTGCCTTCTTGGGGCTGAGCGAGGCCAGGTCTTTGCCACAGGACGCTGAGCGGTTAAGGGGCTGGGGGGAATGGAAAGATTTGGCGTGCAGTGTGGGGCTCAGGCTGCTGGACGCAGGAACGGCACCATTCAGGAACGCTTCTGCACTCTGGGGGTGCAGCTCGGCCTGATTATGACGCGGTAGGCTAGAACAGTCCCGGCTGTTGGAACGATGGTGTCCTGAGCTCTTACTACCATGACTCCTTACACAGAGAAGAAGTAGAGGGCATGAGAAAGAGAAAGACCCTTGAGTACTACAGAAATCTATTCGGTTATCATCATGAGAAAGTATAATAAGTGTCCAGATCATTCTGTGATATTGATATGCTAAATCAGTCAATTAAGTTTTAATGCAGATTTGATATGTAAAGCATCTAATTGACAACGAAAACGACAACATTGGGCTCAGATTGGTGAAGACAAGAAATGGTACAGAGACCTTGAGGCTTTCAAAAATTATACTTTGGTTTACACTGATGATAAAAAAAGACTACATATCTGTATCCAGCTTTTTAATGTGTATCACTTCTATTTATCAAAACTGACTAAAGCAAAGTAATATTTGCCTATGACTTATGACCTACTTAAAGGGGACCTATTATGCAAAATTCACTTTTACATGGTGTTTGAACATAAATGTGTGTCGGCGGTGTGTGTACACAACCAACCTATATTAGTAAAAATCCTCCCACTTCTTTTTTTTATATTCCTCATAAATCATAATCAGTATCTCAAAATGAGTCGTTCGCATTTTCTATCCAACGTGACGTCACATTGGAACACGCCCCGCCCACGACTGGTGACGGACTCTGCCCTATTAGCATAGCTCCCCTGAGTGAGCTGCACACAGTCCGCCATGTTCTCCGCGCTGGAGCAGCTATATTGATAAGAAGAATGTCTCAGCTTAGTAAGCTTTGTAAGTGTTCTGTTGTTGGCTGTAAGAATGAACATAAGAGTCTTCATGTGCTCCCGGCATCAGAGCCACTGAAGACGCAGTGGAGTAGTTTTATTTTTGAAGGAAATGTGCCCCAAAAAATAGCTAAATTCGTATATGTTTGTTCGAATCATTTTACACCAGACTGCTTTGTGAACGAGGCTCAACACAAAGCAGGATTTGCTGAAAAGTTGATTCTCAAGCATGGATCAATACCAACTGTTTGTGATCCAGCTTCATATCCAGAAGACGTAAGTATCGCACTTTATATTTTGTGAACGTTTGCAAATCACCTTTCCGAATGTCGCTTGTTAGCAAATTCCACGGCTGATGCGGCTAAAGTTACCATTGTCTCTGACTGTATTCACAGAGACCATATCGTCATTTTTATTTTTAACCTGAAAATGCTTTCTGTCTGTATAATTCATACATATAGGGCTGAACACCGGTATCTACGGTGTCAGTCATATTGATTCTCCTGATTTGTTGTTGCTTTAGTATCCGAATCATGAGATGTAAAGGCACAGCCCTCTTCTGGAAAGGGGGCGGGGAGATGCAGCTCATTTGCATTTAAAGAGACACACACGAAAACAGCATGTTTTTGCTTCCACCCAAAAAAGGGGCATTTACAGCATGGTATAATAAATAATCCGTGGGGTATTTTGAGCTGAAACTCTACAGACACATTCTGGGGACACCTGAGACTTGTATTATATCTTGTAAAAAGGGGCATAATAAAAAAAGGGTCTCCTTTAAGTTTACTACAAGTATACTAATGCGTACGTGGAGAGAAGTACATTCTGTATCAAGTATACTGTTATATACTACATAATAATATATAATATAATATATAATATAATTATATATAGTAATAATATAATAATGAAACCTATTTTTGAGTAGATATTTAGGTCTGCCATGTCCACATTATATTAAATATTAGTTCCCATTAAATTATTATTTTTTAACCAGTTCCAGTATTCAATATGCTCGGAATACAGTCGTGTAAATTCTATGCCTGACATGTTATTGGCCTAAGCCACTGCCAATCGGAGTATGCTTCCTCCTCCTGACCTGCTGAGGGCGGTGTTGTCATGGTGAGGTTTTCTCTTGGAGGAGCGGATAGGTGTAGGGGTCGGGGGGCCAGGTCGCTCGGTCTGCCGCTGGCTCTGGAATACGTGGTGGTTCAGACCCTGCTCCGTCAGGAAACGCTCATTCGGGTTCAAAAGCAGCAGATTCTGAAACGACAGTTACGCAAGAGCGAGTGAGCTGAGAAAAAAAAATAAAAAATCAAAGATCATTGTTTAGACCAGCTGGACGACCTTACCATACCAAGACAGAGCCAACACTGCTTAAGAGGTACTATATACTGTATACCAGTGGTCACCAACCTTCTTCCTGGAGATCTACTCTCCTGCAGGTTTCAACTCCAGCCAATATCTAACATGTCTGTTTTAGTTGATCAAGAACTTCTTACGGCAATGTTTGGATGGTCAGGTGGGCACGATTATGGTTGGCGCTAACGTGTTCAGGAAGGTAGATCTCCAGGAACAGGGTTGGTGGCCACTGCAGTATTGTATAAGCCACAGCTGTTAAACATTGCTTAAAGCACATTGTTTAAAACTGCCTGGTCTGTAATTATGTCGTGTTTTTGAATAATAACAGTTGCTGAAGAATGAATCATATTTTTAAAATTATGATCATTATGATCATGATTGTTGGCTTTTTCAATTATACTGCACTGTTGAATTCTTAAATCTGATTGATCGGAAGGCGTTTGGTCAGCAGCTCTGACCGTAGTTCCAAGGCAAAGCCAAAAAAAATGTGGTCTTTTTAAATATGTTATAGTTTCTATAGTGACAGCTCACTCACAGGGTGGACAAATAATAAATCGATTAAACAAAATGTGCTGTTATTTAACAAATGAACATATAATATGGTGACATTTTCTTATTATGGAGTCTCCAGTGTCAGAGGTCAAGCTGTAACTTTAGGTTTTCTGCCACAGAGAACAACAGAAATTCTTTGCGGTTTCTCTGTAACATGACAAACTCCATTTTTTTCATTGTATGAACTTCAAGAGAAAGTGAGGGAATTACTGTTTATAATGCTCATAGCGTAAGTGATAACAGGAACTAACTTGTTTCAGATGTTCCACAATAATAAATGTAACTATAAACGCAAAAAAAGTACAATATGTCATTATGTAATCAATTAAAATTGTAATCATTGGCAAATTGCTGTGGTATATGAGGGATAAAACACTTCAGGATGTGCTGTTATTGGAAAATAACACTTTGCATCACACAATACAATCACACGTTGTGCCACTATACAATGTGAATAAAAATGAAGACAAAAAAGCTTCTTGCCTCATTTGGTTGTTGCTTGTATCTATCTTGCACTGCTGTTTAAAAGGTTCTGCTGTTGCAGCAAACTGCCATTTGGCCCACTGCAGGAATTTTTAACGCTCCAGTTAAAAACAGACACACAGACAAACCCACACAGCCTCCCCTGGATTAGCTCCGAGTTTATTAGCACACATCCACATTGTACATTTTAAGGCAACGCGCTGGTCTCCAGCCATTATATTCCAAAACCGCCGCTGTTGCCGAAGTGAAAACGATCGCCTGGGTGTTGCCGTGACGCTCTGATTGATATGCTCGCCGAAGTTCAAGGTTATGTCATAATGTTCAACAGCAGCTCATTCAAATGCATGTGAACCGAAGACGCTGCAGTGTGAATACAATTAGCATAGGATCAGCATATTAATACCATCTCATCCTCAGCTAAATAAGAGATGTTAACATGAATCACCCTAATTATCATAAATGTGGAACAGCTTCACTGGGTGCTCAATGTAATGAAACTCATCCAAAGGAGCCTAAAGCTCTGCCGGGTCCCCTCTCGCTCTTTCTCTCTTTCGACATTCTCACATTTCTCGTCTATTTCTAAAGAGAGTTTTATACAGTTTCTATTTGGGAATGGACACAATGGATACCATAAAACCCAAAAAACATTGTTATATCAGCAACAACTTTCTAATGCACCTTATACAAAAATGTTCACTTTTACCACATGTACTTGATCAGCCTCAAAGATGTGTTTGGTTTTCACTAGTGCTACAAGGCTAAGTAACGGAAGTCTGTCTTTCTATAAAATGTCCAAATCTTTGATTGTAGTATCTGGAAATTGTTGATGGTATTTGTTGAACAGTCCCTCCAGGATTCTGCGATTTTGCGATTGCAGAAATTAACGCAAAATCAAGCAAACTCCGCAATATTCGGAGAAGCGTGCAATTTTTCAAAATTACCGCAGATTTGGGCCAAGACACACCAAGTGACATCATCACAACACGTATTCGGCCAAAGCCCTCTTCGATTCACGAGCGTCAAACATGAGTACAGCTAAAAGGTCTCATTTGGAGGCCTTATTGACTCGGACTGATTGAATTTACAAATATAAGTTCCGGCTTTCCAGTACAAAATACATCTTCCAACTTTGGAAGGCAGGGCCTAGTGGGTGTGGGTGTGGAACAATATCAAATATATGTTGTCCAAGATGTCCACCCTTTTAGCTACATTGTGAAGTTTAGTCAAGTTTATAGATTACAGTAAGTTTAAGACAGATATTTACAGAAAATTAAGACTGATGACTTTCATAACTATCTTAGCCTTGTAGCTCAAGTGCAAAACTAAAGAAGGAAATTTCAGACACTAGCTAACTACTGACTGACTGAATGCATGGGAAATTGCGTAAATCCAATTTTTTTATTCATGTAATGAGCCAATCCTTTAACCGGTAAGTTGACTTGGATGTGTAAGAGCAGCACTGTGGTCAAACCGATCCAATGTCAGACACAGAGATCGTGTCTAGTTGAAAATGTTCTTGTTTTATCTAAAACACTGATATAAAATGCAAAATGAAGCTGTTGCATATTCCTCCTTATCCTTCTCTCTGTTGAACTGCCTTTTGAGACTCGTAAACATTGAAGGCCCTGCAAACCACCTCGCTCTCGCCGACAGTGAAGTGTGATAGTGTTTATGGTGGTGACCTTTTAGCAAACTGATGATACAGGACAGGTATAGCGGCACATCTTCAGCTAAAGTCATACAGACGAGAATCAGAAAAGAGCAGGGAGAAAGAGGAGGAACACAAATGGTGAAGAGAAATGTGCATTTACAAGCATGAAACAATGGAAATGCTCTCTCATCTACATTATTCTAGGATATCTGTTATATGACCAAAGACATCTAAGTATGAGGGTAAAACCTCCGTGCCTGTCAGTCAAAGTGAAGGAGGTGTGGCCTGTGTAGGTGTCAGCTCATGTGAAGAAGGTGTGGCCTGTGTGTTTGTCAGTCCCAGTGAAAGAGGAGTGGTCATCAGTCACAGTGAAGGAGGTGTGGCCTGTGTAGCTGTCAGCTCATGTGAAGAAGGTGTGGCCTGTGTGTTTGTCAGTCCCAGTGAAAGAGGAGTGGTCATCAGTCACAGTGAAGGAGGTGTGGCCTGTGTAGCTGTCAGCTCATGTGAAGAAGGTGTGGCCTGTGTGTTTGTCAGTCCCAGTGAAAGAGGAGTGGTCATCAGTCACAGTTAAGGAGGTGTGGCTTGTGCGGCCATCAGTCCCAGGCACGGAGGCATATCTTGTGTGCCTGTTAGTATCAGTGAAGGAGGTGTGGCCTGTGTGTCTGTCAGTCCTAGTGAAGGAGGCATGGCCTGTGTGGCTATTGGTACCATTGAAGGAGGCATGGCCTGTGTGGCTATTAGTACCACTGAAGAAGGCGTGGCCTGTGTGGTCATCAGTCCCAGTTTAAGAGGTGTGGCCTCTGTGTCTGTCAGTATCAGTGAAGGAGGTGCGGCCTGTGTGTCTGTCAGTATCAGTGAAGGAGGTGTGGTCTGTTTGTCTGTCAGTCCTAGTGAAGGAGGCATGGCCTGTGCGGTCATCAGTCAAAGTTAAGGAGGTGTGGCTTGTGTGGTCATCAGTCCCCGTGAAGGAGGCGTGGCCTCTGTGTCTGTCAGTCACAGTCTTGAAGGCATGGCCTGTGTGGCTGTATGCCTCAGTGAAGGAGGCGTGGCCTGTGTGTCTATCATTATCAGTGAAGGAGGTGTGATCTGTGTAGCGGTCAGTCTTGGTGAAGGAGGTGTGGCCTCTGTGTCTGGCAGTCCCAGTCTTGAAGGTGTGGCCTGTGTGGCTATATATCCCAGTGAACGAGGCGTGGCCTGTGTAGTTGTCAGTAGCAGCAGAGAAGGCATGGCCTCCCATTTCTCATGCTCTAAATTGTATAGTAATGAACTGGCTGTTTTGTATATACTGATGTGTCATATCACCCCAGATAATAGAGAACATGAAACGAACATTTGCTCAGACGACGTTCACAGTTAGATAAAAAATACATTATCCAAACATTTATGTTAATATTCCTACTACCACTTAAATCGTTGATGCAACACTGTGGGAACCTTTATAAATGTTGGTCAAACTTGACAGGTTGAAGGTTCCCCGAACTTCCATGAACATTTAAAAAAATTCTGCTAACCTAAATTTGTTTGGTTGATCCCTGCATCACAGAGTGAATTCTATCAAATGAAATAATAAAATGAGCTAGGCCTAAGATGCTTACATGAGATGCCAAGGTGCTGCACAAGCAAGCAGTGAGTCATCAGCAGGAGGAAACAGGCACTACTGCCCACATGGCTTGACAGCAAACACACTGTTCATGTACGCACAGGCACAAGCAAGCCCACATTCAGACCAGTATCATTTTACATGTAAAACAGCGAGACCCTCTTACCTCCTACCCTTCCGTCATCTTTAATACAGGCCCAGGATAGCACTGGCAGTCAGAATCAATGTTCCATTACGCAGTGAGCTGATCTGGGCTCTGTGCCTGACAGTCCCAGTGAAGGAGGTGTGGCCTCACACTTCTCCAAGCATACATACATGGCTCGGTGCTCTGGTGACTCTTACCTTCATTAGGTCCAGCATGGGGCCGTTGATGATGCCAAGGTATCTCCTCTCCAGAGTCTGCGGGTGGCTCACAGTAGGGAACTGCATATGGGAGAAGATGATATGAGATTACACACAAACACACACACACAAACACAAACACACACACACACACACACACACACTTCTGTATAGTGAGCACCAAACAGTGTGGGCAGTGGTGCCTCAGTGGTTAAAGCTCCGGGCTACTTGCCGAGTAACACAGTCAGGAACTTGAGCAAGACCCTGAACCTTCATCTGAACCTTTGCTTCGAATAAAAGTGTATGCCAAATACATAAATGTAAACCGACTGAATTATGTGAATGTATCATTCAAATGAGACAAATATCGCATCTTTTTGGGTGTTTGCCTTATCGAATATGGCATGGTATGCGTCTGTGTTAAAGTGAGATAGAGGGCACAGTGGCAGCTTGAAAGTCACTTCAGAAACAGAGACTGAATGTGTATGCATGTGAATACGACCAGAAGGCAGGTATTAAATTTGTGGAAGCCTGTTTCCATCCATTAAACCCTAAATCATACTATTTACTAAGACAATAATCAGGATGTTTATAGTAATTATGCCTTATTATGATTTATTATTGATGGTTTCGTCACACACATGACACACACTTAAATACACTTAAAACCTAATTTAAATATTGTTTCCTCCTTCAATTTCATCATCTGCCACGCCACAATATTCTGAGCTTTTTCAAAATTTTTCGAAATTACCGCAGATTTCTCTTCGATTCTCATGCGTTGAACATGAGTACAGCTAAAAGGTCTCATTTACCAACAAACATCGCTGTGAAAGATTTTGTGCAATTGCAATTTCGCCAATTCAAGTAGTTTTCCGCAAAAAAAGACTTTGCAAATTGCATCAGGACAAATTCCTCTTATATGAATATGAACTGGGCAGCACTGTTGTACATCGGGTAACATTCCCGGGTCACAGCTCCAGGATCCCTGGTTCCTAAGCATGGTTACTGTGTGTGTGAAGTTTCTGTGCATGTTCACCCATGTGAATTTCCTCTGGGTTCTCCAGTTTCCTCCCACATCCCCAAAATGTTGGCTCGGTGACTATACATTGTCTCTAGGTGTGAGTGTGTGTGTGTGTGTGTGCATCCCATCCAGGGTGTATTCCTGTCTGTCTGTCTGTCTGTCTGTCTATCTATCTATCTATCTATCTGTATGTTCAACTGATTCCTTGGTAATTATTGTCCTAGGAAAATTAAGTTCAGGTTAGCACACAGAAACAACAAGTTCAAACAGATCCATATGTGATTGTGAAAACAATTTGCCACGTTGCTGGAAACTGCTGATTTGAGTACAGACCTGCATCACTAGTAGAACAGCTGAAGAGCATAAAGCTGGTGAGTTATGATATAACAGAAATGATATGATTCACAGTGTGTGTGTGTGAGAGAGAGAGAGAGAGAGAGAGAGAGAGAGAGAGAGAGAGAGAGAGGAAGAAGAAGAGACTCAGGCACAGCGGCCTGCTCTTGGGTTTTGTTAGCAGGTATGAGCCAGCATCTCACACGTTCACACACGTTCACACACACACACACACACAAACACCAATATACACAAACACATACAACTACGTATGAGTCACCTCAATCCAATCAGTCACAGCACAGAAAACCCAGGCAGAGAGAGAGTGAGAGAGAGAGAGAGAGAGAGAGAGAGAGAGAGAGAGAGAGAAAGGGAGAGAGAATGTGTTTGGAGAGACGAGTGAGAAGATCAAGGACAGAGAGCGAGGAAAAGAATAGAGATGGAAAGAGCGTCGGAGACAGACAGGAGCCCACCCGCAGGCCGTGGAAGCGGGGGTTGTTGTAGAAAAGCTTCATCTGCTCTGGAGGCAGGGGTCCCAGAACCTTCTGTATGGTGAAGAGTTGATCTATCTCGCTCTCGCCTGGAAACAAGGGCTGTCCGTCACTCAGCTCGCCCAGAATGCATCCCACTGACCACATATCCACCGCCTTCCCATACGGAGCTCTGAGAGAGAAACAGATTTGGTTTGACTTTCCAGATGTTTTCTTGCTCATACAGTTCATCTTTAAGATGTCGGTTAAGCAGGAAAATACTTTTCAAAGTAAGTAAGACTTTTCTTACTTACTTTGAGTGCATAATATCCAGTGATGCTGGTTGTGATATTGAAATATACGCTACGTATATGGCAAATGTTTGTAGGCACCTGGTCATCACACTCATATATAGGCCTTCCCCAAATACAGTTGTACAGAATGTCTTGATTTATGTAGCGTTACAATTTCCCTTCGCTGGAACTAAGAGGCCCAAACCTGCTCCAACATGACAATGCCCCTGTGCTCCATGAAGACATGGTTTGAGAAGGTTGGAGTGGAAGAACTCGAGTGTCCTCCAAAGAGCCCTGACCTCAACCCCACTGAACACCTTTGGGATGAACTGGAACACCGACTGCACCTCAGACCTCCTCACCTGACATCAGTGCCTGACCTCACTAATGCTCTTGTAGCTGAATGAACACAAATCCCCACAGCCACGCCCCAAAATCTAGTGGAAAGCCTTCCCAGAAGAGTGGAGGATGCTCAACAAGCATATAAAGGTGTTATGGTCAGATGTTAGATCCACCGCACTACAAACATCGAATAAACAAACTTCTGACCTAATCAACTAACAGATTATGTGCAGCGTCTTTTGGAAGATCTGACCTGAGGCGAAAGAATTTATGATATCGGCTTCTGTATAAAAGGTTTCCACTTCACTGTGACAAACATCAGCGCACTGAATAACTCTGCTGTGGGAAAGTTATAAAATCAACTCTAAATTTCTTACAGTTTCCAGAAAATGAGCAATTACACTCAATCTTAGAAGGCGCTGAAGCACAGAAGCACAGTGAGCAACTCCAGCTGAGTCCTCGCGAAGTCATGCCACAACTGTGACGAATATATGCTAAGAATAAGTTTTGTCAGTATTGCAGATTAGCTGATCAGCAGCAGTGGAAATCTTTTCCCCTCTTGAACCTTGTTTACGAGTTTATTTTTGTACATATTATAAAAATAAAAATAAAAATCACAGTTATGAATCATGCAGCATGAAAATCTCTCCAAGTATCCTGATATGTATATTTGCCATATGGCTCACCCTCAGTAGATATGTATTATTTTTACCCTTGAATCCGCCTCTTAACTGTGTGTGTGTGTGTGTGTGTGTGTGTGTGTGTCTGTGTGTGTGCCCGGGGGGGGGGGGGGGGGGCATATGCATATTCACACTTTACTGTAAATAGCCATACTGCTGCTGTGATGGTTGATTAGTGGTAACAAATCAATGTTATGACCGATAAGGTCAGAGAAAGAGAAAGAGGACAGAAGACTTTCAAACAATTCAATAATAAAGTTAAGCCCTTTGTGTGAAATTTACTTCCACTTCCGTCCTTCTTCATGTAGAAAAAGTTTGGGCAAAAATCGCTTCTACATAACATTCCCCACTGTACTTTAAATATAGAAACATGGTTTGGGGTGATGTTTTGCACGGGAGTTTATCTACAGAGCCAAAAACTGTAAAACAGCCGCCATGTTAAAGCTATAATGCCGTTCTTTCCTAGCACAGAGTTTGGTGTCACTTCATGCAAGTATCGAAGGGTCAAAGTGTGTCCCAGAAAGGCCACAGACTGTCCCATGTCACTATTTAGGGTATGCTTGAGATTACTGTGCCGTATTCAGCATTGAATTATGCACACATAGTGGTATTCAGTCCTCAGACGATATAAACAGACCTTTTGCCTAAAATGGAGGTGCGCCTCAGTTAGGCACAATTCTGACCTTAACTGCTTTTGAATTTTCTTGTGCGATATTAGCTCGAGTGACACGCAGCATTAAGTCCAGGGATACTATCTGATGGTTTGATGTAACTACAATACGTCATGCTGGTGTATGTTTTGTACAACTATCGAACGTCATTATTAACTACATAAATATGACACTATTACTTAAATAAATAAATAAATAATCAATAGTATCGTCCCTTTACAGGCCACAAAAAGTCCTTGTTTTGTTTGTTTGTTTGCTCTTCACACATAGGACAAATGAGGCAGTATGTTACACTGCAAAAACTTAGCAAGTTAAATCTTAGCAAGTTAAAATTTCTTGAATATAGTCATATATATCTAGGATTTGCTATCATAATATAACATTAAACCAAATATAACATTATTAAATCAATTTCTAGACTTTTTTCTTTTGCTTTGTTTACTAATTTCAAGCTTATTCTATTTGCAGAAAACTGGCAGGTGCTTCTTTCTAGAAATTAATACTTAAAATTAGCAACAGTATCTGCAATAGAATAAACTTGAAATTAGTAAAAACATGTAGAAATAGGTTTAATAATTTTATATTTGGTTTATTCCACCCTTATAATAGGAAATGCTAGATACACTTGACTACATTCAAGATTTTTTGACAAAGCTAAGATGTAAGATCTCAGAATTTATTTATTTTTCCTTAAGTTATGAATTAATTTAAGTAATTTGAGCAAATTAACAAAAACATTACCATTATTTTATAATTCAACAACTCAAACTAGCGAATGAAAAGAAAATCCTTTGTAACATGACAATTTCAAGAGCCTAATTTAGTATCCTGATATATAAAATGCAAAATATTATGGATGTGCTGGATCAAGTGCTATTTTATAAGGTGCTGAATAATGAGGGTGGAGGCCATATTGAACCTTCCATGCTATTTGGTACAGGGCCTTAGTAGTGAGGTTGTGAGTGTGTGAAGATTAAGACATGCGTGAGAGAGAATACTGACCCCAGCAGTAGTTCAGGTGAGCGGTACCACCTGGTGGCCACATACTCGGTGTAATTGGCGTCTGTTCCTTCCGAGAGGTCACGTGCGAAACCTGAGAGCAAGAAAGAAAGAAGAGAATTAGTGTCTTATTAGTAATTATTAGTGACCAGTAAAATTGTCAGGACCGAAAACCTCACATACAGTAACCACAAAGTCGTGTTTGTTGTGCAACACAGTAAAGGACGATACATATGAAGGACAGTCTGTTAGCATGGTGCTGTGTATGTTTAGATTTCATTTCGAACTGGAAATAATGCCACATGTCTTCAGTCAGCAGTGTGTATATGTGTGTGTGTGTGTGTGTGTGTGTGCAGTCTGCTCCCGCATGCTGCAGCCGAAACAAAATGGCTGGAGCTTAAACAGACCATGACTGGCGTCCTGCCCTCAATATGGCGTGTGAGACAGAGGACCTGCTGTATCTCGCTCAAACCCATACACACATACGAATACAGACAACACCAACCCCCCTCCCCCACCCCCTCGCCCCCATCCCCACACACACATGCACACTAGCGAAAAGAGCACTGAGTGTTAATAAGACAGCCGTAAAAAATTATTTCTTAATTGGCCATCGGCTCGTCTTTGATCTAACAAGCTTTAATAATCGCGGACTTCTTCGCTCGCTGATATAAAAACTGGTCCTGAGAAAAACTGGATGTTCCAGTCTGAACAAATCAGTATCAAAATGAAGCCAAAGTATCCAACAATAACTGTAACGCTAAGTGTTTGCATGTTATGACTTGTTTTTCTTCATCGCTAGTCATATATCAAATATTATCAGGCTGTATGTTATCACAATAGCTAGCTAACTGTGTTTAGCTAAATGGCTCGGTTACCTAGTGTTGCTAAAATATTTATTAATTCATAATCCAAATCCTATCCCAGGGCCATGCGGGATGCCATTACATCGCACCTACAGTAGGGGAAATTTAGCACTGCCAATCCACCTATATGTTTTTGGGAGGTGGGAGGAAACCGGACAAACCTGGAAGAAACCCAAGTAGATATGTGGAACTCCACACAGACAGTAATCTGAGCTTAGGATCGAACTGATTAAACTGTATGTACATGTAGTTACATACAGTATTTTATGCTAAGTGCTACAAATATAACCAAAGATTCGCACGTGTTGACACAGGGATGCCTGTACACTTGGCAACTCCTGCAGTTTTAGCCCATTCACTTTTTGTCCACTACTGCTGTCCAGGAGAGCTCAAAACAAGCTGTCACTGTGAGTTAGTGTGGCTGTCGAAGTGTTTCTGAGATTGAGCAGGTGCATCACTGCTCCTGTACGATCCTAGAGGTGGACCCTCTACACAACTGAAGTGAAATGATGTGAATTGGAAGCCACCTTGTTCTATTTTATCCCTCCTAACCACCAGGGTAATGTGAAGCACTTGGAAACATCCTTGTGTGCTTGGCAAGTTATACAGCCGACTGCTTTCTTCTTCTCGTCTCTCGCTATCTGCTTGGCATGTCCTAGAGACATGTCCTCTAAAGCTGAATTTTTATAATCTTTCCCCAATTTTCTCCCCATTTTGGTCATCATGGAGGAAATTGCTTTCTGCCCTCTTCCGCATACATGAGCTCACAGACACCCACGATTGGTTAGTGTCACTGTGATTGACAGAAGAGAGAGTAATAACATCCTCCAATTTTTCTCTCTAGGACTCCCAGCCATGGATGGCTGTAGCATCGTCAGGATTCGAACTTGCGATCTCCCGACGATACTGTGAATGCTTTTTTTTTTTTTTTTAGCGAGCACCAGTTTCAGGAGTGCCAAATTCCATTCCATTTTTGTAGAAAGCATTCATGAATTATTCAAAAGTGTTAAGTTGCCCCTTCATCACCTCCCTGACGGCACAATCAAACTAGAGTATGGCCAAGATTTGCTCTCAGAAATGATTTTACTTTTGCGCTCTACGTTATTACACCCCTACTGGAACTTTGTAAGTAAAAACAGCGGAGGTGAGCTTTAGCCTAGATTCTTAGTACACGTTCTCTGGTAAACTAGTTCCCCGTTGCTCTGCGATTCCACACCTGCATCATTACCACTGATAATAAGCACCAAAGAACATCTTCAGGCAACTGCATTTCTGAGAGCCAAACTCACCAAAATCACACAGCTTGAGCACGTCTTCTGAGCTGATTAGGAGGTTTTCTGGCTTAATATCTGAAAGAGAGAGAGAGAGAGAGAGAGAGAGAGAGAGAGAGAGAGAGAGAGAGAGAGAGAAATCAGGTCACTGAATGAAAATGTTGAAACCCATTGTTCAGCCTCACTTATGACATGTTTAAGACATATATTATGTCTGGCATGTTGCTTGTTAGCTATGTGGAGCTCTATCTTTCTTACCCAGAATGTTTTCCATAAATACATTCCCAAACCCTATGTATATTTGCCAGTACTATTCAAGTACATTTATCCATCCATCCATCCATCAATTATTCTTATTCTACGTGGGGTCACAGGGAGCCTGGAGCCTATCCCAGGGGACTCAGGGCACAAGGTACCAACCCATCGTAGGGTGCAATCACACACACATTACGGACAATTTGGAAACACCAATGTCTTTGGACTGGGGGAGGAAACCAGAGCACCCGAAGGAAACCCCCGAAGCACAGGGAGAACATGCAAGCTCCGTACACGCAAGGCGGAGGTGAGATTTGAACTCCCAACCCTGGAGGTGCGAGGCAGACGTACTAACCACTAAGCCACGTGCCCACCAAGTACATTTATCATTTATCATTTTAAGTTACATGGTTAAGCTATTGTTGATCATTTCAGTAAAAGGTTTGGTAAAAAAGGGGGGGTGGTCCTTATTTATAAATTTAAGTTCAAACTGTAAATTTATTATCATCTGCATAAATTCCAATATTTGTTAATATTTACGAATTATGAAATCGAATTTTTTCAAATCTGAATACACAACTCCACTTGCTTCACATGTTAGACAAATGTTTAATGTATTCCTGTATTGCCTGTTTTTACATTAATACATTAAACTCATTTAAACCAAATGGAATTTAATGAGGAATATATAATCGCTATAATTTCTTTGTAGATGTTCCCAAAAATTCAGGAAGTTAAGTTTGTGCAGTGTCTTCAGATTTGTGTCATGATAATGCTTTCTGCAATATTTCTTTGTGTCCCCTTACGGTGCACAAATAAAACAGACGCTGCTGGATTTCAGAGCACAAGAGCAAAAACAGGCTGCCTGTAAGTGGGACAGTGGCTTTCGCATACAGCTCCTCCACAATGGCCTAGTTAAAGCCCAGCTCTCTGCCAGTGCTGTTTTTACTTTACTAGGTCATTTAGGATAGGTCATCTTGATGGTTTGGGCATCTGTAGTTATATGTTTAGCCAAAGGATGCTGCATTTCTGACACATGCAGCATGTTGAAGAGCTCAAAGCTACTGTAACAATACAGCTCAATGGCAGTGAGCTCAAGAGGAGCTCAAACAGTCCACACACTCATTCTACAACTGCAAACTTGCCAATGTTCCAACCTGATTGGCAAATTGCTCCAACAGTCCAGATCATTCTCTTACCCCTGTGCACTATGTCGTTCGTATGGCACCAGTGGATGGCTTTGATTAGCTGGTAGATGTAGTTCCTCACTTTGTCAGGCGGCACTCCGTTAGGCAGCTCTTCCAGCAACTCTAGCATATTCTACACCAGCGGAAGCAAAAACAAAACTCTTTAGGAAAAAAATGAAGTCCAAATATAACAAACAAACCACTGACCAAGTTAAGTAATACAGAATATGAGGTCATAGGAACAAAAAAAATTATATATGTAGCTTTGTATCTTGAGCACCTAAGGCTGTTAAATATTTACTTGCCTTAAAGGGGAGCAGAAAAAATCAACAAAACATACCTTTCCAGGGTTACAGCTACAGAATGTTATACTTATTCAGAGAAACACACAAAAAAGTGTGGATGCACTAATTCTTTCATTTCTATTTTTGTTACAGTACTGCTGGTATGTATATGTGTGTTGTATTCAGTGAGTAAAAAGGACTCTATGTAAGAGCATAAGGAAAAGTGAGGACCTATGTGAGAACATAAGGGAAAGTGAGGACCTAAGTAAGAACATAAGGAAAAGTGAGGACCTAAGTAAGAACATAGAAAAGTGAGGACTTAAGTAAGAACATAAAGAAAAGTGAAGACCTAAGTAAGAGCAAAAGGAAAAGTGAGGACCTAAGTAAGAACATATAGAAACGTGAGGACCTAAGAACATATATAAAAGTGAAGACCTAAGCAAGATCATATAGAAAAGTGAGGACCTAAGTAAGAACAAAAGGGAAAGTGCGGACCTATGCAAGCTCATAAACAAAAGTGAGGACCTAATTAAGCACATAAAAAGTGAGGACCTAAGTAAGAACATAAAAAGTGAGGACCTAAGTAAGCACATAAGAAAATGAAAGACTTAAGTAAGAACATTTCTGAGGATGTAATTTTAAAAAATGTGTCTGTTATATGCGAATGTTGTTTAGCCTTTATTTGTTATCGGCAGAGGATCTATGTTTGGGTGTTTCTCACAGCTAATACTTGTGTAAGCATTCCAAACAAGGTTGTATTTCAATTAAATATTCCTCTCTCTGTTAGTGCGTACGTGCATTATTAGTGTGTACACACGTTTGGCTTCATTTGCACTGTCAATAATGTAGGTCACAAAATAGATATCTTGCTAAAATTAAATTCACAGAGTTGAGCTGAACTGAAGCGTCCCACAGAGCGGCTTCCCTGTGTGTACCTTCTCCACATACTCAAACACCAGGTAGAGTTTCCCCCGGCGCCGGAACGCCTCCTTCAACTCCACGATGTTTTCCTGCTTGAGCGTGCGGAGCATCTTCAGCTCCCGCAGCGTCGTCTCCTTCACATCCTCGTTCTCTGCATGAGGAAGACATCAGGACTTTAATAATAATTTAAAAAAAAAAAAAAAAAGATAACGGGAGTGCACAGAGCTCCCAGAAGTGCTACTGGTTATTTTTTATGCGTGTCCTGCATAGATACACACCCACCTGAGCTCATTAAACAGAGAAGTCTTGGGGTAGGGTTCTGCCTACAAACTACAGAAGTCTACATCTGTATTGAAGTGAGAGTTCAGCCAAAATGTTATTTGCACTATTTCCACCTTAACTGAGATATGTTTGGTGGCTGAAGTTCTCTTTTTCATGTTTACACTGGAGCTAGACGGCTAATGTAGCTGAAACTACTGAAAGGCTCAAAACTATAATTTAGACATGCAGTTTCATTAAACAACAGAATAAGTATTTAATACTAAAAATAATTAAGTATACAAATCAGATTACAACTATATTATAATCCAAATCACTTCTAACGTACTATGAAACGCTGGGACACACCTACTTGAGTCTGAGTGACACTAAACTATGTGCTGAGAAACAAAGTGATTCTTCTTCAAAATGGACCTACAACCATTTTTGTTTTTTGTTTTTTCCCCGCCCTGTGGCATCCCTTAATGTTTTTTATTTTTTGTATTATATTTTTTGTAGATAGCAGTTCGTCATAGGGTGGGAACGATTCCTAATTTTTATTATTAGACCAGCAATTAAAAAATGTAGGTTTCAGTGTTTTTTAGGCTACACTGTTAATAATGAAAATAAATAAACCGGTGCAAGAAATGTGCAAAATAATGCAGATATCATATTACACGATTAAAGAGCATATCAATCCTTAAAATGCACCCGCATGCGGATATGGCTTTGGAACTGAGAGTGCCCAGCATGGAAGCTCATGTCCATCTCTGCTTTCTTTACCATCTGCCGCACTGTTTTATCCACCACCCATGAATGTAATGAACGTATAAATTGACTAGTCTATGCAACCTTTAGTGTGTAATACTGCTAAACTGGTACATATAAGCTTGCCTAACTTGTTAACTTGGTAAATAGCTAACATGGAAACTTGTAGGATTAATGACTAATGAATAAATTTGACTTTTGGCCAAACTGTTCCATAAAATGCAGGCAACTCCATTTGTCTTAACAGCAAAACAGAGTATATCCAATGATGTTTTTTTACATCACATTTTAAGCATATCTGTATAATGACATTGTATCTGAACACATATTGAAATAGACTTAGGCTTGATCAAGTAGATCTAAATCTACTACAATCTGATTTCTGTAAATCTGCTTTGTGACAATACCTATTGTACTGAATTTAAATAGATTGTACTGTTGTAGCCATCTTTCTCAGAACAGTCTGGCGAATACTATAATTTCATTAAACATTACACACTGACATACTGATAAAATATTATGAACTAATATTACTTAGTCGTGGTATAAAGTTGAAATGATACATAAAAAGACGACACAGCAAACACAGACCTGAGAAAATGCCTTTTTATGTTAGATATGTGGCCTTGTTTTTCTTATATTTGAATCATGAGGCAAAAAATATGCTAGGTACTACAATATGATAAATGATCAAGCTGCAATGTGTCGAAAAATAGTATGTAGCAATTATACTGCTAGATGCAGCATTTGTGATATTCTTGATGTGTCAAAGAAGAGCTCAAGATTGTCTTACGGCAATCTGATAATTTATTTGGAAGCTCTGAGAGCCTCAGAATTTGTAATTGCTTTGTAATTACTTGATAAATTCCTTCAAGGTTGAGGAAATGGAGCAGATACCGAGGACGCCTCTGTAAATTCAATAAAAGGCATTTTCCTATTAATCAATTCCCCTTTGATTTTGTTCTCTGTTAGTGTCACTTACCTTCGCTGTCCTTGAACTTCTTAATAGCCACAATTTCATTAGTCTCCTGTAATAAAAGGAAGGGTTGGTGATTAGGGATGAAGCTGCCGCTCTGAGGGCCGTTATGCCACACAATCGCATTCCCCAGCAGCGGGCCGTAATGAAAAACACACCCGTTATTGCACTTCATTAGCCTGGGAGCTCCAGTGCAGCGGCCCACTAAACAAAAGGCTCTTCTCACAGCAGCAAGGCAGAAAAACACTTAAACAATTAAAACGGTTATCAGAAAAAAATAAACAATTAAACCATATTTTGACTGTTGTAAGATATATACGTCTACACAGCACAAACGAGACATAATAAGCTAGTGTAGACATAAACATCAGTGTTCGGTGGAGGATGTTGTGTTTAAGTGTACAGGCTCTGGGACCGACTTTACATTTTGCTTATGCTGTTTCCCACCAGATTAAATCTCAAAATCCCAACCTGTTTTTAACAAAAAAGAGAAAGAAATAATGAGTGAACCGTGGAACAGAGAACAATTTAATGTTCCTGTCAAGATGGCTACGATAAGTGCTGTAATCAGGTGTTTTTCTGATATTTTTACACAAAATATGTTTTGTATAGTGTCTTTAGGGTTTTCACGCTTGTCCGTATTACTGTATATAAAAACCAAAATGAATCAAATTCTGTATTTTATTCCTTTCCCCCCCCTCTAATTTGAATCAATTTACTCAGGCTTATAAAACAGGAGCAAAAATAACCAAAACAAAAACCCAGCCATTAATACACAAAAATCAGCCTCTTTTGTATGCATTTGTACCATCCAAGCAGAGCTGCTCTAAAACCTTTTAATAATCCTGGTCCCTTTTATGAAGTCAACAACACTACAAACAGTGCAGTAATAAAATAGCAGCAACAACTTAGTTAGTGGACTATGTGAGTGTGTAAATGTGTGGCGGTCTCTGAAAACCCATCAGGTGTTGCTGTGGCTGAATTCTGGCGAACATCCAAAAAAGACAAACAATCTGTTTTTGGACAAAATTGGGTTTTTCTGCCTTATGGAACTTTAAGAAACCACAACATGGAAATGTTTTATTTACTGTTTAATCTTACCTAGGAGGAGCTTTCCAAGAAGGAGCCCGCTTAACAAACACAGTGGGAAATACAGTCAGTCTGCCTAAAGATGTTTGCTAGCTAAGTGTGATTTCCTGACACAGTGTTCGTCACACTTTGACGAAGTTGTAGGATTTCTACAAGCCGTAGCAAAACAGGCATAAGCCTAATCCATTTGGAATCAGATACATCATGTCAAAATGTCCATGAGTCTCCGTCTTCACTGTTGGATGTAACCGGACTGTCACGTACATCGTGGACAATTTCCCCCCAAACCACCAGAGGGGACCCTCCCTCACATTTTTTAAAAATGTCTTCCCTTGTCGTCTGCCTCGCTACCTGTTTTGTGTTCCTCTAATTGGTAACCTTTTTGAAGTTCTGTATTTTCTCTCCTTGGTTGCCATGAATAGTTTTGGTTTTCATGTTGAAGTTCCCTTGCCTTGCCATGTCTTGCCGTTTCAATCCTTTGTTTTAGCTGTTCTAGTTTATTATTAAAAAAAAAAAAATCCTTTTCCTGTCTTTGTTTGTTAATTAGTTGTTTATCCTAAAGACTTCTGCACTTGCATTCGACTCCCTGGATTTTGTGACACAGACTTTAAAACGTTAGCACGTCGCTTTTTTGCAGAAGAGAAATATATTTCAGCTCAGGAAAGAATGTAGTATTGTTCACTATATGTAGTAGAAAATGTCAAAATTTCTCCATCTGAAGGGTTTTCCCAGGGCACCACAAAAAATGACTGTATGCTTCACTTCCTGAAAGATAAATATGGGAAACGCATGACATGAAGCCCCAACAAGCGACATTTGAATGGAGATTTTCCCAATCTTATGCAAATTAGTTATCCTGTAAGGACGCAAATGCAAATGATTGGCAGACTGTTCTGTACAAGTCGACTGATGTCCTGTGTTTCCCTAATTCATCTACTCTCACAAATGATTAGTTCCTATTTAATAGTGTTTGCTGCACAAATATAGAAAATGTAGCAGTTTCACCTTTTCCTAGGTTTTATTACAAAGTTAAAACACGATGTAAACAAACGTACAACAAGAATCGTTATAAACTATAGAGCAGACTGTATATTTTTCAGGAGTTAAAACCATGGCGTGACATCAGAGACATACTTGTGTGAAGCGACGGTCATTAAAGGTAAGCTTCTTTAAAACAGGAACACACACTCAGTAGGATGTGTGATGAAATGCGCGTCTAATTGAATGGAATAAAATGTAGGTCTTAGACAGCTGCATGTAATCCCTGTCATGCTAACATGAGCAGCAGGTGATAAAGTAGTGCTAACAGCAACAGATCTATCTCTCTGTCTCTTTGCATGTACTGTCCTATTTTACACATACTTGCTCTGTCTCCTTCTAAACACCTCTGCTCTACTTTCAGCCTCTCCGGAGAAAAAGAAGCGAGGGCAAAGAGGCAAAAGCGAGTACGGCTGTGAGAGATGTGAAGCAGGGCGTTACAATGTGAGACAGCTCTGTTCAAAGTGAACCGTGTTGGTCTTTCATCCCAAATGTGTGCGGAAAAGCAGGTATCGCAAAAAGAACCTGCGTGATAACACAGACCTGAGAAGAATGTGAGAATGAAATCTTTAAATGCAATTTTCATTACGTGTGGTTGTGTAACATATTTTAGTTCAGGAAAGCTGTACGTTTCAGAACTACTGTATTTATAGTGGAAGTCAAAAGGGTTTTCCCAGGCTGCCAAACATCACCAATACGTTCCTTAGGATATTCCTACGTACGATTCCTTTCTGCAAGGATTTAAACTCAACCATTCAGCACGTCTTCTCACTTCTCACATTCTGTGTGTAAAGCCATGCATTAACACTTCAGCTTCTGTGTGTGTGTGTGTGTGTGTGTGTGTGTGTGTGTGTGTGTGTGTGTGCAGTTGTATGGATATGCTTTATCACCAGTGATGCTAAGCCCCCAAGCTGTGCTCTAATTTGGGACCCGAGGCTAACTTCTCACTGCAGAAGAGAGAGAAACTAACAAACATGCCTGCTTTTACTGCCATACACACTTCACATCAACACAAGCCCTATTTACAACAGCCAGCTTCAGTCCTGTAAAATAAATGATAACATCATCAACCCATCAACAACTCAGGTCTTCACAGAATATGATTTGCTTACGATTCGATAATAATGGTTTCATCAATCAACTGTTTACTGTCTAACTAACTTTGTTGACTGGGACATCAGAGATGCCAAGGTTGCTACAAGAAAATAAAAATCAAATTTTACCACAAAAACTGTAGCACATCTTGGTGATCAAGGAGGCTAATTGTTTTTTTCCAGATTGGCGCCAAGCAACGGTAAGAAAATAGTGAACTAAAAGTCCAGTGTGAGCTCTACTTAGTAACAAGCAGCTCCTCCATTTTTTAATTTTTTTTTACCAACCAAAGAGATTCTTATTTTCTAGTGGCTCAGGTACATCCTGTATCCCCATACTAAAGCTGCAATCCATTGTATTTGGAACTGTATTTGTACAGTACTTGGAAAATTTCCACGTAGAAATTTTCCAGAGTTACGATCTAAACCCGTTCCAGTGCTTCCGCTCGGGGAAAAAAACATGGATGCCCAAAGAAAGGTCATATTTGTATTAGTCTCTTTGATTATCATACAAAGAAGATCTACATTAATTATTTCTTCACGATTAGTCTAATTACTTTAATAATCTCAAGTCAATATATAATAATAATAAGTTGTTAAAACACCTTTTCACAAGACAAAAGCTACATATCAAGTAAAATCGAATTTTATTTGCATAGTAAACAATGCAAAACGAATTCTGTTTACTGTCACTGTTCGCCGCCATATTGTTTTGACGTCCATCCATCCATCCATTTTCTGTACCGACTATCCTACACAGGGTCACAGGGGATCCTGGAGCCTACCCCAAGGAAATCAGGACACAAGGTGTGGGACACCCCTCCAACGCATCGCAGGGCACAACTACATACCCATTCAGACACTACGGACAATTTGAAAATGCATATGATTGGACTGGAAGAGGAAACCGGAGTACCCGGCGGAAACCCCCAAAGCACGGGGAGAACATGCAAACTCCGTACACACAGGGCAGAGGCGGGATTTGAACCCCCCAACCCCGGAGGTGCGAGGCAAGCGTGCAAACCACTAAGCTACCGTGCCCCCCTTTTCAATTGACCATTCCACTGCACTTTTCATTGTCAGAGGTCGAGGTTTTCCCAAGTTCCGAGTACCGAGTATGGATTGCAGAATAACGAGTAAAAAAAATCATAAATGGTACAGCTAAATTGTAAAGTTTGTACTGGGAGATATATTTACACGTAGATAATATTATTTTGGGATGTTGTGGATTAACTAGTTTTTGAAGAATCCAGCTTTGGGTTAGAAGGTTCAAAGGCAGCACTGTAAATTTCATTTTAATGAAACTCTGCGAACATCAGCAGCTACTGGTGATTAACAGAGTGCCTTCCAGAAGGTAGGGTGTATCCACCGAGGCATATTTCTTAGCCGTAAGACACATCTGTGGTTGAGCGAATCTAGGAATTCATTAACACAAAAACACTTTTGATCCAAGAACTCTGATCCCGGCTGTCTACAACATCGGCATGATAGCAGGTCCTCGTTTTGACCCTGTCAATCATAACAGATTTCTTTGGTGCTTTTGCTGGACCTCATTAGAGTTTCTCAATAGAAGAGTGGGTTCAGGAGATAAAACTGGTTTCGGGCAGTTTTGACAACGTCAAGTCTTTTTCACATCATTAAGACCAGCCTTCTCTCCTCGGCTGCTTGGCATTTGTTGGGTATTTTGTCTGAGATCTGACAATTATCAAAGGGACAGGCTAGTTGTGACTATGGCATGTGTTTGAATGTCGGATATCCACTTGTCCAGCCGATGGTGCGAGTGATGGCTCCCTGGTGACCTGTTCACCTCCAGCATGGATGGCAGAAATGAGCGGTAGATGAACTGATCTTTCAGATCTTGCACCTGCTTGTGATTGCTCATGAAAATGATCTGCTTGTTTTGGTTTTTTTTGGCAGATTTTCTTAGCACCTTTAAAGAGTCTTGGACAATCTGGAATCTTCTGAAAACATTTCAAGAATCCAAAATTAACCACTTCATTAACCAGTAACCACTTTATCCTCGAGAGCGATGAGTATATTCTGGGAACACTGTGCATGAGGCGGGAATACACCCTGAATGGCACCACAGTCGATTGCAGGGCACCAGGAACAAACACATTCACACATAGGAGCAACTTAGATTAGCCAATCCTCAACACCTACCGGTGAACCACAAATAACCATGTATTTAAACTGAACTTGTGAATTTGCACTTTTGGTGACTCTACACCCAACTTGAAAGGTGTGAACGAGCCTCTTCAGTGTGCTTGAGATTCTGGCTCTGGATTCACCGCCATGCTGACCGGGATAGAGTGATTAATGAAGACGAATTCATGCTTTTTGGAAAAGGGGGATATGCTTGCTGTTCAAGTAGTTTCTCGAGCTGTACGAAAACTAATTTAGCTAGCTAGAACCTAGTCATGAATTCTTGTAAGGCGTAACATTCAAGAATATGAAAATTTTTCTCAGACGTCTTTGTAAACGATTAAAACTTGTAATTACATTTAGCATCGGCTGTAGACCCGAATTTGCAAACGTTGCCTCATAGTTTAGCTCTGAGCCAAAAGAAAACGTCTGTGAACAGGACCATATTTGAACATACAATATACTGTACCATAAAGTAGCGTATTGATCTGAAACTAAAGATTAGCAGATCAAATTGATACATTTGGTTTGATGCCTTTGAGTCAGCAGAATGCTGCAACACATCCTTGATTACTCTAAACTGATACACAACTTGAATTGTGCTTGGCCCCCTAAAGGCGATGTCCTTTGTACCTTTAATTAAAAGAAGTTCTGTAAGGTACACTTCTGAGGGTACATTTACATTGTACCATGGGGAACAAAATGCACCTGTACAATACCTTAATTCTGACAAAGACAAATTGTGCAGTATATTTTGTATCTGCATTTGAAAATGCTTTCGCATATGCGGCATTCAGTCTGTTTGAAACAAGCAGTGGTGTGTTCTCCCTTTGGCACGGTTCTTCAAAAAGGCGAGAACACAACAATCACACTCGGGTCCGGTCCGAGGGTGTCTGAGCGAGGTGGTCTCGATCCAGTCAGTCCCTACATGGACAAAGTGGCTAGTGTGTAGATCAGAGCAAGGACTCAGTCTGTAGCTCTGAGATATTAATACCCGGAGACAACACCTCTCTTTCTCACTCTCTTTGTGTCCCTCTCACTCTTTTTATCCCTTTCGCAATTTCACTCTCTATGTGTTTATCCCCTTTCCTTCTCTCTCTCCTTTCTGTCTATTCTTTATTCCTCTATCATACTGTCTATCCCTGTCCGGAGGAGATTAGCCAGAGTGGCTGAACCCTGGACAAAGACGGCTAATTCCTTACAATCGCACTCGAATACGGTTTCATTCCTAAGAACGATGGCTCTGTCGGGCTATTTTGATCAGGCGTGAGTGCCACTTGAAAAGGAGCTGACTTAAGAGGGAGCAGCATGAACCCTGTATGTTTGTGGGGTTTTTTTGTGCCTGTCATACGGAGAGCAGTGTCAAGCCTCTGATCTTTCATATACATGATGCCTTTGCTGCCTACAGGAAAGCACAGGTAATTCCCGGACTTTCAGTGGAGTGGGTATAAAGTGAAGATATGCAACTTTTTTTCTTGTCCACACATTTTTTTATATATTACTTCGAAAGTGTAGAATGTAAAATGGATCGTAGGATGCATGGAGAGGGGAGCATCGTGCATCTATTTCTATAGATAGCAAACACACACACTCACATACACACACACACACACACACATGTTAAGTGATAAAAATGATGATATTTAATACTAAAGCTAAAGTTCGGAGCAGTGATAGATAGATGGATGGATGGATAGATTGATAGATAGATCTGTTCGTTCGTCCGTCCATCCATTTATTTACTTACTCATTCACTCATTTATTTATTTGTTTGTTTACTCAACCATCCATTTATTTATCTATTTATTTATTTACTTATTCCTTTATTAATTTACAAATTCACCCTTAATTAATTTATTATCTATTTATTTGATTGTTTTTTTACTCATTCACTAATTTATTTATTTATTTGTTAACTACATTTATTTATTTTTTGTTTGTCTATCTATCTATCTATCTATCTATCTAATCATTTATTTGTTTATTCATTCACTCATTTATTTATTTACTTACTCGTTCCTTTATTAATTTATAAACTTACCCTTAATTAATTAATTAATTATATATTTATTTATGATTGTTTTTTTTACTCATTCAGTCATCTATTTATTTGATTACCCACCCGCCCATTTATTTATGTTTACCTACCCATATATATATATATATATATATATATATATATATATATATATATATTGATTTCATTGATTTATTTATTCTTTCTTTTATTCTTTTACCAATTTACCATTTATTTATTAGTTTGTTTGTTTATTTGTTCTCTTTTTTTAGTCATAGCTTTAGTATGAATATGAACGAAAGTATGAAAATGTGTTTCACATTTAATCAAAATTCAGTCACATTAACTCATTTGATTTTTTTTAGTAATGAATATTTTAATTAATGGGCATTTGTATACAATCTGTAACATAAACAAGATTTTTTTTTTAAACAAAATTTCAAACACAGCCTTTATTAACTTAACCTTGCTGCACATTTTGAAAATGTCTAACGAACAATATGAATTACGGCCTGTATGAAGGCGCCACCCATTTGATTTCTATTTGCGCTGTCTGTTTTATAAAAAGAATTGTTAAGAAACTAAACTTTCTAACTTTAATGTCACTCAGCAGCCAATCAAAATCCAAATCACACCCAAATATTGTGGTAGATCTGTGATGTGTTTCTGAAACTTATAGCCTTTTTTTTTTTCCCTCTGACAGGGTGCTGAATGTCTGTACACACACACACACACACACACACACACAAACATACACTCACGTGTGATATCTTTTCAACATACATCAGCCCCAAAACCAATACTCTGTATCAGATCAGTCTAATCTAAATGATGATGATGATTATTATCATTATTGCTCAAAAGATATGAGGGGGTCCACTCAGTGTGGATGGCCATGACGGGCCAGCATGAATAGCTTGTGAAATATGAATATAGTACACACTGAATCGTATTATTCCTGCATACACTTGCAGAAAAAACATGCCCTGTTCAATAACCAGCCCACGACGACAGCACTATCTAGAACAGAGTGATTTACCACAGGCGGGACGATTTACGATCTCGTTTCAGACAACAGTTTGGTCTACCATGGGTGTGAAAGAGGGATATAGCTGCAGTATGAAAAAACATGAGCAGTCCTAAAAGATTCATTTGTTGGCCAAGTCAGATGGAAATTGACCACAGGGGATTGAGAGGCGAGACCAGAGGGTGGGCAAAGAGTTAGTATAGAACATGAATATTAACTACGTGAAGCTCTAGCCGATGTCAGTGAAAGCACATTAAACCCTTGGGGGTAAGAACACGAAGCTGAGGTGACAGTCGACACAGGGTCATCAAAACTGGACAGCTGAAGTTCTGGAACAAGACCGGGTGATGTTTTTCTGCTGTTGTAGCCGATCCGCCTCATGTTTTAACATTATACATTCTGAGATGCTTTTCTGCTCAGCACAGTTGTAAAGAGTAGTTATTTGAGTTACCATACTGTACCACCTTCCTGTCAGCTCGAACCAGTCTGGCCATTCTCATCTGACCTCTCTCGTCAACGAGGCGCTTCCATCCACAGAACTGTCGCTCACTGGCTGCTTTATTATGCAAAGTATTAGTACGAGCTCTATTCTCCAATTAGATATTTCCAGCCTGAATTTAATAACAGTAACACATGAGAGCTGGAGGCGCCGGCTGTACATACTGTTGAGTTTCTTTATTAGGGTCACGAGGCCTCCAAGTTTCTTTATTAAGAATCTCTATTATACTCCATAGTATGGGTCATTGGCTCAGAACACAGGCAGATAGAGTTTTTCCTCATCTCTTGTTTGAGGACAAGACATTGGTGTATAAAAAAAAAAAAAAACTATCTCAGATTCTTGATGCTGTTTCACAGTTACCTTGCAAAAATACAGACTGCTGCAGACACACACACACACACACACACACACACACACACACACACACACACACACACACACACACACACACACACACCTTCCTGTGGGAGGAATGCAGACTGGGTGAAATATGTCCTGTCTGGGCCTGAGAAAGAGGACAGGCCCACAGGTGGAGGGGTGGACAGAGAACATCTAACCGGTTCCTAAAATAATGACGGTTAAAATGATGGGAATCTTTTTTTTTTTTTTTTTTTTTAGTCAGTCACCTACCTCTCTGTCACCTTGTGATTATTTGCCTCATTGTTATACTAATGCACATTCGATTACTCATGCTTTTAGTCCTCCTTGCTAACCGCTATGCTGTGGCGTGTCCCACTCAAAATGACCTATTTTTCTCATGCCATGCAAAAGCTTCTCTCTCCCGCTCACTCACTTCTGTCCCACTTTTTCATCATTAGGGAGAAAGAAACTCCCTGCTCCCACAGAAATAGGGCGAGAGGCTATTTCCAACAACCTCTGAACACTGAAACACATAGACACACCATATTCCCGGGCACTTTTTTGTGAACAAAACTACTTTACTCCCAGTTCTTTTTCAGAGACTTTATGTAACTGGTTTGATCCATAACCTGTAGGCAAATGGTGTCAAACATACAGTCCATGGGCAGGAACCGGGCTGATAAAGGTTCTAATCTAGAAATTAAAAATCATCTTGTGGATCGTAACTGAACTGAAAGGTCATGTATTCAATACTTTTATGTAATTCATGATAGACCGTATGGTCAAAGGTATATGGACACCCATATGTGCTTCTTCCTCAAACTGTTCCCACAAATTTGGACGCACACAATTGTATAGAATGTCTTTGTGTGCTGTAGATTTACAATTTCCCTTCACTGGAACTAAGAGGTCCAAACCTGTTCCAGCATGACGATGCCCCTGTGCACAAAGCAAACTCCATGAAGACATGGTGTGTTAAGTGTTAAGTTTGGAGTGGAAGAACTCGAGTGTCCTGCACAGAGCCCTGACCTCAACCCCACTGAACACCTTTGGGATGAACTGGAACTGGAGCCTCCGCACCTGACATCAGTGCCTGACCTCACTAATGCTCTTTTAGCTGAATGAACACAAATCCCCACAGCCACGCCCCAAAATCTAGTGGAAAGCCTTCCCAGAAGAGTGGAGCTTATTATATCAACAAAGGGGGAATAAATCCGGAATGGGATTATCAACAAGCACATACAGTAGGTGTGATGATCAGGTGTCCACAAACTTTTGGCCATATAGTGTATATAATCCCAATTAAGTCCATCTGAGTTCCAGGTTATAACACTACAAAATGTTGAAAATTGTCTGTTCTGATGTGTGTTTAATCCGTTTGTACGTTCATAGCGTACCTTTCAGATAAATGCAGATAAAGGAACACATTTACAACACAAGAAGAGTTGTTGACGTGTTATTGGTCACTAAACTGATTTATTTCCTAAAATAAGTCCGACACCCTTTCTGTAGGTTCTCATATATCAGACTCTTTGGAATAAGCTGCTTTTCTGAAACCCTGAGACCAACTGCACCACTGGGGCATAAGAAAAATCTGTCATAACCTTCAGGGCGTTATCATAAGACCTGGCTGTTACCTGAATTTTCAAAGCTACCGTATAGGATAAACACATCAAAAGATATCAGCAAGTTCTAGCACGTTCTCGTTTCTATAGTAACAGCTCGTTCAGAGGGAATTCACGGACGCTTCGTATAAACTAAGGTGTTGATATTTAACAAAAAAAAAAAAACAACAACATATAATCACTGAGGATGTGGTGACGTTTTCTCTTAAGGAGACGTTTAGCTTACATTCATGGAAGGAGTCTCCAATGTCAGTGCTGTGTAAAAACGTTTTCCGTCATGGTAAAGTGTTCAGAATGGGAGAGTTTACAGGTTCAAGCTGAGTTTTTTTTTATTTTTTTTTGTCTTATTTGTTTTAAGAGAGAAAAAAACAAAAAGCTGTTGAGTTTAGAGCTGCTATAACGTAAGTGATAACTTGTTTCGTGGATGTTACACAACATTAGACGTATAAAAAGTAGAATGTGGAGAAGGCGTGCAGTGCTCAGGTCATAACGACAGTCCGTACAGGTTTTCGCAGATTTTCTTATGATTGTTACGGCCAAAAATGCTTGATTTTTGCTGAGGCTTTTAAAATAATTTGCGACGCAATTTTAGAGTTTTTAGTACTTTTTTTTTTTTTTTTTTGTGGAAAACGACTTGAATTGGTGAAATTGTTTGTTGGTAAATGAGACCTTTTAGCTGTACTCATGTTCGACGCATGTGAATCGAAGAGGGCTTTGGCTGAATGCGTGTTGCCATGACGTCACATGACGCGTCTCCGCCCAAATCTGCGGAGTTTGCTTGATTTAGCGTTAATTTCTGCGATCGCAAAATAGCAAAATCCTGGGGGGACTGTAAAGAGGTACAAGATAAATCACAGCAACACGATGATATAATTTAAGGGCTGATACTAAGCTGGTCATGTCTTTGTCTACGGTAAATAGTGGGAATCTAAATTTATGTGAGTTTTTTAACGGATATCATCACATGCAAACCACACACCATGATTTGCCTTAGTAGCGCTGGCTCTTGGGCCGTCTCTATACCCGTCACGATGCTGCTGGAGTGATTTATCACCTCGGCCGCTCGGCTCGCAGGATTAGCAAGGTTCGTCCCTCCGTGTTGAAACCAATATAGGGATGAAGTTTATAGATTGGTGTTGAACTCAGCCATCTATTATGCGTCAGAATATGAACATTTAACTGTGGCTACCTGTGAAATGGCTCGATACAAGGCTTTCATTTCCTTTCTGCTTCTTGCTAAGCCTTTTTATTATCCTCACTAATCAGACTGGGGCCAAAACGAGCAGTTTATTATGTCCTTTTTTGTCCTTCACAACTCACCCAGGCAGAAGATTTACATGGACGTGTTTGGAATGTGAAACAGGTTGTCATTTCATAAATAGGCTAAACTCACCCTTTAAACTATGTGTAGCAGCTGTCGCTAGATTTCATGGCTGGGTGTGACAATGGGTGAAAATAAGCATGGTGGACAAGCTTGAACAGTCATATGTGGCAAAATTGTTAACACCCTTATATATATATATAGTTTCTTAAATTGCTCAGAGTCTTAAGGAACTCTGTTGTTGACATACTGACACACCCAAGTGAACAGATATGACTAGAGATGGCACAATACCATTTTTTTTCTTTTCCGATACCGATACTGAAACCTTGACTATCAGCCAGCATCGACAACCATCTGATATATTTTGCTTTAAAACTTTAAGCTTTAAAATGATTTTTAAACTGAAGCATTTAAAAATACAGGATCTCTAAATCCACTTCCAATCTTTTCCATTTGTTACAGGATCAGAGTACAAATTCATTCTCTTTTTTTTCACCCCCGGTAACGATCTTGGCTGTTGGATATTGGATTGGTGTCATCTCTAGATATAATAAAACACACACAGTTAAAAATACCATTACGCACAATTAGGGCCTTAAAAATGGAGGGGTTTGTGCTTTGCAGTTGCTCAGTAAGATGCATTTATTTGTCATTTACCTCAAGAAAAAGAGAGAGAAAACAAGAGGCTGGTGAAAGAACGATGGTTTATAAGTGATAACAAGAACTTGCTTCATGTGCATTAAATGCAACTATAAACTGATAAAAAAAAAAAAATTTATGTTACAGTTGCCAAAAATTGCTGTCGTATAAGCGGAATAAAACACTTCAGGACACGCTGTTATAAGAAAATGATCAACTCTGAGACAGTAACTGTAACTCCGCTTCATTGCACCGCTCTGTTGTTGATTATTTTCCTATAACAACATGCCCCCGAATGTTTTAGTCCTTAATTAATCAGTAAACAACACACACACACACACACACACACACACACACACACACACACACACACAGAGAGAGAGACAGAGCAGTGGTTTTAACCTTACAACTTCACAACACACACACGTGTTCAGCAGGTAGCAGTGTGTATAACACGCGTGACATAATGTATTATTTAATTGCCACCTTTCTGTGAGCAGAAGTCAACAAACTTCACTCTGATTCTGTTTGCTTTCCTCTAAATCAAACAGAAAAGCCTAATGGAGACAAACTGACTTGGCTTTGTTCCGAACGGAGGAAAGTCCATGGGGTAAACAGGTTTTACAGACGAGAGAGGGGAATGAGAACGTGTGCCAAACACACACACACACACACACACACACACACACACACACACACACACACACACACACACACACACAGAAATATTTCCCTGAATGTCACATGCAGCCTCATTTTAACGCCTTTCTCATGCATATCTCACGCCGTCAGCTTTTTATAGCTATGAAGCTCTATTTGTGCAACACAGCTAAAAAATGCCTGTGGAAAAAAAAAAAAAAGTATTCAAATGAAAGAATACAAATAAGTTGTATATCTCAAGGGGCAGCTATATTGAAAAATATATTGAGAAAATATACTGAAGATATATTACTGTTATTATTATTATTATTATTATTATTATTATTATTATTATTATTATTATTGGAAAATGCTTTTGTACTTCTTGCTCTTACAATAAATCTCAAATTACACTCTAAATTACTCTTCAAATTACACATCATGTAGATTGTAGATTCCACAAAATGGAGGAGGTGTAACCATACACTGTCTAACAACACTGACGTCTGGTCTGGAATGCTTTTGTGCCTCCTGTCAGTCAATTTATATACACTCTACACTTTAAGGGCCACCGTAGATCCTGAGATTCATGAACACTGGCAGAAATTGATGCGTGGGTTCAAGGAGTGGTTTCAAAATCATTCAAATTTTGAACCCACTCAACTGTTAGGGACCTAATCTTAATCTTACCTAACACACCTTTACTGTCTGCGTCAGTTTATTTTTATTATTCAAAAAGGCTTCTGTGGCAAATTTGCTGTTGAATACAAAATAATGGACAATATTGGTCTCTTTGGTTTAGTTTTCTTTCTTTCTTTCATTTTTTTTTTTTTTTTGTGGCTAATTTTAGGTGGGCGGGATTATATTAGATGCCAGTGACATCAGGTAACCTTATTTACGAATGAGAATTAGAAATTTGGCAACATAACACTGACAAAATGCCTTTCCTTGTTAAATGCTCAAAACTGCATCTAGCTACACTAGCATTTAACATGTACAGTGGTGCTTCAAAGTTTGTGAACCTTTTAGAATTTTCTACATTTCTGCATGAATATGGCCTAAAACGTCATCAGATTTTCACGCAAGTCCTAAAAGTAGACAAAGAGAACCCAATTAAACAAATAAAAGACAAAAATATTATACTTGGTCATTTATTTATTAAGGAAAATGATCCAATATTACATATCTGTGACAGGCAAAAGTATGTGAACCTCTAGGATTAGCAACTCATTTTAAGATGAAACTACAGTCAGGTGTTTTCAATCAATGGGATGACAATCAGGTGTGAGTGAGCATCCTGATTTATCAGAGTCTGATACTCACAACACATGTTAGTGGAAGTGTATCATGGCACCAACAAAGGAGATTCCCGAGGAGCTCATCAGACTGGAAAAGGTGACAAAACCATCTCTAAAGAGTTTGGACTCCACCAATCTACAGTCAGACAGATTGTGTACAAATGGAGGAAACTCAAGACCATTGTTACCCTCCCCAGGAGCGGTCGACCAACAAAGATCACTCCGAGAGCAAGACGTGTAATAGTCCACGAGGTCACAAAGGGACCCAGGGTAACTTCTAAGCAACTAAAGGCCTTTCTCACATTGGCTAATGTTCATGACTCCATACCAGATACTGAAAACAAAGGTTCACATACTTTTGCCACTCACAGATATGTAATATTGGATCAGTTTTCTCAATAAATAAATGTAGTATAATATAATATTTTTGTCTCATTTGTTTAATTGGGTTCTCTTTATCTACTTTTAGGACTGATAATGTTTTAGGTCATATTTATGCAGAAAAAGGGTTCACAAACTTTCAAGCGCCACAGTAACAGGGTGCAGATTTGTTCATACATCATTACTCGTGCTCAAATCTACGAATAAGGGCCACGGACACTAAACCCCTCTGCGTCCATCACCGAGGCCTGCTAACGATGAGTAATCTGTTTTTGTGACTGAATGAAAGACGAGATGTAGGAGGCTGATCCCACACTCGTTTGTTGGACGTCCTTGCAATCCTGACAGGCCTTTTTTTTTTTTATTATTGTTGTTGTTTTTGTAATGTGACTCAGATAATGGAAGTCCAGATGACCACTGAAAGCAGGTTGCAAAAAAACAGGGGGCTTAAGCAGAGCAAAGCACTTTGGTATTGATTGTTGCGGCTACGTCAAAGTTCCGTCATCAAGGCCGTGGGAGGATAAAGTGAGTGGTAGAGTAATGGCTAAGCAACGTGTGCTGTGAACCAGACTAGTTATCGTTAGCTACCCGCTCTCCGCTCACTACCTGCATCCATCTGTAACACATAGTGAAGCTGGATTGAGTATAAATAGCTCTTCAAGAAAAGGTTAGATTCGTGACAAACACAGGATGACCTAGATATCCGTACAAAAGTGGCAAAACGCTCCACTTCAGCATCCAATTTTGTGAAATTTGCATTTCGAGTCTCAATGGATGAACATACAACTCTGTCTGGGCCATCCAGCAATTCCTTAAAAACTGTATTTGAATTATTTATGAGCACAACGCTAAATGGTAAAGCATTCACAATTCTAAACTGCTAATAAATTGCTACTTCCCTTACACTTTCCACGATTAAATGCTGAAAAGCTAATTATAAAAACTTCCTGCCATTCACAGCAGGATATTCGTCTTTTTTGTATAATGGTGCATGGACTGATTAGCGATGCAGTCCGCTGGCTCGTTTCACCACTTTCCCTCTAATTTGTCATTTTCCAGAGAAAATCCGATTATGCTAAATCAGCACTCGAGTGGCACGCAGTACTGACACCAAATCAAATAATAGCAGTGATTAGGAATAAGAGCACGCTATAATTATAATACAGCGTTATAAATTCAGCAAAACAAAATATGGGCTGGTGCTTTTGTTTTAATACATGAAAATATTATTAATGCAAAGCCAAGAATACTTATGAAATACTCAGAATATTCCGAGGCAGGAGTAAACCGAATGAGAGTTAGGTTCGGGTATAAACATACAGTACTTCAGGAAATGTACTGATAGCTTTCTGGAAAACTGATTAATGTGAAAGATTGGATAATCAGTGAGAAGACTGTTCAAGGAGAAGTCTTAAAGACGACAGTATATTCTTTATGTATGTACGTGGTGGTTTGGGAAAACCCATCGGATGTTGTTGTGGCTGAATTTTGGCAAACAGCCAAAAAAGGTAACTATGAATTGTTTTTTTGCATACAGCATACTTTGACCCTGCTTCTTTAAGAAAACAAATTTATCTATAAAGTCAAAATTACGAGAATAAAGTCATAATGTTTTGAGAATAAAGTCAAAATTACGAGAATAAACACGTAGTAATACGAGAATAAAGTCTTATTATTTTGAGAATAAAGTCGTAATTTTGACGTGGGCGTGTTTGAAGTGATGTAGAGTACAAGCAGGTCCGCGTCAGTGAACTTAAATTGGTTTAACGGTGGACCACTGCGGTAAAGTTGGTTTTATATTGCACATTCGGTGCACAATCGAGATTCGCTCTTCTATTTCTCAAGAAATAAACACACGAAAATGACAAAATGTGTATTGTCTTGCTCTGGAGTGGACAGAAAACAAAGTACAACTGAATACATTTTTTAATACACATTTTGTCCTTTTGGTGTGTTTATTTATTGAGAAATAGAAGAGCGAATCTCGAGTGTGCACCGAATGTCCAATATAAAACCAACTTTACCGCGCTGTAACTGTGACTTTGTTCTCAAAATATTACGACTTTACTCTTGTAATCCTAATTTATTGTATTTTTTTACGTCGTAGTCGTAAACGCCGCCGTAGGATATAAACATGAAGCCGGATATAAGCATAAATAAGTATAAAGTATAAAGAAATTTACTTGCAGTTGAGACTCTGAATAGCGAAGCATTGATATAACTTGGTACTTGTCAATACCGATATTGATACTGATACCAAAATGAGTAACCTACTTAGTAATAATAAATCAACTACGGTACAGCACTGAATATTGTATTTAGCACACACTAGTGGTGACTTCCTCATGATACGATACGATTCATCATTTTGTTTCATGAGGCAACAATTCGATATTTGACGTTACTTTTGAATCTGCTATTCCATTTAGCAAAACGATACTGTATGTAACAAACACTGTTCAGAATCTACTGTTAACTCTGCCATTGATGATGATGTAGAGAAGTGCTATTTTAAACATATCCGAGTTACGAGAAAATCATCGTATTAGCCTGTTCAGTTTCTTACACGAGTTTAAAAACATGCATTTTTCTACACACCGGTCATTTTATGATAATAATCAATTTATAATCAATTGTAATCTATTGCATCAATTAATTTTATTCGTTGACTTTTTTTCTTTTTAAATTGATACATCTATCCAAATCGTTGGATTGTTACACGCCTAGCGCATATGTGCATGTTCACGTGCTTAGGCTACTCGGTTCATTCTTTATCACGCTAGCGAGTCGATTTTAAACTAAGTGCATTACCTAGCTACATTAGTTACCTTGGATCGAGTAGGGTTGCCATGGAGAAGAGTGGGTTTTTTTACGTTTACATTTTCACTGCGTCGGGATCCCTCGTTGTCAATGACTGATCAGTGAGTGATCATCAAGAACAACATTCTAACGTCGCGTGAGACATTTTTCTCACCTAGCTAAGGTTTGCTGCTAGCAATTAACTCTGATTGATTTTCTATTTAAGACGTTTTAATTGTATTATAGGAAGATTCCTCCTCTTGATATTTTCCCTGAGCACAGTCTGCAATTTGCTTTGCTTTGATGACCTTCATTAATAATGAAATACATCCAGATTGCTGTCATTTCGTGTCGTCGGTGCACTAGTACAGCGCGAAGGGTTTTCCCAGGCCGCCACACATTTGTACTTTATGCCAAAAATAGCATGCTGTCGATCACAAAACGTACACTGGTGGTTAATTTATTTCATACCATTCCGATGTCACACCTATTACAGTCTGGTATGAGTATTGTTACACTCTGTGTACACTCGGTGCAATTTATTAGGTGTTATTAGGTACACCTACTGCACCTGTTGACACAGTTTGTAGGTGTACAGTAGAAAATTATGAATCAGGGGTTGTTTTTTTCCATGCACAGTGTGACATACCCTTCATTAGTGTAATTTTCTAGACGCAGGATATTTTTGTGGTTGTGCATTGTTTTGTTTTTTTTCTTTTTCAACATTTCCATGCCATACTTAAGTAATTTCGTTTAGTTCGTTTACACCACTGGCTGTGACCTATGAGGCTTGCTCTAAATATATTTTACTTTGGGTAAAAAAAAATTAATAAAAAAAAAAAAAAAAAGCTGAATTATCATTTGTTTTATTCTGTGCGAGTTCTTTTATTAACTCGCTGCTGAGTTTTTCTTGTCATATTCACAAAACAAACCAGTGTTCAATATGCAAACGCTGTAATCACTCAATCAAACCTTTTGTGTTTGGTTTTTTTTTTTTTTTTTTTTTTCCTGGTGTGACAAAAACACAAAACGATGTACAAAAGAGAACATTTTAAAATGATTTCACAGTAGAAAAAAAAAATTAAAAAACTCTTTCCTGTAAGTCCGCCGCTGAATCAAACACGCTGCCGCCACACCTTGGTTGTCATTACAAGACAATACTACAGGTTACACTGCAATTATAAACAGCACCTACATTAGTTTGTATTTTCACGTGCTGTAATTTGGCACATAGTCACGTCTTTTTCCTCGTAGTCGCATCCAGATACAGCAGGGGTAGGTGCCGCACTCAGAGTTCTGACCCGCCAAAAGGTCAGATAGTGAAACGCTCTATGCAGCCCCTATCCGTGTTGGAAATAACCCCCCTAAATGATCAGGTGTTAGCCTGAAGTCTGCTATAGCAACCAACGAGCTATCGCTCTTTAGAGGACGAGGCTGTGATCTTTAATCTCAGCACAAGCCTGCTGTTACACTGAAATATTATCTTAAGCTCCTACATTAAACCAGACAGGCAAGTGAAGTCATTTGCAGTACAAAGAAATGAGCTGGGCAAACAAGACAGGCAGGATCCATTTAATTGATCTGTTTGCAAGTGTGAAAACACTGGCAGATAAAACCCTGAGTGACATCCCGCCATGTTTAACAAACGTAATCATCAATCAGTTTGCTCTCGTTCTCCGATTTACAGACACGAGACTGAAAATTAAAGTGCACCAATTGGCATTTTCTTTCAAATGCGCTCCTCAAACTGCCGAGAAGCGCGACATAATTTTGCTTTTAGAAGCCACAAAAAAGACAGTCTAAATATGTGTCATTAATATTGGTGAAAAAGCCTGTCATTTCGCGGTACGGATCTATAATTAACACGGCTTGGTGCGCAACACTGCTGCAGTGCATACAGCTGCGGCTCGAGAGCCTACTTAAGGCTCACGATGCTGCTGATCGGGGCTGAATTTAGCCTTTCACACCCCAGCCATAGTGATTCCGGATCAGCAGTGTCACTGCGGCGTGACCTGTTTTTACCCCGCAGCTGTTCATGTAGGAAATCTTTGGGACAGAAGCACAGATGAAGTGTCGGTAAGAAGAGGATGCTATGGATAGTAAAGAATTCTGGACAGCGCTTAAGTCTATCTAACTTTTAGTTTCTCCTCAAAAGGCATTTTGAACAAAAAAAAAAAAAAAAATGATAATAGCGTAAATAATCCACCTTGAAATGTTCATTACAGATGTCTCAGCGAAGCAGGCTGGAAAATATCAGCCCACATGGAGATCAAATCTACGTCTGGGGGGGCGTAAGAGTCTGTGTAATCACCTAACATGATTGTTACACTATACAGTCTGGGCTAGAATCAAAACCAGCCCCAGCCTCGCTTCTCGCTTATTCATATCATTGTGTGTACCTTTCTAACCACCTCTGGTGGTGCTGTTGTGCTCAGATTTCCCAAAAATCCAAAATAATCCACTTGACGAAGTTTATTATATCATGTGGATGCTAAAAATCAAACCATACATTTATTACATTTTTTGAAAGACCAGACAAATATAGATGAGACGAACCAATGCCTAATAAAATACCTTTGGTGCAAACTGAACATATTAACAATTGCTATACTCTATAATTGATTACAAGTGTATTTTCTGCCCAGGAACATGAGCCTGCCCTCTCACTTGATAGATCGAGCCGACAGATATCTGCTGGAGATGGTGATTGATTCCAGGAAAAAGTCCCTCAGGCCACATCCATCCATTGTGAGTTAGTGGAAGTCATGGATCAGTACGAGCATTTAAGTACCATTTTAGATAACACATTGAAGTCTGAGCAAAGTGCAGAGAAAGTAATTAAAAAAAAAGTACACCACTGGAAATATTTCTATAGAAAGGTTTTTGACAAACCTTTGACAGATCTTTTATTAAGAGGATCTTAGGTTTATGCTTTGCTGCTTTCCAGACAGAACCCGCCTTCCAGCTATAGTGAACGTTTAAAATAACCGGAGCACCCCTCAGAAGCATAGCTCATTATATGAGAAACAGCCTGATAGAAAGACTCATGTTCCTGTGCACAGTTATCGCCTGCCTAAGTGAAGTAACAACCAGCATAAAATATGATTTATTCCTGAGACCATACATCTGGTGAATAAACCAGCAAATAACAAGCTACAAACAACTTCTTTTTAGTGTAGTTCCAAGGACCCTGGGTAGCAAGAGCATATGCTCAGCAATTGTGTAGGAAATAAAAGAAACATTGTCGTAGTCCAGAGTGCAGGTCAATATAGAAGAAGGCAACAGCAAATAAGGATAGTCCACGTACATAAACCATAGAAAAAGTGAGAGTAGAAACCAGGAAACACAGAAACTAAGAAAACAAGCTCGTATTTGCATGATAAGACAATTCACAGAGAAAGAACTAGTCAGTGAGTTAACATAGAACAGGTGAACACAGTCAGGAAGTACACCAGTGATGACACAGGGGTGGAGACAAAACCAAAACAAATGTGCATGTCCATAACAAACAGAAGCAGGTAACGTAGATGAAGCAAAACAAACAAAAGCAGTGCTCATTGTGCTAGTTTGCTATGTTTGTATGTTTTATATTACCTAAAATGCTCATTGGTAGGCATCACTAAATGAACCAAGCTGCATTCCGCATCCCGTCCTCCCCTCTGTTGCTGGACACACAGGAGTCTTTGTGTGAAACAATTACCTCTCTACCAGACCGTGTCCCACACAGAGAGCTGCCAAGTCCTGTTCAATGATACAGCACTCAATTAGCACTGACAGCCAGAGTAAGTCAAGAGCAGGAGTGAATTTCGCTGCCTAGTCCGGATTTGTGGTGCACTGGGTTTCTAGTGAAAGTAGCACTCACACTTTCCGAGCGAGTCAAGCACGCTAGTGATAATTACTTTCATACAGACTCTTCAAAACAAACCACAGCCCACATCTGTGGAAAATGAAACCTTGATGTGGGGGTTTGAGGTATGTACTCGCTACTCACGAACCTTGTGTATTACTTTGTGAGCACCAATTTCAACCAGAAGCTTTGTACTTTTCATCGCCTAAAGGCATTCCGTATTACCTAGGGAGATCTGTCCGACTGCCCAAACTGTGATCCGTCATTCCCACGTTGACCAGTGTCCTCTCGACACACATAAAAGCCATTTTCCCCACCACTTTATAAACAGGAATATTTGATTCTAAAAATCTCATTTTGATGCCACATAAATAAACAGAGCTCCTTTTGTGATTAGGTGAACTTCAGGATCACAGTTTCTACAGCCTTAATCAGGGAACTTGACCGGGTCAGCGCAGAGAAGAAAAGACTTCTGGTCTTCTGCATCCTTTTAAGTTTTCACACTTGCAGAAATTGCCTTGGCTGAAAGCACCCTTACTGGGCTGTATATGCCTCCCTGCTTACAATACGCTGAGTCATCGCCAAGACCTCAGATCCAAGGCTGCAAATATGATGCTTTAACACGTCTGGTTGTTGATATAATGCTGAAACATCCTTCCAAATTCTTCATTACTTTAATGGCACCAAAAAGTGAGCCAACATTTTTGGGCTCTTTTTGCAGCTTGAAGCAATTTGAGGAGTGGAGGTAATGGAGGAGACGATCTGGTTCAGGGACACTGTGGTGTGTTAGGTACAATTACGACAAATATCTGTAACTAGAATACAAGTTACAGTCTGTTTTGATAGGAATTTGAGGCCAAAATTATGAGACTATTCCAGAAAGACAGGAGCATTTGTAGGATTCGAAGATGTTCAAGCTTTTCTCAGGAGTAACTGAAGCATCCTGATGAAATTCAACAGCACTATTTTCATTGAGTATGTGAATAATCTAGCTAGCTAACTTAACACAATTCTTTTAGGCTTGTGTTAGTTTAACCAACCACGGAAGTAACGCAGACACCAAATATGCTCTTATACTTCATATAGAACTGGCTGACTAACAATCTACTTTAGGAGTACTTGGTATTGTAACCAACCTTTCTCATTTTCTGCAAAAATCCAAGTAGTTTGAGGTGTTTCACCAACATTCAACTTGGGTCATGTATGTTACAGTGCACAGTAAGCATTAGCCAGTTACCTACAGGGTCATATGTTAGCCTGTGCACATTGTAGCCAGTGTGGTAAATCACTCAATCTGGTGTTAATGAACGATGAAGAGTTACTGCTTCAGCCATTAATACAATAACTTACAACCGTTGGGATTTAGATGAAAAAAAAAAAATACAGGGCTATGTACAAAATGAAATAAATCCCAGGGACAATTCCATATAAATCCTACAAACATTCAATGTACTGAAAGATGGACCCAAAACATAATGCTGCCACCACCTAGTGCCTCCACCACTTCTGATCAACTGAGCTGGGGAGCCATACAAGTTGTTATTATATAAACATATTAGATTGAGCCCATTAATATACCTGGAGAACGGGCCTGTGGGCTAATATGATTTATACAATAGTTCCGGTCCACTAATCTGATTGGACGAGCGGCGTTCCAAGAGTGCTTACATTTAGTACAACCTCACTGGGACATTTCACTGTTTGTATCACTCCGCTAGTCTGTGTTCACCATGCAAAACTCCAATTTTAGCGATAGTCCCACTGAAACCGTTACTACAATAGTGTTAGAGACATCATCAGAGGACATGGCAAACGATACATTTTTCATGAACATGAAAAAATATCTTCTGACTAAAAATATGAAAGCTCATCAGAAGATGAAAGGGAAGAAGGGGTACGCCAATCTCACTGGAAGCACCTTCGACAGGACTGTACAAATCATTGTGGGGTAGCTAGAGAGCTAGCCAGTGAGCTATCACGGAGTGTAGCTTCTTCGGGATCTATTTCCATTCGTGGAGCAAAAATAAACACGTTATTTGGTCATATTGTGTCCGAAATGTCAGTTGTTCGATATTAATTTATTATTTATAAAACTGATGTATAGAAGTAATATTACCTGCGACCGAATCATAGCTGTGCCGATATTCAGTATAACTGCGCTTTTGCTCGTGCACTATTGCTTAACTGTTTAATAAAATTAAGTGCAATGAATAAGGCTTGTACTCAAGAGAGTCATGTCCAGACACACCAATGGGTGTTGGGAGTTTAAGGAAATAAACAAAGCAAACCTTCAAATTTTGACCACCGACCTCCTGGATTTCTGTAATGCTTTCATTTTTTTTAAAAATGGGAATGAATGAAAATACAAATGTATTGATGGCCTAATATCTGTGACTACAACCACTGAGGAGTTTCTCGCATTAGATTTGTAATCACGTTAATGAATGCAAAGCGTTATAATGGTAGAAAGTGTGTTTGTACTGTATCATTTGGGGAAAAACTGGACTACGCCACTTCTCAATGCACTATTGATCAAATCGGAGGAAATGAACTCTGCTCTTCTACCTAAACGATAAAACCCCAATCGATCTACCACAACACAAACTGCAGGACAAACAGCAATATAAATTAGTAATTAGTACAAGGGAAATTTGTTGATGACTTTGGGGGACGAACCGTCCAATTGCAGTGACGTCATCCCAACCTGTGAGCATGCGCCCAGTGTGTGTTGCAGTATGTGCTGTGATTTCAATGGGTGAATAAGGCTCCTGTTGGTATTAGGTGGGAATGAAGAGGCTGTTGTGTGCAGCTGTTTGAGCTCTGTTGGCTCCGGATCAGTCAGTGTGTGAATTATAAAGCTCGGTAATTACAGGCTCGGATGCACCGAGGCTCTCCATACAGGCAGCAACCTCTCGAGTCTATTTCTGCTGGATTCACACAACACACACACACACACACACACACTCAGGCAAATAGTAACATTTTGCTAATGATGCATTTACTGCTGCAACATGGACACTGGGCCATATACACTCTCGCCTCTTCCCGTACATACACAGCTATGTTATTTCTGTCCCTTTGTTTCAAGAAGGTGACATTTAATTTAAGTTGAGCTAACATCATTCTGCTAGTGGTGAGAAAGAGTGAGCGAGAGCAGTGTGAAGATGTTAGAAAGGAAAGACTCTTCAGTTATCCCCAAGGCACCACAGAATACAGCACAATCAGTGTAACTAGCCAATAAAAGAGGACACCAGCATTAAACATATAGACCACTAGGACATTTTCTGAACTGTTATTTATTTAGTCTGCCTTACAGTTTTCTAGACCAAATAAAACAAAATCCAGAACAGACATGAAATCCTACAGGCCAAACATTTTGAGTACGAAAGTATGAAACTGTGCCAGTCATGACTTTTAAAAAAGTCTACACGATAAGCATAAAGGATCTTTTCTCCATAACATACAAGAACTTTTGGCACCACTATGCTTTTTTTACCTTGGCCAGTTCCAAGTCCAGAGTGGTTTTTGGTTTCAGGATTGGCACAGACAATAACTAATGACATTAATGACACTTGTGGGCGGGGTTAACAGTAGTTTCTGTTGATGATTGGTTAGATCATTGGTTGGTCAAACAAACACTAAATAAAAAACTGAATAAAGAAAAACCCAACGACAACACAGCAGTCTGCAGACTTATTCATTGCCCAACAACCAGAAAAAGAAAAATCCTGTTCCATTGTTAACTTCCGCAAAACAAACGTTTTCATTTGTTATGTATGTTTAAACATAATTCTGTACATAGTGGCACAGCACACCTCAAAACTATAAAACACGCTACTTATTCCGAATCCCACCGGCCGCTGTACTACACACATTGATTGATTTGGTTAGAACTAATTTTCCCATTTGGATTTTATAGAATCAGAAACATTAAGAAACCAACCAAAGTAAACTTTAGCTGTCTTGGTTACTGTTGAATGTTAAAAATGCTTAGTGATTCTGGCCGCTCACATAACTGATGAGTAAATAAAAGCTTTATAAAATAAATTAGCTAAATACGAATGGAGAGTCATAAATTCTTTTAAAGTGTTTAATTTGAATATTAAACGCTCCTGGGAGATTCAGCCCTGAAGGCCTGAGCTGAAGGCCAAGATGCTTTGTAGCCATTCTGAATAGAAACCAATAGATTACTGAATGCTTGGTCAGATCCATTCTGTCACCAAGAGGCTTGTGATTCAGCCAATAAAACACATTGATCTCTCAAGAGATCCATAACCTCCCTGCTGGGTGTACCAAATAAATTTCACCCATATTGAAAATAGCCTCTGGGGTTGGGGATTCGAATCCCGCCTCTATCCTGTGTACGTGGAGCTTGCATGTGCTCCCCGTGCTTTGGCCATTTCCTCCAGGAACTCTGGTTTCCTTCCCCAGTCCAAAACCATGCATTGTAGGTCCATTGGCATTTCCAAATTGTCCGTAATGTGTGAATGTGTCTGTGATTGTGCCTGTGCTCCAGGCTCCCCCCCCCCCGAACCTATGCAGGATAAGCGGTACGGAAAATGGATGGATGGATGTATTAATGCATTTAAATAGTAAACTACCACTACATGTTATTAAATTGTCTTAGCTACCACTTTTTAGCCTCGTCAATTATGTTTCCAGGCAACCAAAACAGGGGACTGGGAAGCATGCTGGAGCTTTGACTTGCTAGCGAATACATTTATGATTTGTCTACTCCTGGGACATAAATACGAAAGCTTGTTTCTGCCACTTATAAGGAAATATTAGGCAGACAAATCTCTCAATTGCCATTGCGACTTTTTGTCTTGCAACTGTGCAAGAAGTCACACAATTCTGACTTTTAATCTCACAATTGCTGTGGTCTGATTACTGGAAATGGAAGTCACAATTGTTTGATATTAATAGGTAACTGCAAGATAAAAAGTCAGAATTTTGAAATATTAACTTGCAATTGTGAGAAAAATCTTGTAAAACTTGCAATCATTCGATAAAAGAAGTAGCAATTGAGTGATATTAACTCACAATTACAAGATTAAAAAAAGTGCAGCGTGAAGCCATCATACATCTTTCCTGTTTCATGGACTCGCAGTTACAAGATAAAAAGTCGCAGTTGTGCGATATATTCTTGTGGCTGAAACAAGCTTCCATAGATAACCATAGGATAGCACGCATTCAGTTAATTTAGACTTCTGAGCAAACTGAGCTGCAGCAAGACCATCTTTACTTTCCATAAGTTGACAAGCGACCTTTTTTGATGAGAGAATAAAATGTGCTGATGCCCACAGTAACATCTACAACAGTAACATAGCCAGATGGCCCAAATACAGTATACAGCCAGCAGGTCCATACAGCATGGGGCTGAGGGCTGGATCCCAGTCCAATGTTAACAGAATGGAGCTGGAGCAGATTTAGCTTGGGCCATCTGCTGTGGCCGGCAGTGAAGAGCCACGGGGCGCTGGGACTGAGCATGATGCTTGTAGCTTCACCAAAGTTATTTATAGAGTTAAACCCTATCCCTAAGAGGTGATATTGCTCTTCAAAGACGTTCTGGGGTGTGACACTTACTACACTGTTACTAATCTAAGCTTTTTTCAGTCCAAATGATCTATGATCAGGCTCAAAAGGGCCACTTCGGTGTTTAGGCAACCAGTACTGATCTGTAAAAGCCATGACGTAAAAAGAAAGAAAAAAAAAGGAAAGCCAGAAATAATAGAGCATCTCGAATTGCTGGCATTCTGCCACTGTGATAAGCTCTCGTATCAACACCGAGCCATGTGGTAGGGTAAAAGCAGTGGCGTCACGTTTCCAGCCATGTTATTCCTAAATGACCTAAATTCACAGTGGAGTGAAAGTAGGCCATTACTTCTGCAAATGCGCAGTGGTAAGCCATAAATGTGTTCCCATTAAAGGTGTATTAGTCAAGCTTAGTCAAGATTAGAGCTCTAGTGGTTGAGTAGCTGAACTACAACAACACCGAAACAATTTTTTTTTTTTTACTCCTTGACCATTCTCCATTCTTGTCCATGTACAAAAAGCCACACCCCAGAATTTACACTGGCCTGCTTGATAGCCTAATTGTAAAAAAGAAAAAAGAAAAAAAAACACATGAAAATCAGCTCATATTTATTTGCTGCTGCAAGAATAGTCAAGTGCACCTTTGTTGTCCTGCTATTCTTTGTATTGAACTCTCATGAGTTTTTCAGATGACGATCACTACTGGTATTAGCTAGTTAGCACCATTAGATGTAAGGGAGTTTGATCCAGTTATCTAGCATTACATACATGTATATGAAGATACTAAAAAAGTTATTTACTTGATTCTTAATGTAAAGCAGTTTAAATGCAAGTCCAGGAGAAACGTCGCTAATTCCACATCCAAATTCATCCCCTTCACCAGTAATACATTTCTTTATGTTGGAAAAGTGCCACCAATGTTTATGGTAGTTTTACTACGTTTCTGAAGTCGACTGAAGTTTTTTTCCTCCAGACTTGGGCCTTTTCCCCTGAGAGTTTGGTATGTTTTGTGAGAGAGTGTTTTTTTTGTTTGTTTTTAATAAAAAAAAAAAAAGGACCAGAAGCATTCAGGAGAACTGATCCCTGGTCCTATTTGAAAAGAGTACTCTGGCGTACCAAGTAACGTGAGTGGTTCAACATGTCATGTTACTTCCTGTTTTAAGTTTTGTGATGGCAGGAAAAAGGTTGTTACAGTTAGCAGAGGAGACGGAACACCTTACTGATTTATAGGACTGGAGCACTCACCTTTGTGGTAAGAGTGCTTGTACTGAGAGCATCGTTAAAAATGTCGGTACGCAAAAAAATGGCTGCCATTTTGCAAACCTGCATGCACAAAAGTGACGTATGGAATTGCGCAATCGTTCCGAGGTTCGGAATGAAGTCTTCTATGTGAAAGCAAACCTGCGATTATGAGCCTCTCCACTAAACAACATCCGCTAGGAGACATTCCTGGGTGCGGTATTAAGGCCCATGTAAACACAGAGAAGCAGACTGCAGTTTTCTAAACGGGTTTTCTCAGACACATATTACACTAATGCGTACGCCATTGCTTAAACAATTATTTTGTAATGTGTTCTACATATTTTTTAGGTTATTTGTACTAGCAACAAAAAAACACTATTGCACCTTTATGCTTTGGAAGTATGCATTTAGGCATTTAGGATAGGAACGAAAAGCCTCATTAGATTTCTAAAGCAAACAGATAAACAGCTCTCAGGTCTTACCTTATGTCTGCATTTGAGCACGACTCCATATGCTCCTGCATGAGACAGACAGACAGAGAGAGAGAGAGAGAGAGAGAGAGAGAGAGAGAGAGAGAGAGAGAGAAAGATGTAAAATGGTAAATAGAAAGTGTTGGTTCACAGCTTTCATGTGTTAAAGCATCATGGAGGTGAGTTTCCCACCTGCAAACACACACACGAACACAAATACACACAATGACCCTGCAATGAATGAACTGTGAGGAGACCTTTGGCGAACAAATCAATTGATTGTTCGCTGAGTGAGAGCGATGAGTTCGTTTGCATGGGGTCACCTCTGGTGAGCGAATGTGCCATTCAGGTAAATAAAGCGAACAGCACTCTGGGGAACCCAGTTAAGGGCAATGACCCAGTGTTCTTTGCAGTACTCTATGAACCAAAACAAAAAGCTGAGTCATATGAGTGGGCACTGGTTATAATTGATATGGGTTAATGATCCTGACGTCATTAAGGCTTCACATATAGAACTGTGATATAGGATCATCGAGCACTGCTGTATAAGGTCTGTGTCAGTATGTGAGTGTATGTACATGTGTGTGTGTGTGTGTGTGTGTGTGTGTGTGTGTGTGTGTGTGTGTGTGTGTGTGTGTGTGTGTGTGTAAATGGGGCACAGTAGGCGTTGGTAGGGTTGGGAAAAGAGATGCTATCGGCACTATGTGTGGCACAAATCGAAACTCCCCAAGGAGCAGTGAGCTTAGAGCGCTCTGAGCTCCTCGAGAACACATCCAGTACGATCGGTGCTGGCACAAAAAAAATCAAGAGATAACCTGGAAATTGAATTAGACGAATGCAACAAACAGGGCAAAACCGGGGGTCAGGACAGAACAGGAAATGAAGACAAACTAGGGCCTGCTTGATTCGATCAAAAATAGCAACTGTATTCATTTGACCACAAATGTATTTATGTTTTAAATCTGGAACCTCTGAGAAGGTCAGAGAACATGATAAAATTGTTAGAGACCTCATTTGTACAATTTTAGGCCAATTATTGAGATTTCACAAACAATACTACACTGTGTAGCCCTAGCACAAACCAGACAGGAAATGGAGATTTCATAACACTACATGCAGTGAGTGTCAGTTATGCAGGTAACGCCTCGTTGAGGAGGTAGATCAGAGGAGACTGGCTAGACTGGTTCGAGCTGACAAGAAGTCTACAATAAATCACATAAACACTCTTTACAAGCATGGTGAGCAGAAAAGCATCTCAGAATGCACAGCATGTGAAACCTTGAGGTGGTTTGCAATCTTTGAGTACTTCAGAAACTGTTGATCTCCTGGGATTTCCACACACAACAGATCTAGAGTTTACACAGAATGGTGCGAAAAACAAAAAACATCCGGTGAGTGTCAGTTCTGCAGAGGAAAGATAAAAGAAGACAGAGTAGAATGGACAGATTGTTGACAGGTCTGTCTGTATAGTAACTCACATAACCACTCTTGACAACCGTGGTGAGCAGAAAAGCATCTCAGAATGCACAGCACATTGATGCGGATGGGTTACAACAGCAGCAGAAGACCACATCGGGTTCGACTCCTGTCAACCAAGAACAGGAATCTGAAGCTACAGTGGGCACAGACTCTCCCAAACTCAACCCAAAAGTTGAAGATTGGAAAAATGTTACCTGGTGATCTTCAACCTGCCTCACACCCAGTGTTCCCAGGATAGGCTCCGGATCCACCACAACCCTGACCAGGATATCACCAGATTTATTTAGAATCTCCATCGGATGGCTCCACCCAAGCCTGGATCAATATCTCAGTGTGTCTACTGTGCAGTACAAAACCAAGACTATATAGGAGGCAGACGCATGTACCATAGTCTTGCCAATTACAGAAGCAAGGCTGAAAATCCTGCTCATTATCTGGCTTGCAACTCTGCATGGGAGATACGGTTAAATATATGGCATATACTTTATGTAACTTCAGTGTCTGGGCATAGAATGGGAGTCCATGAGTCCAAAGAAAGCATAATTGGCCATGCTCTCTGGGTCAGAAGGATGCCATTACTCTCTCCCCCTGTCGATTAAAGTGACACTAGCCAATCGTGGGCGTCTGTGAGCTCGTGTATACAATAGAGGGCTTTCAGCAGTTCAGGAGTTTGAAAGGATGTAGTCATCTGGGTTAAAAAGTGCAAGAAGGGAATCTCATAAATCGTGGATTTCTGGTTAAAATCATGACAGAGAAGAGATTGTAAGGCAGATATACTGGGTATAGAGAAGAGTTATTTTCTGTTATTTCTTTTCAGCATGACAATATTTCACACTGTTACTAAAGAGTCAACAAATCAGTAGCCTGGATGCCTGGGACAAGCACGTTTCATGTCTGGGCTATTCAATTTTTAGTCACAGTTGGACAAGCAGGTTCAACCACGGATAATATAGTCTGACAGAACAATCTTTCCAGAATTAGGAAAATGCAGAGGAAAGTGAGCAAAATTAATTCCACTGAGCTCCAAGCCATCATATATCTCTCCAGCAAGCACCGTGCCATCACATCCCGGTTAAACATATCAACCCATAGTAATAAAGCCGCTAGCCACCCATCCATTTTCTGTACCTGGAGCCTATCCCAGGGGACTTGGGGCACAAGGTGAGGGACACCCTTGTTGGGGTGCCAACCCATCGCAATCGTGCACACACTCACACACACTACGGACAATTTAGAGATGCCAAGCAGCCTATAATGCATGTCTTTGGACCAGGGGGAGGAAACTGGAGTACCTGGAGGAAATCCCCGAACCACGGGGAGAACATGCAAGCTCCACGCACATAGGTCGGCGGGATTCGAACCCCCATTCGGGATTTGAACCCCCAGGTTCAGAGGTGCAAGGAAAATGTGCTAAGCACTAAGCCATCGTATGGTGACTTCTTGGCGAGGGCGCAAACATGTTCTTTTTCCCTACGTTATTTCAGAAAGGTTACATGCTGCTACATGTTCACGCCAGCAGTCAGACACATTTTCACTTTCAGATTTAATCATGTGGCTTCATTCAGCGTCAAACACGTCGCATCTCGCACTCCCAGCTCATCCTAAAACTCCATTAGCACTTGAACGGCAAAGGCCTAATTAAACTGATTAAAGTCATACTCCAGGGGAAAGCCAGCTGAGAAAGTGGCTGCCAGGCTTCTTAATGCCATTCTTCCAGCAGAAGCACATACAGGAAGCACTTAACCATCCGGGCCTTTTGCTGAAAGAACTGAAAGAACCCGAAAGATTTACCCTGATGTAGAAATGTATGAATCAAACAGAGATCATGACTCATGGACTGAGGTAGATCATCTTGAAATCCATTATCACAGATAAGCTTGTGTGATTTGTTTATACAACAGTTTCACTAATTTGATTGGACGGACGGTCTTCTGCTGTGTGTGCTCAGTGGAAATTTTTCATGAATATAACTTCTGGCTTAAAATATGAACGCTCGTCAGATAAACTCTCCTTAAACCTGAAATGGTGGAAATGCTCATTTTCCTGTCGTTTTTTTAGGCTATTAATTCTGGAAGCAGGCAAAAGATCAACATCACACAAGCGTAATCCTGGGGAACCAAATGATTTCTTTAAAATAAATTGACACGATTCCACGTCTGATGGAGAACTCATCTGTTATTCTACAGTGACGGACAACCTTTTCTATATGCGCGTGATTATCTTGACCTCCATAGCTGCTCAATAATACCAGCTTACCATGATGAAAACACACACACACACACACACACACACACACACACACATATATACACACTCAGTGGGCGTGTGCTGAGTGATTGAGAGACGCGATTAGTTTGCCTGAGCGCACCTCATCTCATCGGCTCAATGTGGCATGAAGCGTGAATGGCTGCACGTGTCAGCGTGTTAGCGTCACCCCGCCAGTCAGAGACGTGCTGGGGCCTCATGGGCCGATTTGTGACACTGAAGAGAAGGGGTTAAACCTGGACTGACTTTTTTAAGTCATATCTTTAACCTAACCTATACTAACCTGACCTTTTGTTTTTCAAGTCCCTGTGTTACTATAGAAATGCATAACGTATTAGGTTAGTTAGTACCACGGTGCCGTCTGCTGCTGTCTCTTCTTTCTGTACTGCACTGATGACCTGGCTGTGAAAAAAAAACAACAGCAATTTGTGCTACTGTAGCTCTTCTGTGAGATCGGACCAGATGGGCTAGCCTTCGCTCCCCACGCGCATCGATCAACCTTGGGTGCCCAGGACCCTGTCGCCGGTTCACTGGTTGTCCTTCCAGGGACCACTTTTGGTAGGTACTAACCACTGCGTACCAGGAACACCACACAAGACCTGCCGTTTTGGAGATGCTAGCCATCTCAATTTGTCGTCTAGCCATCACAACTTGGCCCTTCTCAAAGTCGCTCAGATCCTTACGCTTGCCTATTTTTCCTGCTTCCAACACATCAACTTTGAGAACTGACTGTTCACTTGCTCCCTAATATATCCCACCCCTTGACACGTGCCATTGTAATGAAATAATCAATGTTATTCATTTCACCTGTCACTGGTTTTAATGTTATGGCTGATCGGTGTATGTTGTAATTTAATGGTGTTATAGAACGCAGGGTGGACAGAAAAAAAAGAAAAGAGATCTAAAGTGGCATTTATAGACCGGTTTGGTTACATGTGTTGGCAAAACAATCAGTGGTTTTTTTGTTTTGTTTTTTTTTTGGTACCTTCTAAGAACAGTCACTAGTTTGGCCATGCTACATTTGTCTGTTTTATCACTATTTTGTGTTTTTTTATAATTGCAAAGCAACATTGGGTATGAGAAAAGCACTCTAAAATTTACATTTAAATTTTGATAATGGCTTATGGTCGAAATTTGTTTCTAGGAAAATGCAAATAGTGACATTAGTGCCTGAATGTATTTTAATCATGTGACTTTTACTTCAAATTAAATGATTTCCCCATACTTTCATTTCGAATTTAGAGAAAGCAGTGTGCCAAGCTTCATCAGGAATACTATAAAGGATTTAAAATATAAAAACATGTTTATGTTACTGCTAACTCCATAGTAAAAAAAAAATTAAAAATGAAGTAAAAATGAAGACTTTCTATGAGCAGGGGTGTACACACTTTTGACTGGTTGTGTACTACCAGTGGTAGTGTGCGCGTGAGGGAATTTATTAGCATCCACCTACCGGCTCAATTCACATAAAACTGACAAAATCCGACTTATATTAGAGCTATGCTAATAAACTGGGCTAATGATGCTATGCTAGAGACGAGTCGGGCTAAACAGAGGGTTACGCTTGTGGCCAAAAACAGAATGAAATCCGCTCCTCTGACAGCTGAACACACAGCAGGCTATAATCACTGCCAAAACATGAGTTAAAATACACGTGCACACACACACACACACGCTCATATATACACACACACACACACGCACGCACACACACAACCCTGTAGTGCTGTAGCAGAGAGTCGGTTCCACCACGAGCACTTGTTTTATCATCTTCTTGCACCTTGAGTGCTGAAAACGCCCCGGGGTCGTAATTAAAAATCATCCTGCACGGTGACAAAGAAGCGCTGAAACACACACACACACACACACACACACACACACACACACACACACACACACACACACACACACACACACACACACACACACACACTTCAGCACAGCACCCTGTCAAAAAAATCAACCCGATCGGTGTTCATTTACTCCACTGTGCAACAATAATTACACGAGTCTTGCTGGTGTTTCTGCAGCCGTCACAGAGTAAACAATCAATATAGCAAAATTCAACACCCTTTCATCCTTCACCATATATACATCACTAAGTATACACTAGCAATCCATCCAATAGCATCACAAACTTGTAGGTAGAGGTGTATCTGTCCAATTCCCTAACATTCATAAAATGCATTTAAGAGTCAATGATTCAGTGACTCAATGATTCAAATGCATTAGAATAAGACTATGATGTTAGATAGCTACGGACAATATGAACATTAGCAGTAGAGCTACACTGTGTTTATATCTCAGGTTAAAAGAAATCACTACAAGCGCTCACATCATAGGCTGTAAAGTAATGGTGTTATAGCACCTGCGTAGAGCACTACATTCCCAAGATCACTTCATTTGTAATTCAGCCACAGAAAAGAGCTACTCATCCATCTATTTATCTATCTATCTATCTATCTATCTATCTATCTATCTATCTATCTATCCATCCATCCATCCATCCATCCATCCATCCATCTATCCATCCATCCATCCATCCATCTATCTATCTGTCCGTCCGTCTGTCCGTCTATCTATCTATCTATCTATCTATCTATCTATCTGTCTACCTATCTATCTGTCTGTCTGTCTGTCTGTCTATTTGTCGGTATATCTGTCTGTTTGTCCAGATGTCTGTCTGTCTGTCTATCTATCTATCTATCTATCTATCTATCCGTCCATCCGTCCGTCTGTCTGTCTGTCTGTCTGTCTGTCTATCTGTCTGTCTATCTATCTATATATCTATCTATATATCTATCTGTCTGTCCAGACATCTGTTTGTCTGTCTGTCCGTCTGTCAGTCCAGATGTCTGTCTGTCTATCTATCTATCTATCTATCTATATATCTATCTGTCTGCCCAGACGTCTGTTTGTCTGTCTGTCCGTCTGTCTGTCCAGCTGTCTGTTTGTCTGTCTGTCTATCTATCTAAGTCTGTCAGTCTGTCTATCAATCTGTTTGTCTGTCTGTCTGTCTATCTATCTGTCCAGCTGTCTGTTTGTTGGTATACCTGTCTGTCTGTCCAGCTGTCTGTTTGTCGGTATATCTGTCTGTTTGTCCAGATGTCTGTCTGTCTATCTATCTATCTATATATCTATCTGTCTGTCCAGACATCTGTTTGTCTGTCTGTCCGTCTGTCTGTCTGTCCAGCTGTGTGTTTGTCAGTATATCTGTCTGTCTGTCCAGACGTCTGTTTGTCTGTCTGTCTGTCTGTCTATCTATCTAAGTCTGTCGGTCTGTCTATCAACTATTTGTCTGTCTGTCTGTCTATCTATCTATCTATCTGTCTGTCTGTCCAGCTGTCTGTTTGTTGCTATACCTGTCTGTCTGTCCAGACATCTGTCTGTCTGTCTGTTTGTCGCTATATCTGTCTGTCTGTCCATACGTCTGTCTATCTATCTGTCTATCTGTCTAAGTCTGTCAGTCTGTCTATCAATCTGTCTGTCTGTCTGCCTATCTATCTATCCATCTATCTATCTATATATCTATTTATCTATCTGTCTATCTTTCTTGCTGGATGACTAAAATGTAAAGCCTGTACCATCTGTATGTGATTTAATGTTTGCCTTTGAATGAGTAACTGTTATAAACATGCAAACAGTGAATGAGTGCTGAGTGCTGCTGTATCTCAGTAATGCAGTAACTGATCAGGTCTATCCAGCTTCCTCTCTCACTGCTCATTATGTATCAGAGTCGACTAAATGAACAGAGAGATGGGTAAAAATAGCTTGGTCCCCAGACACTTTCTCCCATATCCTCATGCAAAATGTAAAGAAAACGGATGTGGCGTAGGTGAAGGTGAAGAGGGTGAAGCGACGAGGGCCTGGGGTTTGAGTGTGCTTCAGTGCTAACGTGGAGGTGGAACGCTGTTTTGGTGACAGCCCACTATGGCTTTGTTTAGAAAAATTTTATATGTACACCACTTACATAAATGTCATTTCAGCTTTTAAAGAGATGTCTATTATAAAAAAAAAAAATAAAGGGCAACTGAAATCCATACAACAATTCAACGAGTTGATTCATAATAAAGTTGTCATAATACTTTACTACAGCAAGTATCAAATCCATATACAGATACCAGCTTTTCTTATGAATAATCAAAGGGCAATCCTTCTTAGTTCATGCTTTATTTTTATTTCAGTTACTTAAATTATTTCTTATTTCTACAGTCTGTGAAAAATGTCAGTAATTTATTAATCAAGAGAACATACACTTCATTTGTCCATTCAAGCCTCTTTATTATTACACGTTTCTGCAAAGATTTGTCACGAATTCAAGCGCTGCTTGCTTTTGAGTTTCATGTTCTATGTGTGTGCTTTTGTTCTGGTTTCACTCCTGTCTCTGCCCCTGTCTTATCACTGGTTTGGTTTCCTAATGTGTGCACCTGTTCCGTGTTCGGCCATTAATTAGTTTACCTATTTACACCGTATTGTTTTCATTCCTTGTAGTGAAGTCATAAGCGTGTTTTTCTGAGCTTTATTTCCTGCTCCTGTTTCTTCCAACTTGTGCCTGTTGTTGTTTTTGATCATGCATTGTCCTGTTATAAAGTTGCCTTCCTGTTTATTAACCCACAATACATTCCGAGCATTCCGAGTGTGAATTTTGGCTTTCCCCCAATAAAAGAATGGTATCTAATGGCATCTCCACATCGAAGGCACTGATGAACTACTTTATATCTATAATACGTGCATGAAAATTTTACTTTTGAATATTTGTAACACTAGTAACTGCAAAAACTGTTTTATAAAAGGCATTACCAAAAGCTTTTTATTTAATCAGCTACAAAAATCTACTTCCATTTGTAAAATAATAATAATAATAATAATAATAATAATAATAATATGCAACATTTAACTAATATTATTGCTCATATTTCATCTCAGCAAAAACTGATTTGTGTCAGTTTTAAGTAATAATTTCTTTCTTCAAGTATCAACTAAGTAAAATTGGTAATAAACTCAACCATAAGCATGAAATTGAGAAAAGTTTAAAACCCTCACCTTCCCCGACGATCCCAAGCACCTCAAACTTGTTCATCACATCACCGGTGGCAGGGTTCCTCATCAAGACTAATGGTGGTTGGCCGAGAGAGGCGGAGCTCAAGGGGCTGAGAGGTCGTCTTCTGGGTTACAGGCGGGCATGGGGTGGCCTGGCATCAGGTGGTCCAGTCAGAACGGGCCACTGAACATTCTGCATGCTCCCTCCAAGTACACACTCGCATCTGCGGACACATCGGACCCATCGGAAACATCAAACACTGCGGGGTTTTTCATTCTAAACTATTATCATCTAATAAGACAGTGGAATCAAGTGAAGTGACATCTGGATGGAATTTACTCTCAATGGTGGAAAGTTTTTTTTGTTTTTTTTTTAACCTAGCTTACTTGTCCATAGAGCGTCTACTGATGGGATTTAATCATTTTATCAAATGAGTAGGGTGGTAACAATGCACAAAATTTCAACTCGCTACAATACAAAACATTTTTCGATACAGCAAGAATAATCATTGCTTGAATTTCCACCCTGAGGCTTTTGGCGTGCTGTTAAAATAGGATATTTGTTGGTGAGCTATAAAATGTCCACCTAAAATGGTACTCATGAGCGTGCGGATACTGCATGTTTACTGGAAATCCCGAAGGTGGGCTGCCTAGTTCAACGAGTCTTTCTTTATCTTGCTCGCATCTCAATTATTTTTATTATAACTCTCTGCTGTACATCACTTTTACATCAACTGCTATTTAATAGTCTGTCAGCCAAATTAATGTGGGTGGAATCCTGTTTGCTAATTAAGCCAAACTGTTAACAGGACCACGCTGACCTCAGTCACGATCTCTTTATGTTTATGAAACGAGAGAAAAAAATCTGCTTCATTAGTCTGCTTTTTCTGCCGCCTCATTTTTATGCTTTATCAGTGTACATATTCTACATTATCTAACATAGCATTTGAGAATTTTATTTTTTTTTTTTTATAAAATGTGAAAACATAGAAAAAGACACATTTATTTAACATTTTTGGAAGGAGTCTCCAGTGTCAGTGCTTTGTAACAGTGAGACTGGCAAATTGCTGTGGTATAAGAGGTATAAAACACTGGTCATGCTGTTATTGCAAAAAAAAAAAAAAAAAAAAAAAAAAATTCGACTTTGGGGTGGTAAAGCATTTGGGTCGCATCACATCACTTTGTCGTTGATTATTTTCCTATAACGGCATGCCCCCAAGTTTTATTGCTTGCATAAAGGTGATAGAGATAAATCCGTTCACACTTCAGAAACTGCGTCACATACCTACGATCTAAGAGACAAATTTATCTTTAGACCAACAAACGTCAACAAACTACGCTCATGCAGATGTGCACGATGCATCCTTCCTTCTCATCCCATCTGACAACAGAAAAGAGGTTTTAATTCTCCGTCTAGCATTGTTGCGTTTCTTTCTCTCTCAGCGTGCCTGCTGCTAGCTCTACGCAGAGGAAGCAGATTCAGAAAAACACCCCTCCTCCTCCTTCTTTTCCTTCCTGATAGAGGTAAACATGCCTCTTCATGAATTGTGAGTGTGCGCGAGAGGTTTGAGGTCACTGCTGAATGAAAATGATTGCGCAACTCTGACTCAGAGAAAGCGTCAGGTGACTTGGTTCCAGCCTGCTTAATCTCCACTGAGACATCTGGATCTGCTAAACGTCTGTGAGTGGAAGTGGGGATTGGGTTTGAGCGTTAGGACGGCAGATTCGTAAAATCTATTAAAAAAAAACAACAACAAAAAAAAACACCTCCTGCTTCAATCATTCCACACAGCTGTGATTCAGAAGAATGGGGTCGCTTCTTGCAAAATCGGTGACTTGTTTGCTAGCGTTAAAAAAAGCTACAGGTGGTTCACTTTCCACTAAACATATATTCCGCAAACAGCATTTCAGCGTTAGTTATTCGGGTGAGACGTCTTCGCAGAAGCAGAGAGGTGATAAATTGCAGAACACAGACACAAAGAAGCGATCATTAGCTATTAAAAATGACCTTTAGAAATGTCTGACATTGTGAGCCGCGATCGTGTCGAGACGACCGCCGAGGAAAAACATGCCAGAAGGCAAGTGCCAACTGTTAAAGAATTTTCCCAGCGACATTTAACGTCATATTAATGAGAAATCCAGCGTAGATGCAGTGGAGACGTTGTTGCGAAGGTTGAAATCAAAGTCCCGTAATGCAATGCTATATATTGCGCACGTATATATTACAGCTATATGACTCAGTCGGCTAGTTAGAGAGCTACGAGACGGCGGGAAGCTTTGGAGGCTGATCTGTTTAAGCAGAGATGAGGAGGTGAGACAGCTGGACAGACTAAAGGACTAATGTGCCGCTGCATCGGTCTCTTTAGGTAGAGATGAAGTGAGGAATGAATCCGATTGACGCCACATTCGGCAGAACAACATGTCCATGAAAGACGTTTAAACCAAAAATCTCAGTTCAGAGCTCACTGATTATAAAAAAATCAACATGCAGGTCGTCAAGGGTGGATTTTTCCTTCAAAATTTTTTTGTTCTGGCTGTCATGATTGTAAGAGACAGAAAGGTAAGGCGAGTTACTAAAAGGCATTTAGATTAGTCACAGTTTGTGAAAAGTGATCATGTTGTCAAACCCACGAGCAGGAACATCTGAATTGTCTTTATGTCACCCCCACACATATACTAAACATAAGTAATTGTCTCAAAATGTGCTTAATTGCTCTCAAAATGTCAAGTCATAATAATATGTTCAACATGTCTCTCTATATCTTCCGCCAGATTGAGGACACAATTCAGTGAATTCAGCATCCACCCTTTGCCAGGCGATGTGGGCTGGTATAGCTGAGGCAGCAGAAGAACACGATGCTGCTCATTCACACCGTCCAGAGGCATCACGTCGCTCAGCGCGAGAGGGTCGGTGGTGAATCGGCGTTGAGAAACGCCATGCAAACGGGTTTGTTTGACGACAGGGTCGTTAATCAGAACCAACGATTTCAAGCTCAGCCTCTAATAAGAGTAATAGAGTAATTCAGTGTTACGTTTTTTTATTTTTTATTTTATTTTATCAAATTAGGTATGTCTGTGTGTGTGTGTGTGAGAGAGAGCATTTTTATTCAAATGATCTGCATCATAAGCTGAATTTAAAAAAAAAAAAAAAAAAAAGGTGAGTCAGTTAATCAAGTAACTGATGGTCATTCTTGAATGTATTTCTCTGTAAAGAATATTTCATCCTGAGTTCATATTTTTCAGTGGGTGCCATGTAGTGTACCTAGCTATATATACACCATGCCGTAAATGCTGTATTTCAAATATGGAGAATGACGTTGTGAATTGTTACTTGTATCGTTATCGTTCCGATACTGTGCAGACGGCACAAAATAACAGCAATGTGGACGCGTTTCGCGATCAAAACACGATGCAAAACTGTGCTCTGTGACATTATCAAGAGAAGGAACTTCCTACAGTACAAGCAACCTACAGTATAAAACATCTTAAACATAAAACTCAGCACATGGAGTTCATTGCTAGCAGTAAACAGCAGCAACTAACTGTAGCAAATGCTGGGTAGGTGAGAAAAAATGTCTCCAGGAAATGCCAGGTGAGTGAAAACAACAGCTCTTACCCAGTATGTTGTTCTTGACAATCGGGCCACTGTCGGTCATTGACAACGAGGGATTATGACGAGGTGAAGCTGTACAGAAACACTTTTCCTAAGTGAAACAATACCCACCCTCCATTTCAAGGTAACTAACGTAGCTAGCTAATGCACTTCATTGAAAATGAACTAGCCAATATTATAAAGTTTAGTAGCCTAAGTGCATAAACACGCACTTGCACATTTCTTGTTCACTATGTACACCAGGGATACATGAACAGACTTCCATTATGTCCCTAACTGATTAATAAGTTGATTACTCAATTTGGTATCAGTACCGTATCAGCTAATAACAATATTCATGGGGGGGAAATGGTATCCCTACTAATATGGGTGCATTTTTCTGTGCTAAGCATGGACTGATAATCAGTTAGGAAAAAAACAATCGGTGCGTTAAAATGGTGCTGGCCATGATGAGCTACAGTGAACATTCTATAAGTCTATAAAATGGTACTGCATGGACACTTCTTCCATAAGAGTTTCCCTCAGCTGGTATTTTGAAGATGGTGGTGGAGTGCGCTGTCTAACACAACTCCAATATCTCCCATAGGTGTTCAATTGAGATGACATCTGGTGATTGTGAAGGCCATCACATACGATCAACCCTGTCAAACCATATCACTTGTACCCTGTGAATGGGGGCAGGGGTCAGGATCGAAATGATTCACGATGGGGTCCATTTACCCAGCTAGGTCCTCTCAATTACATGAGAATCGACCTTAGACAGTGGGCTCAGTGGAACTCCAAACAGCTGTGTAGGCACAAGGGAAGCCTGAAGGAGCCTGGAGGCTTATTCACAACATATGCAGAGAATCACCAGACTCCTCCGGGAATTGCAAGGGGTTTCTGATGCAATGTGCAATAAATCTCAGCTGACAGACTACTGGCTACCACAAACAAGGCAACAGTTTACTTCATCCTCATCCGACTTACTGAAAGAGCTTTCACAAGGGGTGCATTTGGATTTCACCAGCAAAATTTCCACCAAAAGGCAGTCATTTCCACCATTCACACAACTCTTCCATGAGGTTGTAGGATCACTAGATGAGCAACTGCTGTCGTTGAAACAAAGAAAGGATTCTGCATTGATTGTTTCAGAATCAATGGGAACTTCATCGACCAGGATCTAGCCAAACAAACATCCACTTAGAACATCCGACTGTTTTCGTCTGCTACTGGCAGTGGTTGGTTGCCCTTCCTAATGCACTCGATGCTCTTTTGGCTCTGGAAGTATACACAAGACCAAAACACTATCACCCTACACACTGGCCTGCTCCACGGTGAGGATATATCTTTGCTAGTCATCCAGTCACCTTAAAAGCCTGGAGCACTCAGTTTCCTGTGGATAAAAATCCTCTAGAAAAACCCTGGTTTTATTGAGCAAAGAGGAATTCTTGAAAATTTTCAGAAAGTTCAGAAATGGATAAGAAAATGCCTTGATATGCCTCCTGCATATCAAGATCTGACTTGGTTGCAGCAAATTGGTCCAACTGCTCCCTTACAGGCTTTAGGACTGTGCCGTTAATCTTTTACCAGTTGCTTCACGCCAGAACAGGTAAGCGTTTCATGAATTTCTGGCCATTGAGAAGTACATAAAAAACAGCACTTGATTTCCCCAGCAGTGGTATGCTTTTTTATTTTTTTTATTGAATTATTATTATTATTATTATTTTACCACGCATTAACTGCAGAGGCCTAATTTCCAACAAAGTAAATTACCATTACCCATGACCCTTAGGACTTACCACCTTAGAACAGGTAAGAGGACAGACATTTGAAGCACTTCAAAATTAATTTGCATTCATAAATGGAACAGATATCACTATCTGGGCACTACGCGTAACCACCTTCCCAGCGGTTGTTAACAAAGACAATATGCTAAATAAGTGGATGGCACATTACATAAAGAACATATTAATCTATTACACGTCAGAAGAAATATTTGTCTCCTGTGTGTGCTACATGCTCCAGTACCTTATGTAAGACAGTCTGTATGCCAAGCGAAAGAAGCGTGAGTTTTACAAATCCACCATCTCTTTCCTTTGATATATTCTCTGCACACAAGCTGGGCAGATTGATAAGGGGAAATTAAAAGCGGTCACTAACTGGCCTCCACTCCATGCTTTCAATGAGTTACAAAGTCCTGGGATTTGCTAACGTTTAAACCCACTTGATAAGAGGGTTTATTCCGGAGCCGTAACTCTCATGTTGCTCTCTAAAGAAGCACCTCCATCCTAAAACACCATGATCCCTCCTTGCCATTTATAGGAGGTGGATTATGGAGGTGGATGCCTCCAGGTCCAGCTAAGGAGCCATTCTGTCACAGTGCCATGGAAGATGTTGGGAATAACAGCTTTTTCTTAAAGAGCAGCCCTGGACGAGTGGAGCCACTGACTCACAATCAGACACATAGAATATGGCTCTGCCAAAAGTCTCAATCCTCAACAGACATGATGGGTACTATTTATTCTTCACGTTCTTTACCTTCACACTTACCTACAGACCAGATTCCAAAGATGCCAAAGTAGATGCCCTGTCCTCCCGAGCAGTATGGGCACTACCCAACTACCCAGCACTGCTGGACCCTCAATTAAGACCTATGTCCCAAGTTCACAGAGCTGTGGGTCCACACCTCACTCATTTCAGGCCTTCAGTGCACCTTGGCTCTTTCGGTTCTGGTGGCCTCTCTTATAGTAGATGTAATAAGCTTAATCCTGCATCATTTCTACCCAGTCTAGAACCCCAATGTCTATTTTTGAATAAACAAATTTCAAATATGAATATTAGTCATAATTGACATATTCTGCATCTGTTCCTAAACTTTACACAGCCATATAACCAGCAGAGGTTCTGTTTAATTAAGTATTCTGTTATGTGGACTAAGGATATTGACAGTTCATACCCCATGCATGGAAAGCTTTTTTCAAATAACTGAACATAAATTGTGGCTTTTCTTATCATCAACAATACAATTTTTAGGATCCAGCGCTCCCTTCATATCTCTACCACCTTCTATGAGTCTCTGCTCAATCTTGTCTCTCTAGCACAAGAACCCATACCTGGAGCCGAGCCACCTCCTGTACTGGATGTGGTGGGCAGCCTACTGTATTTGATGCGGTTCTCTCTTGGTCAATGTCTGTATTAACTTGTTGGCTGGAAATGGACGTAGTAACCCATCACTCAGAAATCCCATCACTCAGAAATCATCTGTACAGTGCCACACCCAGACCCCAAGCCTTAATATCAGGGGGTTGAAGGGCACCATCCACACGCACTCAATCTACCGGCCAGCATGTTTCTGGGAGGTAGGAGGAAACCTGGAGGAACCGGTGGAAGCCTAGTCGGACATGGGAAGGACATGAAAAATTGCATACAAACAGCAACTGGAGCTCAGGATCGAACTGGGGACCCTGAAACTGTGAGCCAACAGTACCACTCACTGCTCCACCATGAAGCTGTATGGTTGTTAATTGATTCTTATTACTTGATTCACATGACACTTGTTGGTGCCCTGTGCTTATTTAAGTATTGCCAATTCATTTGTAAGTATACCCCATTCTCCTAGGTGATTCTCTCTGTGTTAGTGACCTCATTTGTGCATTTGGAATATCCTTGTACCTGTTGGCCTGTGCTCATTGGTTTCAACATAAGATTTTATAAAGTATATATATGATCCAATAACTGTGAACCAGTTATCAGCTGCTTAACTTTTGGGTATTTAATATAGTCCACAAAGGAATCCTCTAAACTCTGCCTAGTCTTTTGTGTTCGCAACAGGGACAGACATTATTGCAATATGTATTGTAATATCTGATCCTAAATCTATCGTTCGTGATTATATTATTCTAATATGAAAAAAAGATTTTTAAAAAGATGAGAAACATCCATTTAATTCATTCAGGATACTCGGGTATAATTTGAAGACAATTTGCAATTGGACAATTTGAAGAGCTTGTTAATAAACAGCCTCAATTACTAAGAAACAGGCTACGGTCTGAATGCAGCACCCATTACAATAAAAGGACTAAATCCTTCTCCTTTGATAAGGGATAGACTACTCTATGTTTCTAAATTTATTTCAAGTGGAAGTGCTTTCATTAATATAACAAAAGAAGAGTTATGTCCATCAATATCGGATTCAGTGGTGATACTGCAGAGGGAACAAAGCTCTTACTGAAATAAACCTTCTGAGTGGGGGGGGGGGAAGCCTGGAATGAGAAGATACTCAAGTCCTGAGATATTAGAAGTATCTCACGAGCACAAACACTGACCAAAGGGCAGACTATGGCAGCATCATGTAGGCTGAATATAGCAGAATACTGTATTACTCATTGTAGCTGTTGAATTCTCAAATCGAGATCTAAGTGCTGGACAGAAGGAGTTGACTGATATTAGTTACAGCTGTAATTCAAATCATAGATTTATATTAATGTGTTCATTCCAATATGATATAGCTTCTATACTCTACGAAAAACAGTGCATCGTTGATATTGTGGTGTTTTCTCTAAGGATGTGTTTATTGAACATCTTTGGAAGGAGTCTCCAGTGTCGGCGTTTTGTAACAGCCCGAGCTAAAGCTGTGACCATAAGTTTTCCGATTCGGGAAAGTATTTTCAGGACTTTGCACTTCCCAGTTTCTCTGTAACATGACAAGCTGAGAATTTTAGTTTTGTCTTATCGAATTCAGGAGAGAGAAAAGAGAGCCTGGTGACGGAATGACTGTTTAGAGCTGCGTGTTTATAGCTGTTTATAACGTACAGTACGTGATAAGAGGAACTAACTTGTTTTCTAGAAGGTCCACAACCTTAAACAGAACTATAAATGGATAAACAGTAAACGTTGTTCTTAATTATTAGAAAATGTCATTGTTGGCATTTTTTTTTTTTTTGTGATATAAAAGGAATACAATATTTTGGGACATGCTGTTACAGGAAATTAATCAACTTATGGGTGGAACGGTGACTCATACCACCACGTTGTTGATTACTTTCCTATAACAGCATGTCCCAAGGTATTTTATTCCTTACGCATCACTATATTATGAGCAGATCATCATTTGAGTAGTCACTGAGTAAGTTGAAGTAATATGCATAATTTAAGAGTATCTACTTGTAATAGTTGCAGTACTGCAAATCTCTGGAAACCAACTGAAATCTTATTTTAACACACTTCTAACTTTTAGGTCTTTCCTCCAGAGCAAATACTGTATGACTAATAACCGGAATAGCAGAGTAGGTCAAGAGTTAAACATAGAATTACAGTAAAGAGAGCCAACTCAAAAAAATAAATAAATAAATAAAAAATACTTTGTCTATGTTGTATGTACAAGTGGCATGTATGCTCTATTAATGTTTAACTACACAGACCTACTCTAGAATGCCCTCTAAAATATGCGTAGCAAAAACTGAGTTTTGTAAGATACAAAGCAAACGCACACTGCAAAAAAACCAGCCAAATACACGTGTAAAGAATAATAAAATCACATTCGGTCTTTTTGCATGTGCGTGTATATTGAAAATACACTGATAATAGCTTTTCAAATACCAGCTTTGAAAATGTAAATACATGTTTGCTTCTTAACGATAAACTTTACAAAAGCAAAGGCCAAGTATGAAGAGAAAAAAACCCTCACTAACTTAGGTTTAATCGATGAATCATCCTCCTACCTTATATAACAGAAGCCAGAACGAGCACAAATGGGTTCAAAAATGATTCTTTGGCGCGGTTCCTCGTTGTGCACAACACCACCGAAGCAGCGCTGATCGACCACATTAGGAAGAAGAGCAGAAGTGTCGATGCATCTTCAGCGCCGAGTAGAGTAGGACCGTACAGCAAAGGTGCCCGAGATGAGCAGGGATGCAACGTTTTTCCATTTTTGATGCAGACTGATTTCGGGATTTCTATTTTCAAGTCCGGAACGCTATACTGGGTTCATGCAACGTTTCCCCTTAAAGCGAACTTTACAAATGTTACTGTATTTCGTGCCGCTGACGACGTGTCACGGATGTGGGTTGAAATATATCAGCCCAAATGGAGATTAAATCTAGATCCAGGGGGCGTGTCACTCACCTGTGTAATCACCTGACAGGACTGTCACTGATACGCTGCATGAATCTACAGTCTGGGCTAGAGAGAAATCAGCCTCAGCCTCGCTTCTCGCCTCTTCATAACATTCTGTGTATATTTCTTATGATGGTGCTCGGGTTGCATAAACAAACTCCAAAACAATCCAAGACTTTTAATAATGTCTTGTCGACAGGAAAAACATTGATGGAGGCCTGGGGGATTCCTGTTACTGCTAAGTCATGCGAAATGTCACACGCGCGATGGTGACGTGTTTCAAGACACGTGTCCCGTGCTGGCGTGTACGACGTGTCAGTCAACATATGACAAATCTATCCTGATGCCACTCCAGAGCTCCAGAGCAGCACAGGTCCTGAGATGATACCGTACTTCCCTAGAGACAGCTCCTCGAGACGTTCCTCTCGCCCAGGCAGGAAGAAAAGCTGCCGCGTGAATGTTCTTCGTAACCATTTTCCTGGAATCCAGAGGCGTCCCTGAACGCCGCTCTTCAGGTCTGACGCGTTCGAGTTTTTAGGTTTGCTTCTTAATGATTGGACTGTGAGTCACCGCAGCAGTCATCTTACAGCCTAATTACACCTTGCGGGCTTTTGCTGGGATTCATGCGCTAAAGCAAGGTCCATATCTTCACCACCCTTCATGAGCAAGTGACCTGCATGATGTCATCCTGACCTCTAGCAACCCCCCCGGTGTTTATTTATTTATTTATTTTTTTGTGGGGGGAATGGGCCAGGCTGTGAATCAGCTGGAACCGAGTCAGGGAGTCGGTTCAGTGTTGCAACTCTGTTTTGGTTTGCGACGCAATAGGCTGGAAGTGCGTAGGTGTGAGACTGTGCTGAACAGCAGTATTACACTGCAACAACCAGGCACATGCAGTATAAGCTGACTATTAACACAGGTGTGATCATGTGATCTTGTTTTTTAATACATATACACCACAGAATGGGGACATTATAAGGCGTCTTTATCATTTATGGCTGTAGTTCTCACTACACAAAGTGATGTTAAGTACGTCAGTAACAGCAGCCTACTCAGTAATTATGAAAGCCAGTCGGTGAGGCTGGGAATAGAAGGGGAAAAAAATCTAATTCATAATAATAATAATAATAATAATAATAATAATAATAATAATAATAATAAAAATCCTTTTGCTGTTGCTATGATTTCACCCACATCCGCTCCGTGTCAGTTTTAACGCGTAACCTGCTAACGCGTTCTTGATCATTCCGCAGGCTATTTTAGCCACAGAGCATAAAGCAGATAATAAAACCATGCACGAGACAGCGGAAGGAAAGCTTATATACTCACTCATACTGCGGGGGATTCAGAGGAATGTGTGAGCGCTCAGTCCTCCAGCCCGGAGCACAGCACCACATCTCCACTGCTGCTCCTGCTCCTGCTGCTACTGCCGCTGCTGCATACTTGAGAAACCTCACGCGCAGTTGTCATCGGACTGGAGAGGTGATAGCAACAGTTATTTTGAGCGACGCGGCATCGTCCAATCAGAACGGAGCGCCGTGTTCCCCACGCGCACGCCTCTGCTCGAACGAACCAACCGGGACACAGATAAGCCTCTATGAGGCGGGACATGGGACCATGGTTGCGTCTCTTTTGCCGAACTTGTCAAAACAGAGTTCTATACTCAGAGTTGCGTCCTGTGACTTTGTTTTAATTATTTTTTAAATGTTTTTTAAAATTGTATTATTATTATTATTATTATTATTATTATTATTATTATTTATATTTAATGATTTGACGTTTAAAAATCAAAATAATTTTATTTTCAGGTTGATTCTGCCAGGTTGGAAAAAAAAGCAAAACAGCAAGTCTGCCAAACAAGCAAAAATAAATAATAAAATTAATAAATAATAATAATAATAATTATTATTATTATTATTATCATCACTATAAACAGTAATAGCAAGTGTGCTAAACAAAGAAACAAACAAATAATAAATAATAATAATAAATCATCAATAGCAATTGTAGCAATAATAATAATAATAATTATAATAATAATAATAATAATAATAATAATAATAATAATAATAATAATAATAATAACAGAAACAACAAGACATCATCATCATCATCATCATCATCAGGGCCAAATTAAAAATCTATGCTCTGATTTCTGTAAAGCTGTTTTGTGAAAATGTCCATTTTTAAATGCGCTATATAAATAAAATCAAATTGAATCATTGCATTTAAAATAATCCCAAAACCTCACAATACTTTACATATGCACGCTTTAAAACTTAAACAGCATATTTATGATAAAAGCATAATTAAATAATCTATAATCATTAATACATTCATTATAATTCTACAAGAATTATTACAACCCATGAAAAGTGCAGTTAAAGGATAAAAATGCAATAAAAAGGGATAGTCAAAGTAAATAAGTGATAAGTTTTTAATCTGAATTTAGAAACACACATAGAGAGATAAAGTTCCTAAAGTTTTACACAGACTTTTACACAACACCTACAGCTGGAAGAACATGGCTGAATTTGCATATTCTAATTAGTATAATGTCGACATAATAACTAACAGGAATTGAACATAGTTATCGAGATAACTGAGATTAACAAAGCATAACATATTCAAATATTTTACATAACTGACAGCCAGACAGCCATTTCATATGAATTCATATCAGATAGATGAATAATAACAGACTTTTTATGAACACTTTTAGCTGAAAGAGCGAGAGAGCTACAGATGGACTCAATCCTCTTCATTTCCTTCATTTTACAAGTTATTACCGCCACCGTGTGGTGACTTCAGGGACAGTCACAATTCATAGTTTCAGTTTAATACAATACATTCTCAGGGAAGAAATTTATGAAACTTAGGAGTCTGTGAAAATTCTTTGTAAAATTATTATTTAAGAACAAATTCATGCGATTCACCCCCCAAAAAGTATTAAATAAGGGCATGTGTGTCTTTGGTAATAAGTATATATTGTAAAACACTATGAAGTACACAATTTGGAATGTCTTCATTTATAGGATCTTCCAGCTACTTGTTTATGTTTTGCAAAGCAGTCTAAATGACCAAAAGTAATGCAAAAGTTTTCATACCCTTTAGACAATATAGCAGACAAGGAAATTAATATATCAATACATTTAAAGAAATAAAGAAAAGAATTTATTGGCCTGTAGATAAGACCCATCCAAAGAACTACTGAAGAACCATTTTAAAAAAAAAATGAATGCAATTTTATGTTAATATCCTATAATAAGTTATTAATAGTGAACAAACTGAAATGATGTTAACTCAAATGTTTTCATCTGAATATGATATTAGTCATTTCCATAAACCTCTTTTTAATCTCCTGAACAGATCTTCAGATCAGTGGAGAGTGAGAGGGTGGGGGCAAAAACTTTATCGTCTATCTCTTTTTTTTTGCTATTTTAAAGACATTTTCTGTTGATTTTGCTTCATGATTTTATCTGTTGCAGGATATGCTCTCACATTTCATATCTAACTTCACCAAATATGTGTGTGTATCTTTTTATTTATTAGTTTCTTTCTTTCTTTCTTTTATTGATAATTTGTAAACTAAAGGAAACTGTGAATGCTATCTTTTAGCGTTCAACTGTAAAAGAGGAAAGTTCATTGTAAGTAAGTAAACAAACAAACAAGCAAATAAGCAAAAAAAGTAAAACATGGAAACATTCCAAGAATAAATAAAGAACATAAATATTTAAATAAAAAACATACCAGTGACATGTGTAATGTGGGCTGCAACCAAGGAGTACTCATTGTAAACAAACAAACAAATAAATAAATAAAACATAGAAAGAAGTCCATGAATAATAAATAAATAAATAAATAAATAAATAAATTATATATATATATATATATATATATATATATATATATATATATATATATATATATATATATATATATATATATATATATATATACAGTGCCCTCCAATAATATTGACACCCTTGGTAAATATGAGTAAAGAAAGCTGTGAAAATATGTCTTTATTGTTTAACCTTTTGATCCTTTGTTAAAAAAAATTCACACAAATACTCTGCTCTCATCGATAGCAAAGAATTGCAAACACAACACAAGTTTCGTAAAAAAAAATCTTTGTTAAATATATGTGTGGCACAATTATTGGCACCCCTATGAATTCATATGAGAAAAATATGTTTGAAGTATATTCCCATTGATATTTAAATTTTTCTAGTACATATGAGGTATCACATAGGCCAAATTCCCTTAGTCATTCATAACAATGGGTAAAACCAAGGAATATAGCTGTGATGTGCGGCAAAAGGTTGTTGAGCTTCACAAAATGGGAACTGGCTATAAGAAAATAGCACAAGCATTGAAAATGCCCATTTCCACCATCAGGGCAATAATTAAGAAGTTCCAGTCAACTGGAAATGTTATGAATCAACCTGGAATTGGACGTGTGTCTATATCGTCTCAATGCACTGTGAAGAGGATGGCTCGACTGTCCAAAAAATCTCCAAGGATCACAGCTGAAGAATTGCAGAAGTTAGTTGCGTCTTGGAGTCAGAAAGTCTCCAGAACTACAATCCGAAGTCACCTACATCACCACAAGTTGTTTGGAAGGGCTTCAAGAAAAAAGCCTCTACTCTCATCCAAAAACAAACTCAAGCGTCTTCAGTTTGCCAGACACTACTGGAACCTCAAATGGGATCGGGTTCTATGGTCAGATAGAGTTTTTTGGCAATAAACACCAGAGGTGGTTTTGGCGCACACAGAGAGGTAGCCATATGGAAAAATACCTCATGCCCACAGTTAAATATGGTGGTGGCTCTTTAATGTTTTGGGGCTGTTTTTCTGCCAGAGGACCTGGACATTTTGTTAGGATGCATGGCATCATGGACTCAAATATCAACAGATATTAAATGAAAACCTGACTGCCTCTGCCAGAAAGCTTAAAATGGGCCGTGGTTGTATCTTCCAGCAGGACAATGATCCAAAAGATACATCAAAATCAACACAAAAATGGTTTACTGACCACAAAATCAAGGTCCTGCCATGGTCATCTCCGTCCCCCGACTTGAAAGCCATAGAAAACCTCTGGGGTGAACTGAAGAGGAGAGTCCACCAGCGTGGACCTCGAATTTTGAAGGATCTGGAGAGATTCTGTATGGAGGAATGGTCTCAGATCCCTTGTATTCTCCAACTCATCTGGCATTATAGGAGAAGACTCAGAGCTGTTATCTTGGCAAAGGGAGGTAGCACAAAGTATTGATTAAAAGGGTGCCAATAATTGTGCCACACATATACTTAACAAAGTGTGCTGTGTTTGCAATTGTTTGATATCGATGAGAGCAGAGTATTTTTGTGAATTTTTTAAACAAAAGATAAAAAGGTGTGTGTGTGTGTATGTGTGTGTGTACGTGTGAAGTGTGAGATTTAAACACAATAAATGTCGTCACTGCTGTTTTCAAGCTCGTAATGTTGTTGAAACAGAAGCCAATCAACGCGCAGGGGGCGGGGCTTGTCTAAATACGGGTGGGAGACGCCGTAGCGGCGGTTTCAGTGGAAAGTCCAAAACGTAACGCTGCTCGGTGCTCGGTGCTGCGCATGCGCACGCGCACAGAGGTTATCGAAATATGGCGGCCAGGTCTTGCGAAAAGTACTGAGAGCTGCTTCAATTTCGACAAATTCGCGCAGGTAGGTGTCCGCTTTGTGTGTTTGGTGTGGCAGGGCTCGGTGTGTGAAGCTGCAGTGTGTCGGTGTGAGGGCTTTGTGCTCCTGCGGTGTGTGTGAGAGCAGCTTTTACAGCAGAGCTTCAGTGTAAACACTTTCACCGCGTCGCGATGTGTTTCTCATCTTATTTCTCCAAACTGGGGGCTGCTGATGGGCGTCTACCCCCGTTATTAACCTTCATAAAGCGGTAATAAGCCCTTCGCGCGCTCCTGTCTCTTCAGCCCGTGTAGGTGGGGTGTGTGGGGAGTCTCGCGGGACACAGTTTTACACAGTTTTGTGCGATTTTGTTGTTGATGTGTAATAAGGCTTGTCGTGATGACGTTTCCTCTGAGCACGACTTTATCTGAGTCGTCACTACAGAGGCCGAATGACGTGCACGCCTTCCTATTTCACTAAAGTTTGCATTTTTACTGAACAGACTTTTTAAAAGCAAACTAGAAAGAATACAATTAAGGTAAGACACATTTACAATCTCCCACTGTTACTACTACCAGTAACTAATAATAAATATTAACAACAGCGATAATAATAAACAAAAATAAAACATAAAATAAAACATAATACAATAATAATAACAACGATAGCAATAATAAATCTTTGAAATTGTTTGTTACTGAATACAAGATAATAAACAATGATGTTAATTTTATATTTGTTAATTAATTAATACCAATAATAAAATAAAATACTGCTACTACTACTAATAATAATCATTGTATGTTTGTGTGTGTGTGTTTATCTATCTAATCATTTAATAACAACAATTATATATATATATATATATATATATATATATATATATATATATATATATATATATGTGTGTGTGTGTGTGTGTGTGTGTGTGTGTGTGTGTGTGTGTGTATATATATGTGTGTGTGTAATAATACTCATCAGAAAATATAAAATAATAAAAATAAAATGTCAATAACAGTAATAGCTATACTAATATAATAAAATAATCAAATACTACTACTACTACTACTAATAATAATAATAATACATTAAAAACTTTTGGGGTTTTGAATCCCGCCTCCGCCCTGTGTGCATGGAGTTTGCATGTTCTCCCTGTGCTTCGGTTGTTTCCTCCTGGTACTCTGGTTTCCTCCTCCAGTCCAAAGACATGCGCTGTAGACTGGTTGGGATTTCCAAATTGTCCGTAGTGTGTGAGTGTGTGTGCGATCGTGCCCTGTGATGGGTTGGCACCCCGTCCCGGGTGTCCCGAGTTCCCTGGGACAGGCTCCAGGCTCCCCGCGACCCCATGTAGGATAAGCTGTATGGAAAATGGATGGATGGATTGATACTTAAATAACACTTTTAGCACTAGTAGCCTATTAGTAGCAGCAGTAATAGATACTATTACTGTTAGTAATATTAGTTTTGGTGTATAAATATAAATGTAGTGTTATGATATGATATGATATGAATTTCACCACTGCAGTTGTCCTTGCTTATGTGAGTATCGTGGCAAGAATATTTCATGATGCTTGAAGACGTTTCAGAAAACACAGTATACTGTATATAAGACATTATGTGGAAAAGAAGGGACAATGAAAGCTCCAGAGTGATTCTCATGAATTCAATCAGATCGGACATCTATAGAGCTCGTTTATTTATTCATAAAATTCATTTCATGTTGTTCGTTTTGGAATGTAAATAAATATGAAATGATAGTGTATCATGGAGACTTATTTTAACCGTTGGACGATCGTCGATACTCGTGATACTCCGAGAGAAGTGTATTACGACGGTAATTTATCAGTATTCATCTTCTTATGGCTCTAATGCTCTATCATTCGCCTCATTCTCACTTGGATCATTCTGTAGAGGAAAAGCTCACTATTATTACCAAAGACAATGTTATTTATATTTTATAAGTCGCGTAATAAATTATAATGAAGTTCCTGTTAAGCCGCTTCTTATTCGGGCCTTTCTATTTTCCAAAGTTATTATCACACTTCCTGTGCTGTATTATTCTTTTCAGTCTGTCGATGGACAGTGTGACCTTTTTAAAAATGGGATTTTTTTTGTGTGTATCTTCTTGCCTTGCCACTAAGAAATTGGAAAATGTTTCTTATTATTTGAGAAATGAACTTGGCAGAGTTACTTTCTCAAAGCTGGCTGGGAAAATGGTTCAACTTGGTTCGCAAAACGGTCATAAAAATCTCTTTACATATCTCAGACTTGTGATAATGGCGACTACAATAGAACATTCAGTTCAGAATAAGACTGATGTAAAATTATTTCTTGAGAAAGGGGACTTTTCAAAGTATCGTCCGATGTCAGAGCTTTTTATCTCATTTGTTGCTCCTGTAAGAAGTAACTAACGTGACATTTAAGGAAAAATGAGGTAAAATGAGGTATTAGGTGCATTGACGTATTAGGTGTAATGACTTGCATTAGGTAAAATGAGTCTTTTTTTTATTTCAAGATTAGGTCTCTAACGGTTAAGTGGCTTCAACATTTTAATTATTCCCGCCCATGTTCATGAAGCTCCAAATGAAAGCGAGACAGAGTCAGAAATCGAGTCCAAATGAAAGCGAGACTGAGTCAAAGATCGAGTCCAAATGGATGTGAGAGTCAGGAAATTCTTTTTGAGGCCAAGTGTTTATTTCAACTACTTTGCTTCATTTATGCATTGTGCCAAAGATTGTGCTGTTTTCTAGAAGAAGGAATGACTTCTTGTCAAACTTTGTGCACGTGAAAACAAAAGACAACGTGAACATTCTTTTTACAAACTCTCAGTCGAGACCAAGACCATATTTAGCGAGACCAAAAGTGTCCAAGATGAGAACAAGTCAATCCAGAAAACATCTTGTATCCAGGACTACGTATTGGCTCCCCACTACCAAACCCAGTCCATCCATTACTGTTGTTCCACACACTCTGATTTCATTTGATGCTTCACCTTTAACTGGGGAATTCAAAGCTGTATATTGAGTCTAAAATAATGTTCGCTTCATAATACAGTGCGCTCGTGAGAACTTGCCTCCAGGTCATCTTTAGGTGATGTTGCTCACCCTTGGACGTCACACGGTTAAAAATTTTCATGACTAATTTCGTTTCAGTTTGCGGGGTCATGTGAACGCTGTGAATCAGCCTCATACACAGAATCACTCATGCTCATTTGCGTGCTGCATCTCTCGGACACATGAAGAGGATGACTAGAATAGAACAGGAAGAGCTCTTATTAACCCTTCAAAGAGATTATACATTGATGATACAGTTATTTTTCGCTGCACATACGACCATGACGTCAAGTTGATGACTGCTTCAGGGCTGGTTAAAGGATCTTTTCACCATTGCATAGGTCATGTGACCAGCGATGTAAGAGGTGCACGGTCTTGCTGTTGTAGCGCCGCCATCGGCGTTTTATATTTTACGATCATGTTGTATTTTACGGATTGGTAATTTGCGTCTCATGTTCGAAATATAAGTCGAAAGAGTATCACTGAGATAAAGAAATGCGTATACTCTGATTAGTAAGGAATAAAACACGTCGGGGGTGTGCTGTTATAGGAAATGAATCAGCGACATAGTGGTTATTTTCCAAATAACAGCACATCCCGAAGTGGTTTATTTCTCTTACACCACAGCAGTCGGCTGAAGATTTGGATGAAGTGTTTTTTATTTATTTATTTATTTATTTAAATCCATTTAGAGTTATATTCAGTGTTGTGGAACATCCATGAGACAAGTTAGTTCCTGTTACCACCTATTTTATAGCAGCCTCAATTGTCTTCTCTCTCTTAATACTTAAGTTAATGAGATGAAAAAATCAAATAACACACAGCTTGTCACGTTACAGAGAAACCAGAAAAAAAAAATGGCGGACTGTTACAAAGCACTGATACTGGAGACTCCTTCCAAAAATTGTGAAAGAACCATCTCCTTACGGAAAACCTCACCGTAACAACCCGTTTATTATGAAGCTTAGATTATGCGGAGCATCTGCCGTACAGCTACCTGTGAACGAGCTGTTACTATAGAAACGATAACGTCCGCCGTTATGGAAAAGCAACGTCAACATCTTCCGATCCAATCGGAATCGAGAATTGCTTATCAGTAATGCGTGAAAATGATGATATCAGCGTATGTTTTAAAATCATAAGAAAAACAAAACAAAATAAGAAATTCGAATGATTAGATCTGTAGAGATTTCCCTACCAATTACTGTAAACAATTTTGTAAATATTATGATATAAATGGAATTTCGACTTTGTCCTCCGTAGTGCTGAGCTACGACAGCATTACAGTTGTAAAGAGTCCACGGAAACCGCATTTCCGCCACACAAGAGCTCACAATGATGACTCCTCGATTAAAAACCTTGGTCCTTGGTCTTTAGCACCTGGAAATTTTTCGAAAAACAAAACAAAACACTGATCTGTTTTTCGTCTGTAGTACCTGTAGATATTTGACTCGAATATAAAAATGCTGCAGGGTGTTACAGATGTCCGAGCTGGCGTTTTTCCTGGCGCAAGAGGTGTCCCTCTAGTTAAAGAGAGACGATCAAACCGGTCGCCTGCTGCTTTCAATAAGCTGTTCTCATTAAGTGGTTATTTTAATGACCCCCCTTTGAATCACATCCTCTTTTACACTTGTCATTTCCTCTATATATAATATATATATTGGAAGTGGGATTGAAATGCAGAATCGTGCATCATGTAGTGTAAGAAGAGATGTTCAGAGTGTGTGTGTGTGTGTGTGTGTGAGAAAGGTATGTTGCCCAGTGAGTCAGGAAAGAGGGGCTGATTGTGTGCGAGGCTCAGGAATGTGTGTCCCACCCCCCCCCCCAGGGCAGCTACGTTCTGCATCCAGTAACACACACTCCTCCGCCACAGCAGCGTGTACGTGGCCCCGGGTGCCTTCTGACTCACACTGCTGTAAGGGAAAGCCTTCGAATCCGGGTGTCATTTACTTAACCGCGTACTGAGGAGATGCGCAGCGTGAGGACGGTGGTAACAGCAAGAGCCTGGTCTATACCTCTGTTATAAGCTGTCATACCAGCGCGACGTTGAATTCTCGATTCTGATTGGTCGGAAGTTGTCGATTGGTTTCCTATAACAGCAGCGCTGATTGAAGTCACAAGTTAACTTTTATGGAAGTCTCCAGTGTCAGCACTTTGTAACAGTCAGGAGGTTTTCCACCACGTGAAAGTCTTCAGGACAGAGGAGTCTGCGCTTTTTGGGTTTCTTTGTAACATGACGAGCTGCGTTTTTTTTTTTTTTTAACTTCACATGATCTAACTTGTTGCATTAAACTTAACTACAAATGGCTAATTATGGTACTGTTGCTATGGAAACTGCTGTGGTATAATATATATGGAATAAAACACTTCCAGATGTGCAGTTATAGGAAAATAATCAACGTCAACATTGGAGTGGTCACAGTAATTCCGCATTGTTGATTATTTTCCTATAACAGCACACCCCTTAGGGGTGTTTTCCTTTTATAGCACAGCAAACCGCCAACAATTAGATTTTTTTTATTAATTATAATACAAGATAGTAGTACACTATTTTCTCTCTCTCTCTCTCTCTCTCTCTCTCTCTCTCTTTTCTCTGTCCCTCACTCCCTGCCTCATTACTGAGAGCTGATCTTTTTTATCTGTCCTGTCTCTGGCTTTATATCCGGAGGGTGAATCTCTCTGGATCTTACTGCTGCTTGTGCTCTTGCCATGTGCTCAGGTGAGAGGAGGTACCGCTTCATCCAACCTGACCGCAGGCTTGTCTATACATCACACAGACAGCAGACGCACATCAAACCCATTTCCACACTCGGACTCAAGATTTAACCCTTGAAAGGATTTCATCATTTATAAATCATACAAAAATAACATGTCAAAATTAAATACCAAAAAAAAAAAAAAAAAAAGTCACAAATGGTTGACGTCATGATCAACATTTCTGAATGCGTGTTGGGTCACATGGTAAGTCCTGGAAAATATTTATATACAGATTATTACTGTTATTATTTTTCTTTTTTCAGAACTCGAATCCCAAATTGAATCGAATTGAACCAAACTTCTGAATAGAATTGGCAGGTTTTTATATTAGAGTTTAAAAATATATTTGTAAGGATAGTTTCAGGGCTGTGGCTGCAGGATCCATTCCGTCAGATGATAATTGATTTCCCAAATGATCTGGCTCTTTTAGCTGCCAAAATTAAATCCAAATTTGTGTCAAGCGATTACAACTTAGAGTAACGTGTGGCATTAATGGAAAAACGTCGTGTTTTCGGCGAAACGTTTCACTGAAACATCTCCCCATGTTTAAAAATTGGATTATGTAATGATTTGTTGTCTATGCTCCCATAATTTCTTGTGCTAATAATTGGTTGTATGACATTTAGGAATAAAGCACAACAAGGTGTGGTGTTACAGGGTGATTACGTGAGCCATTGTTTCCTCAGTCCACTTCCGCCACACGCAACTTGCCAGCATGTTGTTCTTTGTTAAAAAAAGAAGTGAGGATTTGTCTCACTTATAGTTAAATTTAATCATCAAAACAAGTCCCTGCTATCATGTACGTTATAACATATTCGCTAATGTATTAGCTAAGAATAAGTGCGTTGATACAAACCTGTGATTTGCTGATGTAGAAAATGAAACAACACTGACCAACTTCTGACCAATCAGAATCCAGCAGCGTGCCTAATTATGGTCATCCTGGACACTTCGAAATGTGGCCACTTCCATTTGGCAGGCGTTTCACTGCAGCATTTGGACCACCCAGTTAACGTCTGTCCCATTTGGACAGCAGAATAAGGACATCTGTCCTATTTGGACGAATTTAAAGGCTGTCTCTCGTGTGACCTTCTTCCTGAAGGCATCCAGGAAGTCTGTTCACTAGACAGAAAGATATGGCACTGCAACTCCAACAACTAGGAATGTTTTCTTTACTAATGAATTATTACAAATGACCACAAAACCACTATAAAAGATCAGGCTATTCTGGGAATATGAAAATGAAAATGTAATATTCCTACTTCCTTGCAGTTCAGGTCATTTTGGGTGGTGGTGGTGGTGGTGCAGGATTTCCTGCAGGATGCCTGTAAGATGGACATGCTGACATGGGCTGAACATCCATATTGCCGTTATATTCATCTGTATTGTGATATGCCATAGAGCATGAATGAATGCTTTACTTGTTAGGGGTTACACAGAGTAGTCGACCTCTACGCTCACTAGTCACTGTTGTCTGGAGCTAACGAGTAGTCGAGAAGGTGGGGTTGGAGGGGGACAGGCTGAGTTTGAAAATGTGGTTCAACTCCTGGATCATTATCAGCCTGGAAAAACCTCCCAGATGCTGTTACAGGCATAAGCATCCTGTATCTAAGGAAAGCTGATCATCGAGCTATGAGAATGGCCCTGTTGACGGACACGAGCGTCCATGCTGCACGCTCTCGGTTCGAGAATCAGTCCGTACAGGATTTCACGGAGTTTCTTTGTGATTGTTTCGGCCAAAAATGCTTGATTTTGAGAGTTTTTTTGTGGAAAACTACTTGAATTGGCGCAGTTGCACGAAATTGTTTTGCATGGCCTTTCACAGTGATGTTTGTTGATATGAGACCTTTTAGCTGTACTCATGTTCGACGCACGTGAATCGAAGAGGGCTTTGGCTGAATGAATGCGTGTTGTTCAGTCCCTCCAGGATTTTGCGATTTTGCAATCGTGGAAATTAACGCAAAATCATGCGAACTCTGCCATGTTCGGAGCAGATTGCAAATAATTCAGAATTACCACCGATTTTCTGCAGATTTGGGCCAAGACGCATCATGTGACGTCATCACGATGCGCATTCGGCCAAAGCCCTCTTCAGTTCACACGCATAAAACATCGCGATTTCGGCAATTCAAAGGGTTTTCCGGGGGAAAATAAAAAAGCACAAAAAACTTGCAATTTTGAAAAAAGTTAAATCTTGTACATACTGGTTGTGATGATGTCACGACACGTCTTGGCCCAAATCTGCAGAAAATCTTCGGCAATTTTCAAAAATGGCAAGCGCCTCTGAATATTGCGGAGTTTGCTTGATTTTGCGTTCATTTCTGCGATCGCAAAATCACGAAATCCTGGCCGGTGTGAAGAATCGACGATTTCATTAAAGAGTGTAATATGATGTACAGCTTTTATTGTTTTGCACATTTATTACACTCGTTTTTGACGCTAACAGTGTAGCCAAACATTTGTAGCCTGTGTATGGCGTTTAATTAAGGTTAGATTTGACGTGTCAATCAGGACGGAAAATTATGGAAAAACCAAACCTAGTACTATAAATGTGTCCATTTCGAATATGGTTGAATATGTATTAAATAAGGAATATTACCGGAAATGTGCAATAATGCAGGGTTTTTTTGTTTTGTTTTGTTTTTTTTTTCCAAAAATGCTTCTGTGATGTTTGTTCATGTTCCTGTGGTGCACTTGATGTCCATGTTGAGTTCATCCATAAAAACAAATTGCTGTAATATCTACCTAATCGTGTTCCAGGGCTTTGTACTTGTTACACAAGAGGCTAATATTTTTAGGATTTGTGCTAGTGGTAACTGAGGCAGGTGTGGCTAAAATTAGACGTGTTGTGGTTTTGTTGTTGTTCTGATATGATAGAAAGTGTGTTGCATGTGGAAGCGACAGCCACCGACCATCAAAAAGGCAGAGCAGAAAGCAGAGTTACCACAAAGCAGAAGAACACAGCGTGTGCCACGTGGAACCACAAGAACACACACTCACACACTAAATAGAGAGAGAGAGAGAGAGAGAGAGAGAGAGAGAGAGAGAGAGTCACACAGTCACAGCAAAATTTGTCCCATCCATCCATCCATTTTCTGTACCGCCTATCCTACACAGGGTTGCAGGGAAGCTTTGAGCACATCCCAGGGGACTCGGGGCACAAGGCAGGGGACACCCTGGGAGGGGTGCCAACCCATCACAAGGTACAATCACACACACACTCACACACTACAGACAATTTGGAAATGCCAGTCAGCCTACAATGCATTTCTTTGGACTGGGGGAGGAAACCGGAGTACCTGGAGGAAATGCACGAAGCACGGAGAGAACGTGCAAGCTCCACACACACAGGGGGATTTGAACCCCCAACCCCCGGAGGTACGAGGCAAACGTGCTAACCACTAATTATTGCATTAAATTCTTCGTTTTACATATTTAGCAATGATGCTTTTGTCTTAATGATGATAAATGTATCATTCACATGTGCAGTTTTAGGCACATGCAAAGAAATGCTGTAGAGCAAAGATGACTTCAAAATAATGAAATTAAATGTTTCTACATTTAAAAAAAAATACAGTAAAGAGCAGTAAACAGTAGTAAATGAAACAAAGTCAATATTTGGTGTGACAAAAAATTTAAAAAAAAATAGTAGTCTCAATTAGTTAGGTACAATTAGTGCAGTTTTATAAGGAAATGAGCTGGTAAGTTTTATTGAGCATGTTCAGTTCTTCTGGACACTTTGACTTTCGCACTCGCTTCTTATTTTTGCAGCAAAACCCAGCAGCCTTCATTGTGTTTTTTGTCTGAAAAGTGTCTCTTACGTAACATGCTGCTTCCTTTAATGACATACAAACACTTTTCTGTAACATTTAATTTTGTGCTGGAAAACTAATGTTTGGGAATCTAAAATGTTTTTTGTCCTGACTTGATAACGTAGACGTCATCAAATAAAAGATCTTTAACAAAGTCTGTACTAAAAAGAATAGGGTGCCTAAAACTTCTGCACAGTACTGTACATTGGCGTGTTGTATGTGGCACTTTTATATTCAGGTGCACTCCTAGCACATTGTAAAGGAATATTTTAGTATCTGCGCATACCTGGTAGTGCATGTGACACTACAAGTTGGTGCAGATCAATTTATTTAAACAGAATGATCCAAAGTACCACTTAACAGCCATAAAATAAATAAATAAAATAAAATAAAATAAAATAAAAAAACGCCCAGCAAACAATAGCCAAGGATAATAGGTAAGTAGAGATCCAGAAAAGCATTCTGACGTCAAGCTCACAATAAGCTAACACAAAGGCACACGGATAAAAGGATAAGAATGTATAGAAAGGTCAGTAAGAAGGCATCATAGACACACCTTTTTTTTTTTTTAACCATTGATGTCAATGGGAAGAATGTACTGATGTGCAACAGGCAGCGTCACCAATAGGGAAAAAGACATCAGTCTCCACCCACAAACACAAACAGCTCCAGCAAATCAAATGCTAGCATGTTGTTGTAAACATGATAAAAAAAAAAATAATGATAAAGTTTTTTTGGCACAACAGAAAAGTGTTCGTCCTCTAGTCAAGATATTGTGAATTCGAATCCCGATGAAGCCATGAGCAAAATTGCAGCGGATGGCGTACTCTCTCTCTCTCTCTCTCTCTCTCTCTCTCTCTCTCTCTCTCTCTCTCTCTCTCCATTGCCAATCACAGCGACACTAGCCAATCATGGCCTTCTGTGAGCTCGTGTATGCAGTAGAAGGCAGATAGTGCTTTCCTTTGAGTGTGTTATGCTGCTCTGTGACGCAACACAAGCAGCAGTTTAAAAACAGGAGACACTTTGAGGACCATGGCTAAAGGTCGATCGATTGATCGGTTTCACCGATTAATCTGCATTGATAACTGATAGTTCCAGCAATCGATTATCTGCAAAAAATCCACACCGATAGTTTTTCCTCGGGCGTGTCTGTTTGCGGGAGCGGCTGAGAAGGGTCCGCCGTCATTGTACGGTACGAGAGCGGCCTCTAGAGGCGAAATAAAACCTACCACTGACTAATTTTGTTGTCTTATTTGAAGTGTTTTTTATTCATCTTGTATGTCTCTTATTATATTTTGCTATTTTGAGTGTTACATTTTGGTTCAGTTTGGATGTATATCGTTTATTTATTTGAACATTTATTTCATTTTAAAAAAAAGTACAGTACATTTTCATGGTACAGTCAGTACTGTTTATTTTTGTAATAAAGCTCAGCAATATTTTACTTTGAGTGTTATGTTTTCACTCAGTATCAGTTGATTAATCGGTTATCAGCAGGTATTACCCAACTTAGTTATCGGTATCTGTAAAATCCACTATTGTTTGACCTCTAGCCATGGCTGTATAGTAGATGTATTGTTTGTAAGGAACAGAAAGTGCTGGTACAGGAAAGTAATCGACGACAGGATGGACGTGGTGATGCAAAACAGTGTTACTGTTACTACCTTGTTGATTCATTTCTATATCTGCACATCCTGAAGTGTTTTGTTCCTCGTACACGACAGCAATTTGCCAACTATATATATTTAATGTTGTAGAACATCCAGGTTAGTTCCTAGCTAAAATATATTTTGCTAAAATTGTTGTTTTTTTAATGGCACTGGTATTTATTTATGCATACTGCATTATAATATATTCAGCGTTTTTTTCCCCCCAGTGAACTACATTGTTATTACATGGTTACTACACTGACCTCGAGCCTCTTGCGTACGTCATATTACGTCCCGGCTTCCAGGATTTTTTCCTAACGCTTGCTTCTAAAACATAACTCCAAGTAAATAAGATTCACAGATGTGATGGAGCCAACAAGCTTTTGGAATATCCTGGAAGTTTCAATATAAATATATATTAACTGAAGTGTATTGAGACACGGTGGTGTGTGCGTGTGTGTGTGTGTGTGTGTGTGTGTGTGTAGCTGATGTAGTGTACGGGAGCGTGAGACGAAGTCTGGGGGAGGAAGTGTAGCTGGAATGCTTTTAAGTTTTTGTGTTTTTTTCCCAGCCCTGACAAACACACACACACACATTTCCACAACCCCTAATACAGACACACACATGCAAGCACATCTAGCTCAGAGGAATCCTTATCGCCCTCGGCAACAAGGATGACAAAGATGGATGGAGGGGAAACAGTGGAGCGGGATGGTCGATAGTGAGTATGGGGTTTTATAGGATGCAGAAAGGGAGAAAGTCGCTGTAAGTGCTTTGTGTTATATTAGACGTGGTCAGAAGGTGTTGATTTATTTTCTACAACAGCGGATCTGACAGTAGTTCCGGCCGCAAGGCGTAATATAATCACAGGTTTATATTAATGGGGCGTGTTCGAATACGTTATCGTTTCTATAGTAACAACAGAGGACTGTTAGTGTTTTGTAACAGAAAGCGATAACAGGAACTTGTTTCGTGAAACATTAAACGTAACAGATTTTCTGAAGTGCAGCATTCTAGATGAACCACCGCACCTAAAATCCCTCTTATTATCCACACTTCACAGCATAATAACATTAAGACTTACTTAGATTTCCCTTTCAAAGTAGACGATCGTACCTTAACATTTACTGCAGAAGTTGATGTTGCGAAAGTAGTACACTGGGGGATATAATATAAACGGACAAATTTGTAGCAGCTGAACTCATGAAATGGTTGATGTTAACGTACAGCAGAGCATGAAGAGCGCTCCCACAGGGATTTTGTGGTTTACTCGCGTGTGTGTGTGTGTGTGTGTGTGTGTGTGTGTGTGTATACAGTACTGTGCAAAACATTTGGGCACCCTGTTTTTATTTTAGTACAAACTTTGTTATAGATTTTTTTTATTTTATGACTTCTACATTATCAAGTCCGTATAAAAAACATTTTAGATTCCCAAACATTAGTTTTCCAGCACAAAATTAAATGTCTATGTCATTAAAGAAAGCAGCGTATTACATAAGAGACACTTTACAGACAAAAAAAAAAAAACACAATGAAGGCTGCTGGGTTTTGCTGCAGAAATAAGAAGCGAGTACGAAAGTCAAAGTCTCCAGAAGAACTGTGTCTGGTTCTGCAAGATGCTCAATAAAACTTACCAGCTCATTTCCTTGTAAAACTGCACACATTGTACCGGAGACGACTATTTTTATTTTTATTTCTATTTTTTTGTCACACCAAATATTGACTTTGTTTCATTTACTACTGTTTACTGCTCTTTACGGTTTTTATTTATTTTTTTAAATGTAGAAACATTTAATTTCATTATTTTGAAGGCATCTTTGCTCTACAGCATTTCTTTGCATGTGTGTGTGTGTGTGTGTGTGTATATATATATATATATATATATATATATATATATATATATATATATATATATATATATATTCTGCTTCTTCAGAACTTAACATCAGTTCTGTCTGGTGAAGAATATTATGGTATTGATTCTGTTATGTCCGAATGATTTACTTTAAAATTTGAGCAAAATAAGAAACTTCTAAAGACTTTGGACCTTTTACTACGTTCTGATTGGGGCACCGAGGTAGTGAGGATGTTTGAAATTGAATTTGTCCATGACAACAGTATTATAATTCTTAAATATCAAGATAGATCATATACTCTTTTATCGTTTCTATAGTAACAGCTATTTCGCAGTACGCGTTCTAAGTTTTCCGTGAGGAGATTTTTGTTTAGGGTTTATGGAAGGAGTCTCCAGTGTCAGCGCTTTGTAACAGTCAGAGGTAAAGCTGTAACTTTAGTTTACCATCATGGGGGATTACGCTTTCAAGAAAAGTGAGGTCATGACGGTTTATAGATACTCAGTGATAACAGGAACGAACTTGTTTCGTGGACGTTCCATAACAATAAATGTAACGATAAACAGATAAAAAGTATGACACGTCCTGCTTTAAAGGTGCAATAATAAAAAATTATATTTTTCATTTTGTACTAGTACAAATAATGTGTGAAATTATGTAGAAATGATTTTTAAAAAACAGTTTAAGTCATTATTTCAGAACAAGTGTATTACGAAGCTGAAAAAAGAACCCAGTTTGGAAACCTGCCTTCTGGTCCAGGATGTTTGTTTGGATTTGGATTGGCCTCTTGTCAGTCATTTTATAGACACGCCCCCCCAAACACCCCTTCGCAGAAGTTGCATGTTTATTTGTTATGAGATGTAGCTCAGCTCTCAAGCAGTTGAATGGAGTGGAAATAAGGGTGGGCTCAATGAGTAACAAAAAAAATTCAAATCTTATTTAACTCCACCCAATTTTTTTGATGTCAGATCTTACCTAATGCACGTTTTAATAAGGAAAAAATAACTGTTGGAAAATTGCTGTGGTATAATAGGAATAAACCGATTTGTGACACGTTGGTACCTGTCAGTCATTAAGTTTACATTTTGTTGAATATTTAAGTGTTTTCTGTCGCTTAAAAGGGATCTACTTGGAACCCGTTCTGATTTTAAAGGGTTCTCCTAGAGGGACAAATAATAAAAAAAAAAAAAAAACACTTAAATTTGTATAGCGCTCACTGTACAGTCAAACAAATCAGATTGGCGCTTCATAGCTTATCGTCTAAGTATGGCTTTAGGGCTGTCGGTGTGTGACACACACACACGCAAACATTACGAATAGGGAGCGGACCTGCTGTTTCCGATATTTCCTCAGGCATTATGCTGAAACAATGTACAGTTAACAGCACAATATCATCAATCATCAGGATTAAGAGAAAAAGCAGCGCCAGCGTCGACCCTGCGTCAGCTGCTCTGCAAATATCCCTATCTGTTTTCCGATTTAAACCCAAAGTGGCCATGGCCTAAAGCAGATGTTTTTTATTTTTTTTATTTTTATTTTATTTTTATTTTAACTATGAACCCTACAGCCATACCCCTGGAAACACTGGGAAAAAAAACTGTCCGAATTGCGTGTGAATTGTTCTGGCTCTGACAGTTCCTCAACCTCAGCTACATCGCTCCGGTTCATAATTACGCTGCGTTCACGACAACTCGGAATTATCCAAACTCAGAAGCTCCTACTTTACACAGTCGATATAAAATACAAATTATACAAAATAAAACGAACGCTCACTGTGAGCTGTCTACAAAACCTGGAATTAAAGACTTGCTTAGTGAGTGTTTAATACATTGTTAAAGTTGATGTGATGATTCCCGGTGCCGAAAATGACACGTAACAGCAGTCTGATCAATAGATCTCGCAGAAAGCCAATTAACATTACGATTTTCAAAGTATCACTCGTTATTTATTTATTTTCATTATTAACAGAAACACAAAAGTTTGCTTAAAAACCTTAAATTGCTGTTTTTTTTTTTTGTTCTTCCTTTTCACTACGAGCGCCGTATGTTGAAGTTATGTCACAGAAGTTGGAGCTCTCAACAAACTCAGACTTTCTGAGTAGGAATAGGAGTTGGAGGGCCGTTCAAACGGATCTTTCCTACTGGGACATCACAAAGTATAAAATATAATAAAATCAATCCTAATAAAGGAAATAAGACCAGTCTCTTTATATGTAAACATTTCCAGTTCCAAAAATACATTTCTTTTCCAAATCCAATTCCAATGTTTTCTCAGATATCTGATCTTTTCCTGGTGTCGGCCTGACTGACTGACTGACTGATATTGGGTGTTGGATTAGTTCCATCTTTAATAAGAAATGTACACAGATTATTTTTATTTTTTATCTTAATACAACCAATTAAAAATCAATTAGTCTAATTTAAATCAACACCACACTGACCAGGCAGTTACTAAGGCTCAAGCATGCGTTTGTAGTTTGGTTATTATTAGCTTTAGGTGAAGGATTACCTGAAGGATTAGCTGAATGTGTATATTTTTAAATTACTTTTCCACACATTTTATATATACAGTACTGTGCAAAAGTTTTGGACACATGCAAAGAAATGCTGTAGAGCAAAGATGCCTTCAAAATAATGAAAGTAAATGTTTCTACATTAAAGAAAAAAAATAATACCGTAAAGAGCAGTGAACAGTAGTAAATGAAACAAAGTCAATATTTGGTGTGACAAAAAAATAGAAATAAAAATAAAAATAGTAGTCTCCGGTCTTTATAAGGAAATGAGCTGGTAAGTTTTATTGAGCATCTTGCAGAACCAGACACAGTTCTTCTGGACACTTTGACTTTCGCACTCGCTTCTTATTTTTGCAGCGAAACCCAGCAGCCTTCATTGTGTTTTTTGTCTCTTATGTAAAGAGTCTCTTACGTAATACGCTGCTTTCTTTAATGACATACAAACATTTTTCTGTAACATTTAATTTTGTGCTAGAAAACTAATGTTTGGGAATCTAAAATGTTTTTTTTTTTGTCCTGACTTGATCATGTAGACGTCATAAAATAAAAAATCTATAACAAAGTTTGTATTAAAAAAAAAAAAAAAAAAATAGGGTGCCTAAAACTTTTGGGCAGTACTGTAAGTGTTGCTTTCAGGTTTGTCTCGATTCTGTCCCTATTTTTACCCCTCATAATCTATCCTGTTTTATCTGCTACTTTCCTTATATGGTCAGTACTTCCTGTTTTTCTTCCCTTGTATCCATGGATGTTTTTTTTTTTCCAGTCTCACCTGTTTCTTGTAAGCCTTTATTAGCCTGTGTATTTATACCCTAAATCTACGGTTTAGCCATAACATTTATGACTTTTTACCTCTTGCTACAAGATACCAGAAAACTATTATTTTCTCTCTTTTTTTTATCTATCACTATGTACGCTTTATCCTTTTCTTTTAAAAAAATATATAGAATTTTGTGTTCATGTTTGTGCAAACAATTTGTTGGATTTTCATTTCAGGTGAGTAGCAAAAGAGTAAAGATGGATTTTATTTCTCAGATCTCTCATTTTTATTTTGTAGTAATTCTATAAACTGAGCTTAAACACTTTATAAGTCCAAACAGATTGTAGGCATCGAGGCGTCCCGTCCACTAACTCATGCTGGGATTTTTGTGGTGAATTTTTTTTTTTCTCTCTGCCTGCTTTTCCACCTCTACTCTACACATTATAATGGTGCAATGCTTTCCATTTTTAAAAAAAATGGAAATGAGCACTCTAACAGACCACAGATTTATCCAAGTGCCTCGGATGTTCCCGGAGATGAACCGCAGGCGCTCACGTGGCTCGCAGGCAAATTCTCATTCCAAGCGCCTTAGCTGCTCGTGTAGAAGTGAACGAAGTGCTCTCCCCATGTGTTTTGCATTAGAGCATTCTGTGTGTTGATGCTCGAGCGAGAGGTGTGTGTGCGCTGTCATGTTCCTGTACTGGTTTGAAAAGAGGAAGCTGACGGCAGTCCATGTGCAACTGACAGGAACTCTGGTTTACTGTTCTGTCACCTGATCGAGTTTCTGTCTCTGTCTTACAGGTCGGGAGCCGCAGTGTGTGTGTGTGTGTGTGTGAGAGTGTGTGTGTGTGTGTGTGTGTGTGTGTGTGTGTTGCGTATCAGTGTTGTGGAGCTGCGGTAGCCAATGAGCAGCATGGGCAGGACAGCACTGAAAGGTGAAACCACAAGCCTGAAACACACTGACATTTAAACACATCAAGCGACATCAGATCTCACACCTCATATCTCAGTTGTTTATATGTGGACATTTATGTAACTACATTCTGGACGGTATAAATATGTTTGTATTGTGTGTTTTCACGTATTAGCAGCATGTTTACATGTTGAACTGCTGTAGAATTCATGTCCGAGAGTTCCCCAGCGGACAGAAAAATAGGTTCAACAGCTAGAAAAAAAAAAACCCTACTCCTTATTGACATTTTAAAATGTTTTCATTTATTGCGATTTTTAAACTCTTACACCCTTAAACACCCTTCACATTGTTGCAACTAGGCATGAGATGATGCACTAAAGCCATGCTACGAGACGCATCCCGATACTGGCTTCATGAGACGATATTAACACGAGACCTTATTGATACAAATAAAATATCAAATTTGAATGCTGTTGCATTAAAATGCGTTGATACTGATCTGCAATATCAGTACATTGTATTGCTCCTCTGTTATTACCGTTATTTTAATCTTTTTCACTGTAATAAATGTATTTCATGGCAGCGTTATTAATATGGAAAGAGTGTTTGTGTTTTAAATGATTAGGCTAAATTAAAAACTCCTGAAATACACGAGCGCAGCACACAGACGTTGATTTTAACCTACGTTTCAGACCGGGGTCAAGCCAGCCACGATAGAAACCGGAGTGCACGTACAGTGCTGTGAAAAAGTTTTTGGTTGCGGTTATTGCTGCTAAAGGTGGCACAACCAGATTTTAGGTTTAAGGGGGCAGTTAGTTTTTCACATTGGTGATAGGTGTTGGATAACTTTTTTTGCTTCAGTAACAAAAACAAAATATAGCTGCAAGCAGCGATGGCGGATTCCTCCTCAAGGTTACGGACCATTTCAAAATGGACACGGTAGAGAAATGTATTTTTGTAGTCTTCCACAAATGGTCGTTTCAAGACAAACAGCGCCATCTAGCGGACGATAAAGATATTGTTAACCACAATATAACAGATGTTATCAAAATTGTTCCTTTCAATGTCATTGTCTTTGGAGATATGAGGTTGCCATCGCACATGGTAACATACTGTAGTGTCGTCTTTGTGTGTGGCACAGAACAAGTCCATAGGTTAATGTTCCATTGATTTATGGACACAAGAAATATGTGCAACAGTTGTCAATTCACCAATATGTAAATAGTTCAGCCAGTTTTTTTTATTTGATTCCTTATTGCTTATCACCCTATAGGAAGACATGTATCCCACACGTATTTACCACAGTTCAAGTCAATCGGACCTGCGGTTCATGAGGTTTTTGTAGTTTTGGATTTTGGAAATTTTCAATGTACAGCCGTGGCCAAAAGTTTTGAGAATGACACAAATATTAATTTTTACAAAGTCTGCTGCCTCAGTTTTTATGATGGCAATTTGCATATACTCCAGAATGTTATGAAGAGTGATCAGATGAATTGCAATTAATTTCAAAGTCCCTCTTTGCCATGAAAATGAACTTAATCCCAAAAAAACATGTCCACTGCATTTCAGCCCTTCCACAAAAGGACCAGCTGACATCATGTCAATGATTCTCTCGTTAACACAGGTGAGAGTGTTAATGAGGACAAGGCTGGAGATCACTCTGTCATGCTGATTGAGTTAGAATAACAGACTGGAAGCTTTAAAAGGAGGGTGGTGCTTGAAATTATTGTTCTTCCTCTGTTAACTATGGTTACCTGCAAGGAAACACGTGCAGCCATCATTGCTTTGCACAAAAAGGGATTCACAGGCAAGGATATTGCTGCTAGTAAGATTGCACCTAAATCAACCATTTATCGGATCATCAAGACCTTCAAGGAGAGAGGTTCAACTGTTGTGAAGAAGGCTTCAGGGCGCCCAAGAAAGTCCAGCAAGCGCCAGGACCGTCTCCTAAAGTTGATTCAGCTGCGGGATCGGGGCAAAACCAGTGCAGAGCTTGCTCAGGAATGGCAGCAGGCAGGTGTGAGTGCGTCTGCACGCACAGTAAGGCAAAGACTTTTGGAGGATGGCCTGGTGTCAAGAGGGGCAGAAAAGAAGCCACTTCTCTCCAGGAAAAACATCAGGGACAGACTGCTATTCTGCAAAAAGTACAGGGATTGGACTGCTGAGGACTGGGGTAATGTCATTTTCTCTGATGAATCCCCTTTCTGATTGTTTGGGGCATCTGGAAAAAAGCTTGTCCGGAGAAGAAAAGGTGAGCGCTACCATCAGTCCTGTGTCATGCCAACAGTAAAGCATCCTGAGACCACTCATGTGTGGGGTTGCTTCTCAGCCAAGGGAGTGGGCTCACTCACAATTTTGCCTAAGAACACAGATATGAATAAAGAATGGTACAAAAACATCCTCAGAGAGCAACTTCTCCCAACCATCTAAGAACAGTTTGGTGACGAACAATGCCTTTTCCAGCATGATGGGTCACCTTGCCACAAGGCAAAAGTGATAACGAAGTGGCTCGGGGAACAAAACATCGACATTTTGGGTCCATGGCCAGGAAACTCCCCAGACCTTAATCCCATTGAGAATTTGTGGTCAATCCTCAAGAGGTGGGTGGACAAACAAAAACCCACAAACTCTGACAAAGTCCAAGCATTGATTATGCAAGAATGGGCTGCCATCAGTCAGGATGTGGCCCAGAAGTTGATTGACAGCATGCCAGGGCGAATTGTAGAGGTCTTGAAAAAGAAGGGTCAACACTGCAAATATTGACTCTTTGCATAAACTTCATGTAATTGTCAATAAAAGCCACTGACACTTATGAAATGCTTGTGATTATACTTCAGTAACAGTTACTAACATCTGACAAAAAGATCTAAAAACACTGAAGCAGTAGAATTTGTGAAAATTAATATTTGTGTCATTCTCAAAACTTTTGGCCACGGCTGTACTGGAAAATCTGTCATGGGGGACTTTATGGGTCCCAATGGCTTTTTTGTTCCCCATGAGAAATAAGACACGTATACCAATTTTCAGATATTTTGGACTTATTGGACAGAGAGAAAATCACATAGATTTTGGGCGTGGCCTGTAGCGCCACCTGTGGCCGCATGTGGGCCATTTGTGGTGTGGGAGCTACTCGTGGCCTGTAGTATCAATGTGCCAAATTTCAAAACTTTTTACCTTCCAGATTATTGAGTTATTGGGCACGTTAGGGAGATAAAGAGAATAATAATAAGAAGAAGAATAAGAATACTAAAAATAACAATAGGTTTCCTCCTGACGGAGAAATCCTAATAAATAAAAACCATATTGTGTGTTTACTCAGGTTGCCTTTGTTTTACGCTGTATTTCGTTTGAAGATCTAAAACTATTTAATATGAGTTATACACAAAGACAGAAGAAATCAGGATGGGGGTGAATACTTGTTCACAGCACTGTATGTACGACGGTTTACGGTAACCGCCCTTATCTTTTTGGACTATTAAGTAAGCATCCTTCGAGGCAGTTAGGTTCCCATTCGCAAACATCGTACTCTGTATGCTACTACGTCTGCTGCTGTCACCTAGTGTGTAAGAAGAAGTAGAGCTCATAATGAACATTAAAAGGAAATATTACGATACACAAGCGAAATTCATCTCGCTTTTTTTTTTTTTTTTTTTTTTTTTGTATTGCCATATCCGAGACGACAAAATTCTCTCTCGGTGACACACGTATCCGACTGCTACTCATTTCGAATCCTGCCGCCTGTCGCATTACACACATCGGCGACTAACTAGCCATCGCACGAACGCTACCAACCGGGGACGGGTGAAATGGCTATGGCATTATCAAGATTCGAGCTCGTGATCTCCCAACAATAGGACAAATGTCCAGAGGATTTTTTTTTTTCTAAATCTGAAACATGCAGGAATGTGAAAATAAAAAATAAAAAATTCTAGTGCAAATCACAACGTCGTTGAACTTTCCAGCTATAAATAACCCTGTGGTTAACACAAGGATGCAAACATGATGTGCTAGTTTTGTTAGAAGAGGATAATGATCACTGGATTGTACTTAACTAGCTATCTGTCTCGCCATACATTATTACAGTACATTACCACTTTTTAGCCTTATATGTTTATTTGTCCACCTCTGGACATTCATACTAACAGGAACAAGTACATGTTAAAGGCTTTTACATTTCATGCATTAACGTCTCAGTGTTCTCTTTTGTCCTCCAGATCAGAAGGAGAGTAAGAAGGAGAAGGCAGGCAGGAGTACTCCTGTCAGCACAGGACCTGCACCAGTTAAAGGTGACACACCTCACATACTGATTATCAGCATTACAGAGAGTGATTTCAAATCCACCTCAGGCACCAGTTGAACTGCAGGTTGATCGTAAGGCACTCTGAGTTCAACTGGTGCCTGGAGCGGATTAGAAAATCTCTCTGTAATGGTAAAGTACATCTTATATTTCTCCTTTTTCAGGCTTTTCCCTACATAAAGATCACAATATATATTGACAGTGTTGTTAACAATTTCCAAGTGTACAAGGAGAAAATAGGGATCAAAGCAAAACAGAAAAAGACGGCAGGGATAGTTCAAATAAAGACAGAATAATTTTGTGCTCAAGCTGCAGGCACACTTGACTTGATTAGTAAATCAGACCCCTAAATCAACTGAGGAGCGGCAGGCAATTTAACATGTCTTGTTTTATATTCCAAGAAAATGTCTTGGTAGATCCCCTAACTGAATACTTAATTTTTTTCCTAATTTAAGAATGTAAATCTGCAATTCAGTGGGGTTAGTAATGTTAAATGTGGGCCTATAATAATTGCGCAGTTTCGACAATACCTTGGAAAAACACTATTCTTCATGGCAGGCTATAGTTTGTATTTCTTCAGGTCCAGAAATAAGCCCCACCCCCAACTGGAACAGAGCTTTGCTCGTTTTCATTAAAATTGGCATGTGCAGCTTCAAGAGTTGCCTCTCAGACAGTGAAGGGGCTGTACCTTTAAACCATATTGTAGCATGTGGTTAGACGAGGTAGGACACAAGTGTGTAAACTCACACTTTAAGTATTAGGTAATTTGTTAGGGTTTTTCACACTGGTATTTATTAGGGGGAAGCCAAGAAATAGTGGCCAAAGTCCATAGCTGCTGTCAAAACACATCCAGAGAGCACAACATGAGGATAATCCATAATCAAAACAGGAAAGACAAGCAAAGGTCATAACCAGGAAACGAAAAAGCAGTAAATAAGGTATTGGGAAACAAGGCTTGGACTTAACACTAGGAATGTAAGATAAGGCTTTGCAACGAGGGACAGAAACAAGAAGGCATAAATAGACTAATCATTGGTGAAACACCGAACAGGTGAGCACAGTCAGGTAACACACCAATGATAGATCGGGCCGGAGACAGGACCAAAATTAAAACAAAAGCACATGACTCATCAGCACTCATCATGTGGGGAAATGTGGCATATACTGTATGTGTATACAAAAAACCCACATGTTTAACAAAACATTTATATGCACAGTAGCTTCAATATTATAGTGAAAACACAAAATAAGGAATAGCAGAATTCAGTTAGTTGAAGAAAGTTGTTTTTCATTTTATAGTGCTACAATGGTGCTGTTGTTGTATGGTACAGAACTTTAAATGTTGACACAGCCTACGCTGTAGATCAGATGTGACGTCACTCTGTCGACCGGTTAGGTTTTTGTGAAACGGCACCATTGGAGTCAGACGATGAGATACACACGTTTTTTTTTTATTTTCATTTTGTAACTAAAGTACCCTCTTGTGTACATGTGAGTCAATAAACAGAGCTGTGATCTGTGTGTGTGTGTGTGTTTCCTGTTTAGCACCCGATTCATTCTCATGGGAAGAGTATCTGAAGGAGACGTCGTCCACACCTGCCCCTCCCAGCTGCTTCAGACAGGTGAGAAAATAAAACTGGTACAAACAGCGGACCATCGCAGTCCATATTTGTTTCCTCACGCACATGATCAGGGCAGCTGAACACATGGTGCTGTTCTCGGAGAGGCTTCAGCAAAACAAAACCTTTAGTGAGTGAGTGAGACAGCAGAATGTGTGCCACTTTAAGTTCTTGTACAGCCTTTAACTGTGGGAGTGGGAGATATTGGTCAGAATTCCTACGAGAAGGGGTGAGATTGGTCAAAATTCATTCAGGTGTGATCAGGATTGATCAGAAGTCCTTTGGGTGCTAGCTGGATTGGTCAGAATAACCTCAGGAGCAGACGGGATTGGTCAGAATTCTTTTGGGAGCAGAGGGGATTCGTCAGAATGACTTTAGGAAAGGGTGGGATTGGTCGGAATTTTTCAAGGTACAGACAGGACTTGGTCCGAATTCCTTCGGGAGTGGACAGGATTAGTCAGAATTCCTTCAAAAGCATGCAAGACTGGTCAGGATTTCTTTGGGGGTGAACGGATTGGTTTGAATTCCTTTGGGAATGGGCAAGGTTGGTCAGAATTCCTTCAGGAGCATGCAGGATTGGTCAGAATTCCTTCTGGAAAATGTAGGATTTGTCATTTGTAGGTGCAAAATATTTTTATTGTTACAAAGGTTAATGAAACAAAAAAGCAGACATTTGTTCGTTGCATAAGTATTCAACTCCCCAAGCCCGTGATCCACCCCCCACCCCCCCAGGTAGAACTTCCATTGGCTGCAATCACAGTAGTGCATGAATACTTAAGCAAGGCACTGCATATGCATGTACTTTTAAAATGTCAATTTCAACATATCTCTTTTGCAGTCTCGCATCCCCCCATCGAACGACTTCAAGGCTGGGATGAAGCTGGAGGCTCGCGACCCTCGTAATTCCACTTCCGTCTGCATCGCCACGGTGATGGGCATAACAGGCATCAGGCTTCGTCTACGCCTGGACGGAAGCGACAACACCAACGACTTCTGGAGACTGGTCGACTCCTCGGATATTCAGCCGATAGGAACATGCGAGAAGAATGGAGATATGCTGCAGCCCCCGCTGGGTAGGGAAGGAACGCCATGCTGGTTTTGTCTCTTCATTTAGGACACATAATACCTCATTTAGTGCTACATGTCTTTCTTTCTCACTCTCTAGGGTTCAGGATGAATGCCTCCTCATGGCCCATGTTTTTATTGAGAACGCTGAATGGGGCAGAAATGGCGCCAGCGTCTGCGTTCAAAAAGGTGAATTATTTAGCTTCATTCATTAAGTAATAGTTATGGTTTAATGTCCACTTGTGTATCTTGCAATCCTATTTTTAGTTCTTAAGTTTTATGTAACATTCAGTTACACATAGCTCCGAATTTCCTCATAAACGCATAACTGACTCTTGCACTTGTCATGTATACAGGGATGTGATGTTACACTGAAATAATTATAGCGTTAAACGATTGTACATACAATAATATTCTATATACAATTACAAATTGTATATCAGTCAGTGATTGTGTGAATTTTTTATTTTTTTTTTACACAAAACTCCTAACATTTGTATCAAAATTGTGTATCTTTCGGTCAGGAACCTCAGAGGCCCTCTCAGAATAGTTTCAAGCCAGGCATGAAGCTAGAAGCAGTGGACAAGAAGAACCCTTACCTCATCTGCCCTGCCACCATCGGCGAGGTCAGAGGTGAAGAGGTGTTTGTGATGTTCGATGGCTGGAGAGGCGCGTTCGATTACTGGTGCCGTTACGACTCCAGAGACATCTTTCCTGTGGGCTGGTGTGCGGTGACCAAACACAGCCTTCAGCCGCCAGGGAACAGCAGTGAGTCCAAAATCTGCCATCAGCATTCTATAGTTTAGAATTGTTCTTTTTGTTTCATGACTGAACCATGCGTTGTGATGTTGTTATGGATGTATCTGTGAAGTGGGCTGAAATATATCAGCCCAGTTATGACTTATGACCATTGGTACTGTTGCTCCCGGTTCCAAAGCAATCCAAGACTGGGGAGTTTAGCCCTACTAGCCCATTTATACCAAGTCTACATACAACATTTACATTATTTTTGATTGAGTACCATATGCAGCTTGAATGTGAGCAGATATCATTAGTTATATAAGGAATAAAATGCTCGTCCTATGGGTGTGTGCTGTTATAGGAAAATAATCAACCGGGTGGTGTGATGCGGCCTGACACAAAGCGGAACGATTAGAATTTTTAATTTATTAATGACACAAACATCATTATTTTTAGCAGTTTATAGTTACGGTTAATGTTGTGGAACGCCTCTGAGACAAGTTATCCTTATGTTATAGCAGCTATAAACGGTCGTTCCCTCACCAGCTTCTCTTTTCTCTCTCATAAAGTGAATAAGACACACACACACAAAAAAAAACAAAAAACACACAGCTTGCATGTTACCCGAAAACTTTCCTGTTACAAACACTACACTAGAGTCTCCTTACACAAATGTTACATACACAATCTACTCTCGGACATTTTCACATCAACAAGTACACGTTCTTCTTTGCTACATGTTTTTAATCTGTTTATAATTAGCCTTAGAATATACGGAGCATCTGCTGTCAAACTTCCTGTAAGTGAGTCGTTGCTATAGAAATTGATTAGAACAAGAGCACTAATATAAACCTGTGATTTCAAGTAGAGCAATAATAGAGCTGCTGTTATAGAACATTAATGTACTGACCAGTCAGACTTGAGAATTCAACAGCGCTGTGGTATAAATGACTTGTACTAATAAATAGGGTGTAAATCATCAGTAAACATCAGTAAAGTAAGTCTTCATGAACAAGAATTCTGCAAAACTCAAGCAAAGCTCGTGCATAACCAGTAGGGGGCAGCACAACTCCACTCACACCAATAACAATCGCAGCCATTATACAGTAATTTACATAAAGCACAATGCAGGGCAGGCTAAGTCAAAGGACGAGGAAGTTCCAACTATATTCGACCCGACAGCAGACACACAACCCGTAAGTAAATGTTATTTCATTCTAATTCAGCCTTTTTTAATCGATTTGTTCTAATAGATAGTACACACAATAAAAATGCACCATTCTGAATCCTATTGTCAAGCTGGTAAATTTTCCTCTCCTTCAGTTTTGTTATCTGACGAACATATAGAGAGCCATTTTTTATCTACACAAAGTTCTTTATGTGTAGTTTGCTGCGTGTCACTCCAGAGACCAAGCCGTCCAATCAGAACAGAGCTTATTTACATAAAGCAGTCTTAAAGACACAGTAACCAAAAAAAGCCCTGAGGGCTGAAGCCCTATTCGGATCGGATTAGTTTGTCGGGGGGATGGTGGTAATAATTTTTTTTTTACACGACTCCTTGAATGACTCTTGCATCTGGACAGCACTAAAATGAGTTTCTAGTGGGTTGTATTTTCTAGGTTTTTGTCACATGGTCATATGATAACGCTCCATTCACAGCGTGGCGTCTGATCCGTCTGAGAGGCCCTGGAGTAGAGAAGAAACGCTGGCCTTCATTTCAGTTTAGGGTGAACCAAAGTACACGAGAAGCATCCATTTTTCATTTTCGTGAAGTGTTTAATATTTGAACAAAAAAAAAACAAACAAACGTATTTTTTAATGCTGAAGCATAAAGCTATGAGTGGATTTTCAATTGTTGTTGGTTTTTTTCACGCTAAGCCATGGATGTCATGGTGCAATTAAAATAATTCCTTTTATTAAGCTTTATTTGTTAATTGTTAATTTTTATTGGAGGTTGGGAACTCTAAATGGACATCAGTGAAAAATATCTAATATACAATAGTAATAAATAGCAGTAAACTATATAGGATGAGTGATGTCGAATAAAATTTCTTACCATTTCTTACTCAGCATGCAAGTGAAATCACACCTTAAGTGCAGTTGTTTTATTGCTGGTGATGTGAACATTTACGTGAATGTAGTCTAAGTCTTAAAGTTTTCAGCATCAGTAAATCAAATGTTATAGTTTCGTTTGCTACTTTTCTGTTTGCTCTATAGTCGGACCTTAAATTTATATTTCTGGATGTGCTGCTTGCAAATTGTATTCAGAAAACCATCCCACATCATGCGTATTCACTTTAATTTCTAATGAAACACAGGTTACTATGACAGCATACCCTAAGGATGTCATATCCTCATATTTCATCTTCCCTTTTGAGCATGCAAGTGCGGATTATGGTGGATTTTATGATGGATGTCTCGGCTCAACTTTAGATAAGATTGTGTAACGTAATGGGGGTTAATTGAAAAAGTAACTCCGTTGAGCTCAGACAAAAAAGAAAAAATAACCAAAAAAAAAAAAACGAGAGCCTGGTCGGGTTCTCAGCTGTCAGTCATTCGTGTCGTCATAGCAACTCTGGCAGTGACCTCCGCCTTTTCCATTCAGGGCGTTCATTTTACCGCCTCTCCACTTAGAATGAAAATGATTTAATTATACGGGCTAAGCTTCCTAAGACGAGTATTATGATGGATTATCGTAGTTGTGGTGATTGTGGTTGTTTCTGCTGTGCATTTTTAAGCCTGGCTTTAACCAAATTTTCCAAACAGAGCAGGAGATAGTTTTGCTCTGTGTCACATCAGTTTTGCCTTTGTAGTGCGTTTAACTGGGTATGTTCCTTGTGTGTTCATGTGTGTGTTTAACATGAGCTGAGAACTTTGCAGAGCTGTGTATAGTTGGATGTGTGAGGCGGTCCGGGAAAACTGGTCAGATGTTGCTGCGGTGCAATTCTGGAAAAATCTTTGACCAAAACGTAGCATTTCTGCGAGTAACACACAGTCTCTCCAGGATTTTGTGATTTTTCAATCGCAGAAATTAACGCAAAATCAAGCAAACTCCGCAATATTCTGAGGAGCTTGCAATTTTTTCAGAATTACTGCAGATTTTCCAGAGTTTTGGGCCAAGATGTTTCATGTGACGTGATCACAACGTGCATTCAGCCAAAGCCCTCTTCGATTCCTGTGCGTCGAAAATGAGTACAGCTAAAGGGTCTCATTTACCAACAAACATCACTGCAAAACTGTTTCATGCAGCTGCAATTCAAGTGGTTTTCCGCAAAAAGCATAAAAACTCCGCAAATTGCATCGCAACTTTTGAAAAATCAAGCATTTTTGGCCACAACAATCATAAAAAATACTCAGCAAAATCCTGTATGGACTGAATACACTCTAAAATGTTCATCATACTTGCCTTGTTGCTTAAAGAGCTAATTTAACGAAGATGTCTAAAACCTCGTTAGCTACATGTGATCTGCTCACAATTTGATCAAGTTGTAGGATACTCATGTGCCGTATCGAAACGGACTCGGTTTCGAGTTTCGTTTGTAGTTGTGCACAGGTTCTTTATCTACGAGGCTCCTGCGCCGTCACGTCATCATCAAAACAGAGAAGGGCACTTAACATGTCCTGTACGGAAAACAACTCAAGTCACCTTTATTTATATCCCACAATTAAATCTTGGGCTAAACCCGAAATAGAAGCAAAACATTAAAAGACAAAACCACAGATGAAAAGAAAAACAGGACGAAAGCAGAAGACCCAGTACTACAGACCTTAAAAAGACTCCATTTATAACATTATAACATTTACAACAACAAATTCAGAAACAGAGCTCTGTGAATGACTCTGCGATTATTTCCACGCCAATGTTAGCATGAACAAAAATCAGTGGTGTGAAGAGATGATGATGATGAGGCTCGGTTTAAACAACATGAGTAACTTTTACCTCGGGTGATGAGACAGAGACTGGTGTGGATTACTTCTTAACCATTTGTCAGTAATGAGTTTCTGTTAATATGTACTGTATATATGTAGAAGTAGACGAGGCAGCTTTCAGTCTTTAAGTGCAAAACAGAAACATTTCTGGTCAGTAAAGTGTGTCGTTTTCAGAAATATATAGTACAAAATGTCAAAATTTGATCATGTGAATGGTTTTCACAGATTTCTGACTTGAGCTTGGTGGTGGCATTGATACAGAACTGCTGCTTTTAATGAACAGAGAGAGAGAGAGAGAGAGAGAGTGTGTGTGTGTGTGAAAAGCACAGAGGAAGGGAAATAGAGGAACTGCAAATTGGCTTTTTGAGGAAAATCAAACAGTGAAGTAAAGAGGGAAGGGGAAAAAACGCTGAAGAGGAGGAGGAGGAGGGGACGTGTGTTTGACAGGATATACGAGTCTCTTCAGTGAGTGTGTGTACAGACAGAGCTGAAGCACATCACTGCAGCTGTAACTCACATTAAGCACCGTTTTACGGTTTGCTGCGACACAGACGAAGAGGAAAAACTCCAGCTTTCACGAGGGCCGTTTAAACCTTGACAGGAATTTTGCATAGGGGAAAAACGCAGGCCTTGAAATGTATTAAAGAATTACTTTTTATGTTTCAGTGAACGATTGTAAACGTCTTTGTTTCTGTCAGATGAATTTAAATCTTTTATTTAATTGAAATAGCACCGATGCTATAACCAGGATCAGCATCGGGCCAATACCCGGCCAAAAATGTTGGATCGGATATTGGAGGGGGAAAAAAAAAAGAGGGAATGAATCTGATATTCTCCTGTAGCACATTGAAAAGAGACTTAATTATATTTGAGTTTAACTGAATAAAAAAAAGCAGGGGTTATGTGTAAGTCAGCTATGTTTTAGCTACGTATGTTTTCCTCTTTTTTTAAGTGCTTCAGTTTAAGAAAATCACTTTAAAACTAGGTAGTTTTTAAAGAAAAAATATCGGACAAGTGTCAACATCAATGGGTTTCAGTATCGTTATCGTTGTCGGAAAAGAAAAAGTGGTATCGTCCATCTCGTCTGCTCATCGCTCTGTGTTTTTCTCTTCATTCTCTCTTTCCTTCGTTAACCGATTCTTCAGCTTCTGAAGTAGTGTTGTCAGATTGGGCCGTTTTGTGGATCATTTGGTTCTGCTTTCGGCGATGCAAGGAATAATGTTCTTACTTGTGCTTAATTATAAATCTGAAAAGTCGTTCATTAGACAAAGGAGATGCATTTCCATGCTTACCTGAAGGATGATTCGCATGAAATCGCAATGTTCAGAACTAAAAAAAAAAAAAGCATTAAAATTTGTTATGAGCAATCTGATGCTTGTCATCAGATGAACAAAGCTTCTGAGCTGCATTTACCTTTTGTACCACAGCGCTGTTGAATTCTCGATTCTGATTGGCTGACAGACGTTCTGAGGCGTGCAATTATTTTTTCAGTAAATGGACAGCTAAAGTAGTTCCGTTAAAGTTCTATATCACTTCGCCAAGTTAACCGAAATAACGGAAAAGTTAGCGTACTGTCCACCACAGCACACACATTTAGCAACAAACAAAATGACAGAAAATTTCGATTTTCCAGAAATATGTCATTAATGATGACGGGCCGTTTAATTATTAGAAAAAAATAATACGCACCCAAAGTGATAATGCGGCCACGAGGCGAAACAGTGGCTTGAGCCATTGATATGCAGTTATTAAAGAGAGAGGGAGAGAGAGATAGAGAGAGAGAACGTGTGATTGTAGGAACGAGACAGAAAAGCCGCTGAACAAGTATCAATATTTACTTATTCGTTGTATTTTCTGCAGTAATAAAAAAACGAAAAACCCTATGAACTCTCTCTCTCTCCAATAACTACATATCAATGGCTCAAGCCTCCGTTACTAATGTAGCTCTAAAACGACGGATTGCAATTAGCAACTAGTTCCACACACAAGAGCGTTTTAAGGACAAAAACCTGACAAATGTCATGAAATAAAACATCTGAACGATGTCTTAAGGTGTGGTAACTGTGGTATAACTGTGGTATAATTCAACGGACTCCGGTCCGTTGAATTATTAGAAAATAATGCACCCCCGAGGTGTAACGGCCACCTCACAAACATTGTGAGGGAACTAATTAAATGCTGAAGCTAACCCTTTAGCATCAACGCTCTTTACCTCAGACACAGGCACCTGTACGTGTCGCGCGCCGCTAGCAGATTTCCCGCCTCCGCTCTCCGCCGCCCACACGCCTCGTTATCATTCCCTCAGACTCCACACCGCTCGCGTCTCTCTCTCTCTCTCTCTCTCTCTCGCACGCGCGCGCGCTGGGCGGCAGGTTGGCCGTTACACGTAATTCATTTCGTCCAGGTGGGACCGACGTCGTCTTTGTTGTCACGTGCGGCGCGGTTCCGGTTTAAACCTGTTGTTTTGGCGCGTGTCTCTGCGGTGAGTCTCCTCAGCTTTTGTTCGGTTTTTCGCTGAACCGGACGCTGTGTGTGTGTGTGTGTGTGTGTGTGTGTGTGTGTGTGAGAGAGAAAGATTTACACCAGCATTTAACCAGTAATCCACCTGTGTCAGTGTAGTGCCCTTTTGGCAGTTTTTTTTTTTCCATTTGCATGAGAAATTAATTATAAAATATGGTTGCATGTGTGTTATACATCTAATCTAATAACTGCTTTAAAGGAAAACTCCACTCTGAGACACATTAAATGTCTTTATGTAGAAATATTTCTGACATACTTGGCAATTCTGGTGTGAATCTGTTAGTTGTTGCTGTGTTTTCGTTATTTCCTGTGATGAGTCAGCGTTTGTGTCCCGCTCTGACGTCACAGCAGGACTTTGTTATGGCTGTTTAATAAGAGAAGACATTTCAGTCGATTTGATCGCAAACACTTTTACACTTAGCTCCTAAAAACAAAAGAGCAACAGCTTCTTTCCTCAGTCATCATTTTCCAGTGATCCAGTAGAAATAGACGCAGTGGAGACGTTGGACTCAAAGTCCCAGAGTGCAGTGCAGTGATACGACGCAGTTGAGCGGAGTTACAGAAGCGGGTCGGCTCGGCTAGTTAGGGATTTACAAGATGACGAGTGCGATTGTGTTGGTGGTATTAGCGTGAAAGTCGGGCAGAGCGTACAGACGAGAGAGCTGGACAAACTAAAGGACTAAAGCGCCGCCGCATCACTGTCTTCAGGTAGAGGTGAAGAGATGAGGGCATATGCTGCGTTCGACTTACCTCAGAAGTGGGAACTCCAGAATTACGTCATCATCGACCTCCGTGCTGTCAAGCTACGGGGGCGGGGTAACGTGGATGACGCGTTGTTCGTCTTTTTTTTTTTTTTTTTTTTTTAGCGACAAGCTAGCCAGCTAACCGTGATGAGTGATGTATATCTTCCGCCTCAAAACAACGAACTGTAGAGTCAGTGTTAAAGATTTAACAAGTGAATATGTCTGTATGTTGATTGATCTCAACTTGTATATGCAGTATAATTGATTTAAAGGTAATAAGTCCTGTTTTGTTTACATGCTGGGGGCGGCCATTTTGATTTGCCTTTACTTGCCGAACTCAGGGTTGAGGAAGTCCAGAGTCCTCGAGTAGGAATTCTGAGTCGAGGCGGTGTTTTCTTTGTTTTTTTTTTTTTCCTGGAGTTCAGAGGTTGGAAATTATGAGCTACAACCTTTCGTCGAACGCAGCATAAATCCCGCTGCACCATCTGCAGGTAGTCGAATGGCATTGTGGGTAATGTAGGACACCGTTAACAAGACTGAAAATAGACCAACATGTCAATGAAAGTCGTTTAAACTAAAAAAAAATAATAATAATAATCAGAATTTAATTACAAAGTAAATCTAATAAGATCATATTAATTATAAATATTCAGGTGGAGTTTTCCTTTAAACGACGGTGAGTGTGATGGTCATAGCATTTGATTGACGTCGTTTTCATCTTCATCGAATTATTCAGCGAGCCCTCGTGTCCTGTGGAAGGTTTTTAATCGTAGGATAACGGTGATCAGTCAGGAGAACTGCAGGACTGATCTGGAGCCGAGCCATGCCAGGAAGCATAAATAAATGCACCCTTGCAGAATAACAGAGCCACTGTGTTTGTCTTAATTTGTTGTCACTCGTCTATATAGCGTTAAGGGCTATATTGTATAACTGTAGTATATTTATTTATTAATTTATTATAGTTATAAGCATAATTGGCAAGTTGAAGTAAACCGTTTGTTTCTCAATCTCTTACAAACAAGCAAAAGTCATAATACAGTTTTGATTAAACTAGAAAAAAGTTGTCTATTTCATACAAAGTGTTTCAAATCACAGCAAAAACCTTTAAGTTGGTGTAAAGTTAAGTGGAAAGTTCAGGAGTAAATTTGATGGCGATATGATGATATAATATCGTTATCGTTATAAAATCAATGATGTCTTAAAAAAACAAAACGTTTTGAGATTTATGGAAGCAGCTGATTTGATAGTAAAATTTTTAAAAATCATAAATAGTGTTACTTTTTAAAATTAAGCCAAAAATCTTTCAAATTAATTTATTTTCTTTAGACATTTAATAAATTCCACTTTTCCCTCGCTACTCTAAACCACATGTACAGAGAGTTATTTTAATTGTTAATTTTTCTCATTTATTGTACGTGGGTGAGTCAAATGAAAACCTTATAATTATTTATTTTTATTTTGCATCGTTTATCGCAAATGGGTTTCACAAAAGTATATAATTTTTCTTCATAATCTCCATCTTGTTCAATGCCAGTGTTTCAGCGCTTAATAAGTGTCTGGATTCATATGATGTTGCACTAGTAAGGTTTTCATTTGACTCGCTCTCTTGATTTAATTTAGGTTTTTTTTTTTTTTATGTATTCATTTATTATTGCGGCTTGAAGTGAATTAGGTTTTCAGCTGAACACGTTCATTTATTTCTCCTTTTCTGTGTGTGCTGGATTTTTTTCCCTTTTCATTCACCCCATCTTTTATCCCTTTCTCTAGTCTTGCCTTCATCATTTTCAAATTATTTTGTTTGTTTCATTACACACACACACACACACACATACACACACACACACACACACACACACACACACACACACACACACACACACACACACACAGCTGTCGTGGCCAGGCCACAGATTCACCACACGGCCGTTTCTCCCCCCACCCTGAGGGAAGAGGGTCATGGGGAAATGAAGCAGCGGACCGGTGATCATTCCCATATGTCGCCCCAGCAGCACCAAGGGGACTTTGGCAGATCATTCCTGGCTTTTCCCCTCTTTTTAATCTCGCTCACTTACACTGCCCTCCAATTTAGTCATATGAGAGTTATTTAGGGCACGCACACACACGCACACACACACACACACACACACACACTTCAGAACATGCCCACACACACAAAACTAGCCAGCTTTACTCGGTTGTCTTTTGTGTTCTTTCGTCTGTGCAGTGTATTTAGCATATTGTGACCTTTACGAAGATGTATTCGTGCTCGATTTTTCACTCGTGAAGCAAAAGTGCATAGAAAACGGCTTCACACTGCTGTGCTTTCCTTCACCTCATGTCCTTCCTTCATTCACTACTTGTCTTCATTAATTTCCTGTTCATCATCATTAGCTGCTTGAGCATTTCTCTATTCCTGGTGATGTTCTCATCCCTGCAGTCAAACAGGTTATTCTTAAAAGAAGAACCTCTCTGCATGGTTGCAATCTTGCATTCGGACTAAATTGAGTATAACAGGGCTGGTGATGACAGTATAATATAATATCAAGATTGTCCAGCCAGCTGGAATTTATTAGTGCTGGCCAGTTTTGTTTGCCTAGAAACCTAATTGATAAGGATAAAATAATATAAAGGAATAACATACGATAAGCAAGTCAGCTAGTTAGTGAACACGTTAATCAGTCCATACAGGATTTCATTTGTTTTTTGTGATTGTTGCGGCCAAAATTGCTTGATTTTGCTGCAGCTTTTTTCAAAATTTGCGATGCATTTTGCAGAGTTTTTTGTGCTTTTTTTTTTGTGGGTAAACGAGACATTTTAGCTGCACTCGTGTTCGACGTACGTGAATCGAAAAGGGCTTTGGCTGAACGCGCGTTGTGGTGACGTCACACGACGCGTCTCGGGCCAAAATCTGCGGTAATTTTGAAAAATTGCAAGATCCTCCGAATATTGCGGAATTTGCTTGATTTTGCTTTAATTTCTACGATCGCAAAATCACGAAATCCTGGAGGGACTGATTTATGATCGTTATCTTCTTTCTAATGTAGCACGTCATGTTTGCGTTCTTGACAAAAACACAGCTGATTTTGACTATAAGATGTATTACATGAGATAAGTATTATAAGGTATCATGATATCTTTTTATAACTTTTTTTTTGTTTGTTTTTAATATTTATTAACTAAATTGAACTGAATGGAAGCAGTTCATTTTTTTGATGTATAGTTTTACTTAACCTTTGAAATTACATATTTGTTTTACGTATTTCTTTCTGTTTTTCCATTTTTCAGTGTGAGAATTATTTTTCCTAGGCATTCAGTAAAAAAAAAAAAAAAAAAAGGTATAAACAAACTCAGTTCTTCATCTTTACCATTTTAGTGCAGCACTTCTGTGGGTTCAGAGGGTGATTGTTCAGTCTGGTGATTGACTTGGCCAGTCTAAAACCTTTCATGTTTTCCCCTGTGGTAACGTCCTTTGTTGAGTTGGCAGTGTGTTTTGGGTCATTGTCTTGCTGCATGATAAAGTTCAAAGTAATTTGGTATTTGGCTCAAAGTAATGCATTTCTCTGTAAATTGGCAGACAGAATGTTTCTGTAAACTTCTGAATTCATTCTGCTGCTACTGTCTTGAGTTACATCATCAATAAAGATTAGTGAGCCTGTTCCAGAAGCAGCCATGCAAGCCCAAGCCATGACACTACCTCCACCATGTTTCACAGAGAAGTTTGTATGTAATTTCTGTGTGTGTGTGTGTGTATATGTGGCGAAACCAAAGACCAATTTTCAGTTATGACTGAACAATAAAGTAAAGTATGTATTGGATCATGAGCAGATCCTTTCTTTCTCCACACGTTGGCCTTTCCATCACTTTGGTAGAGGTTAATCTTGGTTCCAGAACTTTTGCGGCTGTATTTCTTAGTGAATTCCAATCTGGCTTTCTGATTCTTACTGCTCATGAGTGCTTTGCATCTTGTGGTATGGCCTCTATATTTCTGATCACAAGGTCTTCTTTGAACGGTGGATTGTGATACCTTCACCCCTGCCCCATGGAGGTTGTTGGTGATGTCACTGACTGTTGTTTTTGGGTTTTTCCCCCTCACAGCTCTCACAACGTTTCTGTCATCATTCAAAGGATAAACAAAGTTCTTTGTTTTTCTTCATCTTTTAGTGCAGCACTCCTCGTTTGCCTGCAGTTTGTTAGCTAAATTATATATCGTGGCGCACATCATGCATTATAAAAACCGTGCATTTCTACTGCATGCTGTCCTAGCAGGAGAATTAAAAAAAAAAAAAAACAGTTTTGTGGTGCACTTTATTTTGCCCGGACTCGTCAGTATTCCCACAAACCCTCATGTTCATAATTCTGAAAAGATCGTCAGTTATCCGTGTGTGCTAAGTAAAAATCATTTTACTGTCATCCAGATCTACTGTCATCCAGATCTCACCTAGTGCAGCAGGTGGTGAGAAAGAATTCAGAATGAATAGCATGCTGTAGTTACAGCATCAGCGTGTGTTGTAAAGTGCTTTTTCTTTCTTTTCGGGTTGTTAAACCTCCTTTTCCATTATTCTATTTATTTTCAAGTGTTATTATATGATAGTTTTGTCATGTCCCCACCCCTACTGCTGAATTCACATTTTTCTGTTTAAAGCAGACGTGAATCGGGGAGCGTTTCGTGTGATCTCGGTTAGTGATATCATGAAATAAGCAACAGCTTAAACCCATCATGTCCGACATGTAAATTATTAAAGGATGTTGTGGTAACCGCAGACTTTTAGCTACAGAACGTGCTTGCTCAGCTTGTGTTCCACAGAACAGCTAATGAGAGACAAAACTGTGCTTGCTGTGGTGTATTTGGATGGTTTGGTTGCTGGTGAATAATTGCTGTAAATAAATAAATGACTGAAATAACACTTGTGTCCACCTTTTCCTATATGTCCTGGCTGTTTTTGAACAGGGTAAAGGAGTAGACATGAATTTTACATTGACTCTACAATTTCAAGATATAAAATCGTATTTAATGGTTAAAAATAACAGATTTAGAGATACTCGCTCCACATTCAAACCAGACTTTTAATTCTTCTTCTTTGCAGTCACCCTCACGAAACCACTGTCTGCACCTTCATCTTCCACCTCCTCCTCCTTTTCTTCCTCGCCGTCCAAGCAGACGCGGCGCTCCATGCAATCTTCATACCGCTTGCCCACACCGCTGCCCCCGCTGCCCGTGCGGAAGGGCGTGAGGGGCCGGCGACCCAAAAGCGAGACCATCGCCCTGCTCAAGGCCATGGCGGCATCATCAGGCGCTCAGAGTCCAGGGGCTCAGATGAGTACCGCAGCGCCCGAATCCGCCCCACAGCTCGTCCCACGCCCTCACAAGAAGCGAGGACCCAAGCCAGGCAGCAAGGTGTGTAACAAAGGTTGCAGCATTCTGTTATAGGAAAATCATCAACAACGTGGTAGTGTGATGTTAACACTCTGAAGCTGATGTCCTGCAGTGTTTTATTCCTTTTATAACACAGCAGTTTGTCAACGATTCCAATTTTTTATGTAGTAAACAATGCTTTTTATCTGTTTATAGGTACGTTTCATAGGAACATCCAATAAACAAGTTGCTCATCGCTGTTGTCATTTATGTTTTTGGCAGCTGTAACAGTCGTTCCTTCCCCAGCCTCTTTTTTTCTTGCTCATGAAGTGTTGGTAAGACTGGGCTGGCGATATCAAGATACACATCGAAATGTCCTCAAGTATCACGATGTATAATTTAGCTAACAAACTGTCCGCAAAACAGTAGTAAAATAAACAAAAAAAAAGTTAAACTGAGTTTGCCGATACTTTTCTTTAATGCTTACAATGAAGATTACATCAAATCAACGGCATCCGTTCAGTACCATTTAATTTGTAATTATTAAAAACGTAAAAAAAAATACATCACAATACCAACGATATCTCAGAAAAGTGTATCGCGTAATCATTTATCACGATATCGATGTTATATCAATATATCGCCCAGCCTTATTGTCATGTTACAGAGAAACCATGCTGGAAAACTTACTGACTCGCTGACAGTGAACACCTCATCCATAAATGCGAAATAGACATCTCATTAGAAGTTTTTCTTTCTTGAATAAACATCATCATTGTGTGTGTGTATGTGTCAGAGGAAGCCCAAACTCCTGCAGAGCGCCTTGTCAGCACCAGCAGGTTCAGACTCCAGACTGCCGTCTTCTCAGGTGTCCAGGGACGGCCTGTCTCCACTGAGCTCTCCATCCTCCGTGGTGTCCACAGGTAAAGCCTGAATACACAGCCAGCTCAGTAAAACCAACCATCACACACACACACACACTCGGCTCACTATGAGGCACAGCCTGTTTCTATAATCTGTATTATGACATTTTGCTTAGACATGACATATGACATATTCTGCTTAGACAGGTCAGGTTGTTTTAGGATTAAAATATCATTGCAGCACAAAACTACCCGGACAGTAACACGGGAAAGAAAAGGAAGTGGTGGTCTGCTTAACTGTAAATGGAGTGTGTAAAATGAAGTGAGGAATAAAACACTTGGGGGTGTTCTATAATGGAAAACAATAATCTAAGACAGAGCGGTGTGATGCCCCACCACCCTGAAGTTGATTATTTTCTATTAACAGCATATCTTGGTGTGTTTTAATCCTCTTATTCCACAATTTCTTTATTTATGAAAGTATTTATTTTAGACCTGGTATGGAAAACTGACATGTGGTTGTTCGCTTATCTTTTTAAAATGCTTCTCAAGTTCACATCTGTCTTTCTCTGTCTCATCTCTCAGTGTGCGTGTACGTGAATAAACACGGGAACTGTGGCCCTCACCTGGACCGTAAGCAGGTGCAGCGGCTGCCGGATCACTTCGGACCCGAGGCGGTGAACCTGGTGCTGCAGCAGACGGTGCAGGCATGTTTGGACTGCGCCTATCAGCCCAAAGTGCTGCTGGGATGCCTGCAGAATCAGCCAGACGGGGGAGAGCTGGTGCGAGGTACTCAGGCTGTTCTTTAACCCAGAAAACCTCACTTCCTGTGCAAAACTTGATGTGACAGGATTTGCGTGTTTTGAGTGTTGTAGAATTAACCGTTATGTGCTGGTTGGTTTAATAAATCTGGTCTAGTAAATCGTGCATGAATTAAATGATTTCTATCATATAGAGATTGTTTTTAAAATTAGATTAAATTATATTTGTAGAAATCATCAAAACTTACAATAGAAAAGCTATGTCTTTATCAGAGGATGGTTCTGTACAGGGTATAGTGACATTTTTACACTTTTCTGGCCACAAGCTTCAGGATCTTGAATCTCCACACTTCTGTGTACGCGCTGGTTTCCAAAAAGTCTCCATGAAATCAAAGTGCAAGTTTTGTGGCTTTAAGTATGAATATGTTAGCCATAAGGTTATCTATAAGCTAGTATCTATAAAATTCACGTTTAGAAGATACTGTATGTGCATTCAAAATTTACAGTCTCTCTGCCACCAATACGGATCAACAATTTTTATGACATCATTCTGCACGTCTCATCAGATTTTCTGTCCAATCAAATGCTCTCTAGAATAGTGGAAAGTGTCCAGCCCCCGACATTATAAAAATCCATGGTACTAACTGTGAAGTACAGCTTAGCCCAGGCTGTGAGGAAAGATAAACGCTATTGGCTATTTAAAAAGCGGGGAGGAGCCACTTGATATGTCCCGCCCTGACTTCCTGTTTCAGTGACAATTACGTCAGAACTTCGGATAACTCTGCGCGTTTCAAGGCACTTCACAGGGACATTAAAGAGTTTTGTGTGAAACGGTTAGTGGTGAGTAAACGATAGTCCCAGGTGTTTCTATCGCAGTCATTATCATATCTTGCAGTGGTATCGGAGTTTTTGAATCTGAGGGTTGAATTAATGCATTTTTACCTCACTCCTCCTTCAGTGCGGACGGACGGAGGGACACGGATGGTGAAGCTGCCTTCAGCATCCAGCGCCGCATTCGTTCTGCGATTCCTGGAGAAAGTGTGTCGACACCTGCAGTGCGATAACCTGTTCAGCAGCCAGCCGTTCAGCCCCTACAGCAGCTACGACAGGAGCAAGTCAGGTGTGTACGCTGTGTGCGGCTTACTGGCTGCCTCACCACACACATAAAACACTGATGTATTATGTATTACTCTAACTGGGATGTGTTTGCTTCATTGTGTGCAGTGAAAGAGGAGATGTCAGAGGCTCCGGCACTAAACAGAGGAGTAAAGCGAATCTCTCGAGACTCTCCGCCGTACTCTGCCCCCCTCTCCCCCAAGATCCTCCACACGGATACACACCCTTCCGAAGGTGTGTGTGTGTGTGTGTGTGTGTGTGTGTGTGTGTGTGTGTGTGTGCGTGATTATGTTGCTGTAACTGTGTTTGCATATTCCGAAGTGGAAGTGGAATAATTTCTGTGCATAAGGTGCTTGAGTGGGTATAATAGTAGTTGTGCACTATATAGTATACAAAAAAAACTTCATTTGTGTGTGTGTCTGTGTGTAGCTGAGACCCTGCCTCCAGAAGAAAACGGTTTACTGAAGGAGCAACGCTTCATGGACTCCGCCTCCAACTCCATGACACCCCGCCCACAGACGCTACGAAGCACCTCCGAATACCAGTCCCAACCTAGCAGTCCATACTACCATGGCAGCGGCCCTCCCTTGCGTCGCCACGCCTCCAACCCCCCCACTCGCACACACAGAAGAGTAGAAGGTGCATGTTATAGCTTAATATAGTAGCTTAACGGATGCAGGTCAGAATTAACACTACAACTATTGAATTTTTAACTTTAAATGCCATCTAAGCCACGCCTCCTTCATTAAGACTGACAGGCACAGAGACCACGCCCACTTCATTGTTTCTGAAATGTTTCGTAGATATACAACCATATCCAGACTCATGCACTGGAAAAGATCAGTAATTTTCTAGAATATGATTGTTATTCCTCAGTTGCAGTCAAAATAAGAAAGTCACCTTGCAAGTGTGTGTGTGTGTGTGTGAGAGAGAGAGAGAGAAATAAGTAACTTCCATGCATATGGGTTACTTTTTAAGTAATATATATTTCTGAGCATAAATATGCAGTAGCTTCAGATCCATAAGCCACATGACAGACATACCGACACACACACACACAGACATACACACAAAAGGTTTATGCAAGACATGAGTGAGTGCATTAGAATAATCTCATTAGCTTTGCTGCAGATCAAACGTCCTCTCAGCTCGTGTCCCCCGGAGGAGCCGAGTTTCAACCAGAACTTCCACAGTGTGTGTGTGTGTGTGTGTATTAACACGTGATCGCTGTGTTCCGGTACAGGCTGCAGGTGGTGGTTTAGCCGTGTGTTGCTGGTGCTTTAAAGATAAGCGCCTAATTGATTAGGCATGGTGGTGACATTAAACAAATTTCGCATCAAGCTATATTCAGATATTCTCTCTCTCTCTAGCTGCCAGCTCAACTACAGGTCCAGATGCAGCAGCAGCGGAGTGCGAGACTCCCAGAATTCCCAGCGGCAGAAGCCCTTCTTCCTGGTCTATAGAGGAAGTGATGCAGTTTGTGCGAGACGCAGACCCGACGGCGTTGGCACCGCATGCTGAGCTTTTCAGAAAGCATGTAAGTCTTTACTGACCAACATCTCTCTCTCTCGCTATCTCTTTCTCCTTGTGTCTCTCTTAGTACCCAGTACACAAACATTTAGTTCATGTAATGCATTTGAATATTGAGCTTCAATCAATTTTTAATTAATATTTGTAAAAAAAAAAAAAAAAAAATTTAATATTGCACTCAAATTACATTAACCACCGGAGAAATAAAACCTAAATCATATATTTTGTTTTCTTTTTGTCACTATTTATCTTTACTTATATTTCTTATACAATCTGGGATCTTCATGCAGGATTTCTTTTTAATTATTATTATTTTAACCTCTAATACAGAGACAGCATTTCCCAAATGCCTTCTTATTCACTATATCGGATTACTTCATAGGGTATAATTGTGTTCTAATAATTATGCAGTGCACTTCATTCCCAATTTCCGGCATTCAAGCATTTACTACAGTATGAGATTCAGCCATAGACTCCAGTAAATCACCTTTAGGACACATGCTTAAATTTCTCTCTCTCTCTCTCTCTGTCTCTCTCTCTCTCTCTCTGTCTGTGTGTGTGTATGTATGTATGTGTATATATATATATATATATATATATATATATATATATATATATATATATATATATATATATATATATATATATATATATATTATACTTTGATAGGCTCACACATTTTAGGAGAACTCATAGTATTTAAACAGTGACGTTTGTCCTGACAGCCCTGCTGCTTACAGCTAATGTCATCAGAGGGAGACACAAAGACAAACAGAGAGCGACAGATAGAAGAAAGACATGCCTGCTGAGCGAGGACATGCGTCATCAGTGTTTAGACTTCACCTGGCAGCATCCCCCCCCAAAACAGAGCCGGTCTCTGGACAACATCACGTCTGCGTCCTACACGCACACACACACACACACACAAGTTTATTCTTTCTGTCTCATTTTCCCTCACACACCTTGACCCTGAGGCTGCATCAGGCTACGTTTCACTCTGCTGTATTGTGTCTATAATGTTCAGCTTAGGACTAGTATCACAGCACATGGGTTGGTGTAAGACGGACTGTCAGTTTACTTTAGGCTGCGTTCACCTTTACAAGATTCTGAGTATGGGATAATGCTAGAACTCCATTGTTCATAAACATGCCACTGTATATGTGAAACGTTTTACACCAAAATAATGCTTAAGAGTATACAAAAATTGTATAGCTGACCATCGCGGCATCAGTTGAACAGGTGTGTGTGTGTGTGTGTGCGGCAGACAGAAAACCTGGGAGCAAATAATGATAATGTGTGAAGATTACACTCTGTCATCCTGTAAATGGAACTCTAAAAGTGCTAAAATAAAGCAGTATAGGATACATGGTGAATTGTGGTGTGTAGAAGTGTATAGTGGTGTATTGTGGTATATTATAGTATAGTGGCATGTTGATAATGTTCTGCAGTAATACTCTCTTGAGTAACTAACTGACCTCTCTCTCTCGCTCTCTCTCTCTCTCTATGTGTGCAGGAGATTGACGGTAAAGCCCTGATGCTTCTGAGGAGCGACATGGTGATGAAGTACATGGGCCTGAAGCTCGGCCCCGCCCTCAAACTCTGCTACCACATCGAGAGACTCAAACAGGGCAAATAGTGAGGATTAAACACACACACACACACACACACACACCGTAACAGGATTAAATGCAGGTTTATAGATACAGTACTGGTCAGGTTTACAGTACTCGATTAGACTCAGTATTGGGTTAAGCTCAGCAGTACTGAATTAGGTTTTAAATACTGGATGAAGCACAGCGCTGGACAGAGCTAAACAACACGGAGTCACGGACGTGCGCTGCTTTTCATCCATCCGAACCACCAAACAAATGCACAGACAGACATCAAGGGATGACGGACAGCAGACTCACGTCGGGAGTAAACTCTGGGACGGACACAGCAAGAGATCTGGGCAGCAATAAAAACAGTCCCACACACACTACCTGCCACTGAGAGAGAGAGAGAGAGAAAGAGAGAGAGAGAGAGAGAAAGTGAGCGAGAGCTGAGCGACAAGTGATGCAGAAATGGACTGTACCCCACAGAACCACAGCTGAACAGATATTATTTGGCTGATTCTCAGTGTGTGGCTCTGATACGAGTGTATCAGGCGCAAGCGGCATAGCTGAAAACCCATATATCATATACATGTGCATCTTCTTGTCCTCTTTTTTTTTTTTTTTTTTTTTTTTTGTTCCTGTTTATGTTCCAATCTCTCTCGTGGTTATTTGTTTCTCTTTTCTTTGTTTCGCTCAGTCCGGTTCAGATCCGCAAGAAAGCCGTCATTCTAAACTAAAGAAGATGTCGATATTTGCTACGATTATTACATTTGTGCGTGGAGAATTGTTATGATGTCGTAATTTGATGAACACATTTCTCCTCCCTACCTCCTGTCTGCAATAGAGAGACAGTCCACTCCTGCAGAGTCACTGCTGTGAAAACCAAACGGCACTGCGAATCGTTTCATTTCTGTTTTTTTTCTTCTTCTTTTCTTGCCGATACGGTCGCCGTGCTGTGTGCTTGTATTTATAATTTTCAGTGTCTAGCGTGGGGTAGCTGATCATAAATCGACACCCCCCCACCCCCGTCTCCAACCTCTTACACAGCTTACCAAATCCCAGTATACGTCGTATAATGCAGAAATCAAATATATGTATTTTGAAGTAGAAAAACCTTAACTGAATCAGTTGTAGATGATTTGCTTAATATGCATTTAAATAAATTGTATTTTTATTATTAATTGTAAACATTTCCACCTGGGAAGGTGGATAAAAATATGAGTATGATGTTTCTAATGTAATTTTAATCTCCCTTAAGTTTATTTTCTGACGCATGAGGCTGCGTTCACAACAACATTTTTGGTATCGGTCATTCACACTGATGTTGAGGAAAGATGGAGGAGAAACACCAAAAGCTGTAATTCGACTCTCCGAATCGATACTGGCGGCTTATGGGCGGCGTCAGCTCAGGATTTTAGAGTAAAGAGGAGAGTCCAGAATCGTAACAGCATCTTACCTTAGTGAAATGCGACAAGTTTGCTTACATTCATCACTATAGTATAATACAGTATAGTGAAAGTGCTAAATATTGCTTCAGACTATTCAAAATACTCCTCACTTTAAAAGAAGTATTCATTTAATATAGATAGATAGATAGATAGATAGATATATCTATATCTATATATCTGTATTCTCTTCTATATCCTAGCAGACTAGCCCAGTCGCCCAGGACATTTTTTCTCTTCTTGAGACCAAAAAAATCCATTTCAGGAAAATGTATGAAGATGATCAGTGACATCACTCTTTTTTTTTTTTTTTAAAGATCAAAAATATTGATCTGGAAACCAAACAAACCAGCAGTGCATTTAAATACTGACCGATCAATTGTCACAGATGTCAGAATGTTTTTGTGAAAGCAGCCTGATGCATCCAAGACGGTTTTTGTCGATGTATATTGTCTCCACTGCTCTAGTTATACAGTATATACTTATAATTGTATGTGTGGCGGTCTGGGTAAACCCATCGTATGCTGGATGAATTCTTACTGGATGAATATTTTGACACCTCAAAAATGTAAGTATTTGTCACTGAAACGACATGGACATGTTTTTATTTACTTTTGCCTAGGCTAGGATATCTTCCTGTTTATATCATGTTGTGTAAGGAGCCAGTTTAACAAACACTGTGGTAAAAACAGTCACTCTGTCTAAAGATGTCGAAAATAACACTTGGTCGCTAAGTGTGATACTCCAGTGGTGCCAGTATCTACAGTTCAGCCGTATTATTTACTGCTTTTGACTATGACGATACAGGAGACACCTGAAAACAAGTGCTGCGTCCAAATTCACCTACTGTCCGTCCAAAATAGTATCCGAGATTAGAATTAGTGTAATGTTGAAATGAGTATCCCAAAGGTACCCGGATGGTCTACTATTTCCTGCAGATTTTCGAAGTGTGGCTCCATGCACACTTTTTCAGCTGATATGGCCCACAACTCCTTGTGCGAGGGCGGGAGGAGGAGTTTTGTGACGGTTTGCTTTGCCGAATTCAACCTGCAAACATGGCGGACGATTGTAATGCGTGGGTGGTGCGTATTTTAGAGAGGTGCAAATGTTATGTGGAAAAATAAATCAAGGGAACGGTCAGTTAAATGATAAAGTATAAATGATATAAGGAATAATGAAAGAAGAAAAGCTGAAATGCAAAGAGGAGTGCGTTTACGGTGAAGGTGACGGTGTGCGTAACTAGGCAACAGCGTTCTCTTCCGTTACGTGACGCGTTAGTATGTCCCAGTACTCGCATACTCTTTTGCGACACACTCAAAAGTATGTACTTTTTCTTCACGAAGAGAGTACATACTTTTAGTGCGTAGTATAAGTAGGCGAATTGGGACGCAGCAAAGGATTTTCTGCTTTCTTAGCTAAGACGAAAGTAAAGCCAGTTTTCTGAAGGATAAAAGAATTTTCTCTTGATCACTGTAACTTTCAGTTCACACGGACTTTATAACGTGCAAATCTTGTTTTTTTTGTAAACACTCTGATTGGTAACTGCAGGGTAGAACATGTTTATGTTCATCGTTTATGCTGTTAGCACAGAGCCGCATCTTCCACTAATATATACTAGTTTTTGTTTTAAAATTTAGTTTTTTCTCTCTGCCTGCTAGGATTTCAAGTTGTTGGATAGCTGTGTACTGTAGCGAAACAGATATAAGCCTCATCAGTTTAGTCTGTAATCAGACACTGAGTGTAAGATGTCCACAATTTTCAATTTCGGTGGTAACCAGACTTTAAAATGTTCCCATTTTACTTCTGGTTGTGAGAAACGTTAACATTTGATCACGTGAAGGGTTTTCCCAGGCCGCCACACAGGAACGTTGAGTTTGTAGTTGTTTAAATTTTCCTGTCATTTGTTATGGTGAAATCTTCCTCTTGTCAAAACATTTGCATGTATATTTTTCATAATGTATAGTCCTATTGTGCGGACAGGATCATCCAGATCCCGCCTGCGTTTTATTCGGATCTAGTCGCTTCTTGCGGGTTCACGTCCTGCCTCCACATCCTTCTCAACTCCTCCAACAACGAAGACCACGTTTCAAAGGGACGCGTTTCATATCGAGGCGTCACAGATGCGTCACGGCCGTGGAACTCCAGCAACAAAAAGTAATCCACTCGTCAGACCCATCCGGCTTACGCCACAAAAAAAAGAAAAGAAATTGGGATCACAGTGTGACACAGGGTTCATCAGTGTATTATGGGTTTCACCATAAAATGCAACAGCAGGAATGTACGTGTTTTTGTAGAAAAAGAAATATTTTAAACTGAACATATTGTATATGAAAGTAGAAAATGTGAAGCTTTCGGGACGGGACGGGGCTGTCGTTGTCAAAAGTCTGTCTTGTACTGCCTTCCGATACTTTATACTGCGCTTCTGAAAATGATTTGTCCGTGGCTTTCCTTTTGAGATTTCTCAGGTTTTTAGTAGACTTTGTTTGAAATCGGCTTTTGTAATGTAGCATTTCAGTCCGTTTTCACCTTTTAGCCTCCGTTTTTTTCTTTCTTCCTTTTGTAAAATCCTGTGCCATAGTTAACTATTACTTGCTATGCTATTTTGTGGGGGGTGGGGGGGTGGGGGGCGAGACCACCCAATGTCTAGGAGATGCAAAAGAAGCTCAAAACACTTCAGATGTGAATAGACATTTTTAATGTTGCATTTTTAAAAGTAATGCACTCTTCACGAACACATTTTTTCCACATTTTAAATGATACAAATAAGAATAAATAAATAATTTAAAAACATGGCCATCTGGTTTTTTTTGTCTTTCATTTAGTCCTTAACACATTGCTCCATTATTTACAAAACATGTTTAAAAAAAAAAAAAAATCTCCCACAGAATACTTTATCAACTCCCACAAAGTGTCATGTACAGTCTTTTGAGTAGGAAGGACGAGTGTGTGAATTGGTTCACATCATAAAGTCGGGGTTTCCCCTCACACACACACACACACACACACACAAAGGATTCAATATTTGTGCAACGGTTGCGTGTTTCTCCCAGAAAACGACAACGTAGGTGCACACGTTACGGGTCTACAGCTACTTAATGCTGATGGGTTTTTGACAGAAATTCAGTTTGATAAAATAGAAAAAAAAGGTGCATATTTTTATAAGATACATTACATAAAATCAATGTCTGATCAGGAATCACTGTAAGGAATCACATAATTGTTAAATAATTGTTTAATGTCTCTACTGGCAATTTCAGCTATTTTTGTGCTAGGATTAATCTTTAAATAAAATCATGTTTGCAGAGGAGAGAACATTCAGATCAAGATTATAATAAACATCTTTATTATAATATTTGATTCCTTTTCCGGATTTCTTCCCCATACGCATTGTAAAAGCAGGCTGTGGATAAGCGATTCGGCTCTGAGCTGCTTTATGAATAAAAGCACTCTGGCACTCTAAACATGCCGAAGGGCCGAAGGTCAAGTGATCCTCCCCTTCGCCATGCAGGAATAAAAACAGTACGAGGCATAATTACCTGACGTATAACTTTATGTAAAGAGAGCCGTTCATTTACAATATTGAATTACAGATTGCGAGTCGGATATGAGAAAATGGGTTTGCTGAGCTTCAAAGTCAGCTTTTCGATGTCATGTGTAGTTGGTAGCTTTTCGGCTCATTGGGCGTTTCTGTGGCTTCGACTAAATTAGTGTTGTGTGTGAATCTGAGACCAAATCTTAAGATCTGCTAAGCCTTTTAAGCTAGCACAGCGTAGTGGAAAAGAGACACTTCATTGATCCTGTTTTGTGGTTTTAAGTTTTTTTTCCCCCTTCTTTATTTGAGGGTGATTTTTCCTTCATCTCATTACTGACTGCTTCATTCTTATATCCTTCATGCCTTCACAACAATAATGTCTCAAACATGCTTACATTAAGGCAGGGTTTCCCAAGTCTGCTCCTTTAGTTTAAGGTTTCCCTGATCCCACACACCTGACTCAACACATCAACTTATAATCAAGCCCTTCGAGAGGTTAAAGGTGTGTGTTGGAGCAGGACAAAACCCTCAATTGTGCGGTGCAGTGTGGACTGGGAAACACACATGAGGTGAATGTACTGTAGATTAGCCACTAAGGGTGAATTAACACAGTGAATTCCAGAGCAGCAAAGCCCTCCTCATCACCACACACACACACAATTCCAATAAAAGCACTGATACCCAGAGCTCTATCGGTACAACACATTACCTACTGCATATGAATATGTAAATTAGGGATTTGAATACATTATTTGAACTGAACAGATAATTCTGTTCTAAACAGATAAAAATATAGATATGATTTTTTCAAAAGCTTGCAATGCTGTGCGATGCGTCTACCTGTTTAGGATAGTCAGACCAATTATGAAATGGAGTGATGTAGCTGAGGTCAAGGAACTGTCAGAGTCAGACACCCCACGCTGACAGTTCTGACATTTCTAACTCTGGAGGGTTTTATTCTGTGTTTTCATGATTAAAAAAAAAAAATCTAATACAGATATTTGGAGCACTAAACAGATTGGTTTAGATAGTGTCATTTCATTACACCCATAATGTAATCACATAAAAATAGAGGACTAGAAAAGGGACTGAACTGATAACAGAATCACAGACATGAGCAATACAGTAAGAACATCACTGTTTACAAGAAAAATAACAAAAGAAAATTAAATAAAAATACACGTGCTCAAGTGACATTGATAGACCAATCTAAATGAGACCTGAGAGGGGACAAAATCGAATTAAATTGTCCTCTTTCAATCACTAAGCTGTGGGAGAGTAGCTTAGAGTTGTTCCACACACACACACACACACACACACAATGCCTGATGCAAAAAGCTTGTGCAGGGAATGGGGGAGAGTGCAATATGAAACACAAACAACTTGATTTATTGGTAGTCATTTTCATAGGGGTTTAGTATAGCAAAACTAAAAGCTAGTGGTGCAATAACCACCTCACCCAATTTTAGAAGCGGACATGTTGCAATAACAAACACAAGTAGATAATACCAGTTAAGCCTGAAACTATGAATGCAGGTCTGCAGTTCAGAGAGCTCATAAAATGTCTATAAAAGAAAAAAGTAGCAAAGCCCACACAAAGATCATTAATAACCCCTTTAAATTGCATTTACTGTGCTATATGCAAGCCCATGGTGATTATTTTGTTCTAATTGAGATGGGTGGGCAGTGTGTTTTTCCCTCCCGCTCACCCTCCCCCCAGAAAGAAGGATGAAAACTATGCTTTGTTGCCACTGACAACCGTTTCTGCCGATCATCAAAGTTAATGAAACAGAGACCTTTTGCTTTGGCAAGTCATTATTAGCCCGCTGTGCTAACTGCTAGCCCTACCCCCCGTTGAAGTGGATGTTCCGCTTAGCTGATCCACTGATTAATACAGCGATTACCGGTTAACGGGGCAAAGCACGGAGGTCACACACTACCCCAAGCGAATACGAAAATCTGTTCACACAAAGTTCATTTTGGAAACAAAACCTGGGGCAAGTCCTGCACAAGAACTTACAGCAAACAGCATTTGGTATGAGCCGAACAGACGGAGACGAATTTAAATTCGTCACATTGTGTTTGTATGAGGAATAGAGGACTGATTTCATTCTGGCAGCTGGCACAATCTCTGAACTGAGCTTACGCATATTAATGGACATTTAGATTAGAGAAGTCATGAATAATTCATGCGGATGTGTGACTGAAATCAAAATGCATAGCAGAGGAGCAGTTTTGGGGGAAATTAAATGTGGAAATGTGAGTGATTTGTTCAGTAGTGTTGCAGTCTTTCATTTTCAGCTCCTTGTATATTCTATTTCTTGTGGACTCAGCCACTTAAACAATCTCTCTGATCGCTTTATAATGAATGGATCAAATGCCGACCAGGCAAAAAAGAGGCAGCCAGCATTGCCCTAAATATTTCTGGACAGTTTAGAGAGTGTCTAAGTCTTGTTTCTGCCAGGAATGCCTTTAGCATCAACAAACCCTAATTCCTTCCTTGCGCTCCCGCTCTCCCAGTTTCTCTATCTCTATGTCCTCCTTCCTTCCTTCAAGCTTTTGTATGCACTGTATTTCATTTAATCTGTCTCCATTCCACAGGCATCCTCTAGCTCACACTATCAACACCAGAGTCCTGCTATTTCCTGGGCAGAAAGGCAGCCAGACGTTGCTTCTTTAAGGGTAGAATGTGGATCTCCTGGGAGCTGACCTTCTTCAGTTTAATCGCTCGGTTTTTGGGGATTTTTTTAAGTGTGTCACTGGGGTCTCCCCGCTGCTCTCCTTGGGATCTAGGCAGGGCAGCATAACCCCCTTGACTGGCATCACACTTAATAGAGAAATTCTTTGTGGAGACGCCTGACAGACCTTTGAGTTTGCCACAAAAGATCGCAGGCATAGCGTCCTTCACGGATACAATGACCTTGGCTGTCTGTGAAGTGCTAACGATTTCAATGTTGCCACTATTTCCAAGAGCAGCATTGTGTACTGAACTGGTGACTGAACCACTGCTGCCACTGTCCACCACCCACTTGTGCTGCCGACTAAACTCCAGTGACGCTAAACCACTGAGCAGTTTGGAATCCAGTTTGGGAGTGCAATCTACTGGTCGCAAGACCCCCAGAGCCAAAGCTCCATTACAGACATCCTCTCCAGAGATGCAGGCTCTCTCTCGGTCAGGTGGTGGTGGCCCATAGACACTACATGACTGGATGCATGTCTTCCTATCACTGGATACAGATAGATCAAGTACACTGTCTTGCTGAAAAGGTTGGATCTCCTGTGAACTGCCACTATGCAGTGGTTGAGATTGAGGGGCCTTGACAGACAAGTCTAGCACCTCCCCATCTGTCACCACTGGGGAAGAACTAGACTGAAGAGGTGGTTGTTGGACTGCCATGTCCCTGCTTGGCATCATCACAGTAGGGCAGAGATCATGAGTGGAAGTCTGAGTGCTCTTACTTGAAGTGCACGCAGTTTTAGAGAGTTCGCTGTCAAACTTGGAGTCCTTACAAGTTGAGACTGGGACTGGAATGGGAATTGGGATTGGAAGTGGAACCGGCAGGGGAATGACAACTGGATAAGGGACAAGCAAAGTGGCTGGAGGCACTAGTGGAGCAAGTGGAGAGCTATATGGGTGTGTAAGTGGTGGAGGGGGGAGAAAGGCAGATGAGAAAGGGTCTGCCTGTGGGGAAGTTGCTGGATGACATGTAGGAGAGATATTACCATGGCCAGGAAAAAGATCTTGCAAGATGGCAGCAAAATTTGGGTTCTGGAGAAGGGTAAGCAGACTAGCATCCAGGACTGGACCACCACCTTTCGGGTCCAGAGACGGGGGAGGCCCAAGAGCGACTGAAGGGTTCTGGCACAGCATGTTGTTCTGTAGCGAGAGCGCTGGGCAAGTGGCAGTCTGCTGGAGGAGCTGTGGGTTCAGATGCTGCAGCACCTGCTGCTCTAAAACCAGAGGTAGTGACAGGGGACCTTGGCTGGTCATCAGGTATGGCGTAGTACCAGCCTGCCCAACTTGAGCAGCTGCTGTGCCTGCTAAGATGGGTAGCACAACTGGACTCTCGCCCAAGCAGATGGGCTGAAGAACTGTGGTTGCCACTTTAAGAGCAACCCCTCCAGGAGATTCTGTATTGGGAGCAACAACAGGAGCTGCCTGAATCGTCAACAGAGGAGAGACAGACCTCTTGGAGATGGTAGGAGAACTGACATTCCATGTCTCATTGGGGATTACTGGACTGGTCTCGCTCTCGAGTTTGCCAATGCTGTCAACTCCACCCACTGTGCTGTTGCAGACTTCCTGAGGATTTGCCATGTCTACTGGGACTGGGTCCTTGTATGGGTGCTCCATTACCTCTTTTTTTTTTAATATATATTTCAGCCTCCTTCAGGTACCGTGGGCATAAAACTTCATACCAATTTTTTCATATTTCAGAGAGAATTCTGGACCAACAGGACCAACCCTGTAAATTCAAAAGGAAGAACAAAAGTATTAGATGCTAGCATTGAATAACATCTATCAAAGGAATACCTTGGAATTATAAGGTTCTATTTGTTAGTTTGTCCCATAATATATGCAAAAACTTGACACCAGTTTATTGCTTTAAAAATGTTTATTGAAATGTTGTATCTGCTTCGATGTTATTGAGGGTCACAATTTCATGGCTCAGTATCTTAAAATCTTAAAATATTGTCAAATCCAACCTTATAAATCCAATGTTTCAATATATAATTAAGTGTAAACAGCAAAAACAACAACAAAAAAATAGGTTACAAGTAAATACTCCTATGACAAATTTTTTAACTAGCCAAAACATAATGCTGAGCCTGCATCTAGTTAGGCAGCACGAAACTCTAATTGGCACTCCAGAACCTGAACATGTGTTTTTGCTGCAAAGAGCTGTGAAAATTGTGATACTGCCACAGCAGAGAGGAAACATGGACACAGACACTGTACAACATGAGAGGCAAACGCACCAAGGGAGAGTCTAAACAGATCAGGAATGCATCAATGAACGGAATGGCTTCAATTGCATGGGAGGAAGGAAAGAGGGAGGAATTTGATGAAATTAACTCAGAGAGCCTCGGTTTATTTGTTTATGAGCCAGACAGTGTGGGGTTTATTACACAAAATGCTGGCAGTGCTCTAAAGTAAACCTCCATTTGGCAAGCGTGGAGAGGGAAATAATAGAGATGCAGATAGAGAGAAAGAGGAAGAGACAGGGAGGATGAGGGAAAGAGAAAGAGGAGATATAAAAGCAGAGAGAATGTGAGGAGAAAGAGAGAATGATGGAGAGTCATTGGTTGAAAGGTCAAGCTCAGGGCAGTAGTTGCTTAACAGGGAAATGTTTCATTACAGCACAGTCTTGGAGACCTGTCATGAACTAACAATGGATAGGATGAAAATATACATGGAAATACAAATTAACGGGAAAGCAACTCGACAGGATGTGGTCTGCTGGCTTCACGTGTCTCAGAGAAGAAGCACGTGTTGGCCGACTCGGGTGGTAGCTGCCGTTTGATAGGCGAGAGCTGGCTGGTGGTTGGGAATTGGCAGGTAACCAAATTGGGGAGAAAATCCGGGGGGGGGGGAATTAATTACTAATTACTACAAGCCATGTACAACTTCCATGGAGCACACTGAAACACAAAACTGAAAACCCAGCACTCATGCAAACAATCTACAGCTTTAAAAGTCTCCCCACCAACGTTACCTCAACCGTTTCGTGTGCACTTTTTATTATGCTTGCTGTGTCTCCTCAGGAGCCTGTCTTTAATTTACCATCTATCTCGGTCCTTACACTGTGCGTGCCAAAATGGCAACATGACTTCATTGATAGCTCAGCCTGCACTGAGATGCTTGTTTAAGGCTTTGAAAAACATAGTATAGCTTCGAGTGCTATACTCAGCCCATGAATCTCATTTTAGGGTGTAAAATCTGGTAGCCATACTGCCCAATCGCTGAGACATAAATCCTGAACAAAGAAGAAAAGTCAATAATTTATAATCCATAGTTGAAAAGGCAACAAGGTGGACTGCCAGCTTTCCCAATGATTCATCCCAGAAGATGTTATATTTCAGGGGATTGTTGTATTCAAAATGAAAATGGTGGAATTGAGGATATCTTTCAGTTTGATAAAGTTCATACACAGTAGTCGGCTATAAACAGTTGTTCCCTTTTTTAAGTTACTAAGAAAAAAATACAACCTGACTGTTATACAGTGCTAACACTGGAGACTCCTTATAAAAATGTTAAACAAACATCTCCTTACAGAAAACTTTACCATATAACCATTATACTCATATTTTAAATCTGTTGATGTGGAGCATCTGTCTCTTTGTACATTGTTACGATAGAAACAATAACGTATCAGAATGAGAGCATTAATATAAACCTGATATGAAGTAACCTTCTGTCCAATTAGAAACGAGTATTCTACAGCACTGTGATACAAAAATACATAACCATCAATCATCATAATCATTTTGGTGTCTTTCCTCCTCCCTCCCAGCCATCTGTTACTTTCATCGTGGCATCCTTCCAGAATCTTCAGTATTAGGCGGATCATGTTCATGCACACACAATAAATTGTGACATTTTCTACATTTCCTTCCAAATGTGAATCTGTCACATGATGTTAAATGAATGCCTGGTCCCATTTTAGAGAAAATGGACCAGATGTAACAATTTGGGAACAATTTTCTGGTCCATCCACAGGACTGTTGTCATGCCAACCGCAGGCCAATGAATCCATTTTTGACGCTGCATGCTGGGACAGCCATTTTGTGCCCCCAATTGCTCCAGTGATGGAGAGGACAGCGGGATGAGGGATGGAGCTCGATAAGATACTCCCACAATTCAGCACGTGCACAACTGCACATAACCATTAAATACGACACCTTTCCTACAGCAAGAATCATAATTTTGCACAGTCTGTACAGTTCTTAAAGAATATATCTATTTTTTAAATTTTATACTAGTATGTCTCTTACTCTTTTATCAATTTATTCATTGTCATCTCCATTGATTTTTATTGTCTTGAGCAGTTGGCACAGGAATTTCCTTCAGGATCAATATAGTTTAGCTTATCTTATCTTGATAAATGGTTCATAGCAAATGTTTGCTGAAAAAGAAGGTGCAATGTGGAAATAATTTACTGTTTATAACTATATTTTTGAATTCCTATTCTTATGGGGATATTTGGTCCCCACCAAGATATAAAACCTGCCCACACACACACACACACACACACAATGGAAATTCAAACACTGCCTTACAACCAACAACCCATGAAACCATCACACTGACTATGCTAATAGTACTGCCCAGTTTTAATAACCAACATCCAGCCCTCGTGTGTGAGTGAGTGTGTCAGCATGACACAATAATCCACACAATCAATAATTAATAATTAATAAACAATAATTAATAATCCACACAATCATGGCTCACGGAAAATACGTAAGAATGAAAATGCTCAGGGTGTGCTGTTATAGGAAAATGATCAGTTTGGTCATTTTCCAGTAAAGGCATGTCCCAAGGTGTTTTATTTCTCTTATACCACAGCAATTTGCCAAACTCGAAGTTGCAGCTTTTCCTCTGACTGTAACAAAGAGCTGACACTGGAGACTCCTTCCAAAAATGCTAAATAAACATCCCCTCATAGAACACTTCACCATATCAACAATCATGTTTTAAAAAAATAATCTACTTATGTGGAGCTTCCACCATACAAGTCCCTGTGTATGTTGTTGCTATAGAAATGTTTATAGAAAGATTAATGTAGAAACATTAATATAAACCTGTGATTTGCCTTCAACACCTACTGACCAATCGGAATCAGGAATTTTGAAACGCTGCGGTATATAAGGGGAGTTTGGTTCAGTTGTCCACTGAGCATAAATCCAAATAGGAAATGCATCATTAAATATAACAGCCGTAGAGTCAGTAGGAATCTTATGACTCATGTAATGCACCATGCAATCTTACAGAGGGAATTAATCCAGTCGCATGACTGCTGATGGTCCTGCTGAAGCAAAAAACAAGGTAATTTATTATGATTAATTATTTGTATACGCACAAAGATTTGTTTCATGTTTGTAGACACGAAACAGATGCTACCATGAACACAAAGCTAGACAGAGGCCAGGCCTCTCTTAGTGCACCAGGAACGTTTACCAGTGAGCCTACAGCTTAAATGCTAACATGCTTACACAGCTAACCGCCAAAATTTGGAAGCATGAACCGGTTTCATTGGAACTAAATCTTCGATTTGCCTCCAGAGACTTCTCTTCCCTCTGAGACCCTGTGAGCAGTAGCAGGACAGGTTTGGCGCTGTACAAGTTGGCATCTTATCTGGCCAGTGAATGGCCTATTTGTCTTGCACTCAAGGCCAGAGCTTAGAATCTGTACACAGCTCAGCTAATGCCCAAGGCTGTGACGAGATAGATATATATATATATATATATATATATATATATATATATATATATATATAGAGAGAGAGAGAGAGAGAGAGAGAGAGAGAGAGAGAGAGAGAGAGAGAGAGAGAGAGAGAGAGGCAGGCTCGGAGAGTGCTATCTGTAAAAGCAGAGCTAGACTGGTAAAACTAATCACACACACACACACACACATGCATAAGCTTTAGAGAGGAGCATCTGGCTTGAAAGCAGAGATGGATGTGTGCTGAAGCAGAAGGTCAGGGATGGGCGCTGATTTACGCCAGTGTGCTGATAGCTTGGCAAGGTTGCAGTCAAAACATGAGTTATTTTATGAAGGTTGAATGAATGCAAACACACAGGCCAGTGTGCAGAGATAGTCTCAAACACACACACACACACACACACACACACACACACACACACACACACACACACACACACACACACGCATGAAGAGTTAATGATTACAGTGACAGCACAGTTAGCGTAGAGAAACAGAGGTGGCAGTGTTTCAGGGTCTCCATGAAAAATGCATCGTCATGAAACCAGCCCTCGGTCTCCCTGGGCAGAATGCTAATAAGCAACAGCCTGTGATCACGCTGACCTCAAAACGTCTAGAGGTGACCTCTGCACTGTTCCTATCGCTAGCCTTCACACACTTGGGGTGGCTCAGGTGGTAGAGCGGGTTGTCCACTAATCGCTGGATTGGTGGTTCGATCCCTGGCCCACATACCGACATGTCCTTGGGCAAGACACTGAACCCCAAGTTACTCCCAATGGCAGGCTAGTGTGTGTGTGAGTGAATGGGTGAATGAGAAACAGTGTAAAGCACTTTGTAGAACTGCCAAGGTTAAAAGGTGCTATATAAGTGCAGATCATTTACCATTCAGGTCCTAGTGCTGGTCTTGAGACTGACTTACTCAATTTAGTTTTATTTGTATAGTGCTTTTAACAATGGACATTGTCCCAAAGCAGCTTTACAGAAATATATAAATTCAGGATATAGATTTTAAATGTATGAATTCATTCCCAATGAGCAAGCCAGAGGCGACAGTGGCAAGGAAAAACTCCCTAAGATGATATGAGGAAGAAACCTTGAGAGGAACCAGACTCAAAAAGGAACCTATCCTCATCTGGGTAACACTGGATAGATTATACAATTTTTAAAAATCCCTTCTATGATATGTGCTAATACTACATGGTCAAATAGCAGTTGTGTAACTGCTTACTCTAATCCTTACCTTAGAAATCACACATTTCTGATTCCCAGATCAGTCCTTGAGGCATGATTATGTTGACTTTATAAATAATATGATTAGTCTGGAGGTGTTAATTAATTTTCTATAACAGCAGCTCTGACCATAATTTCAGCCATTTCTATTAATGTGCTTGTTCGAATACAGTAACGGCCTACAATCAAGGCCTTGTATCGTGCATGCTTAACATAAACTAAGCCTAATAACAAAGATTTTAAAAAGTTTATAGCTTATACGTTAGAACTTGTTTTGCAGATGTTCAACACCATTAAATGTTACAATAAATGGATAAAAAGTATGGAGTGTCATAACAAAAATTGTAATCGTTGGCATTCTGCTGTTGTATAGAGGACAAACACTTCAGGATGTGCGGCTTAAGAAAATAATCAACCTCAGGGTGGCAACGCAAAATGAATAAATGTAAATATAAAACTCATTGCCACATCCCTGATGAGGCCTGCAGGACCAGATGCTATAAATAAGCTCCAGAGGAGGGAGGCTTTAATTAAATATGACGTAATGTGATCTGCTGAGTATGACAGCAGACAGACTATCCCTACACATCCGTTATCATTACCCCTAAACGCTCCTCCAGCACCGAAACTCTATCCTGCTGTTATGACAACAGGGTCAAAGGGCAGCATGAGAGGGGGATTAATACAATAAAATGGATACTGGAAACAGTTATTACCAATAATGAAATACATTGAGAAAAGCCTATGTACTCCTCTGAGACACGAAGATCAAGTAATACATGTGCATAACAAATAAACAGGCATAAATCTACAAGCCAACCAAAATATTGCAGTTGTGCCCAAAATCATAAAATATAACCCAGTGCAATGAAGATACAGTGATACTCTGTTTATAAATGGGAGTAGAGGTAAAAATAAGGTCAAGACTTGACCGAATGGCTGAGCTTAAACATTTCCATCCCACTGATATACTACAGCGCAGCTGAATACTTGAATCTGATTAATCACAAGATGTTAACGTTTGTTTAACATTTACGGAAGGAGTCTCCAGTGTCAGCGCTTTGTTTTTTCCACCACAGAAAAGTCTTCAGGATTTTGTGCTTTGTCATTATGAGAGAGAGAGAGAGAGAGAGAGAGAGAGAGAGAGAGAGAGAGAGAGAGAGATGCTGGTGAAAGAATGACTGTTGATAGCTTCTATAACACAAGTTATAACAGGAAATAACGTGACTTGTGGACGTTCCACAACGTTAGATACAAATATAAATGGTTAGAAAGTAGGACATGGTGTTCATTAATCAATTAAAAATCACAATTGTTAGAAAATTGCTGTGGTATAAGAAGAAGAAGACACTGCAGGGTGTGCTGTAATAGGCAAATAATCCAATTTGCTTCTTGTCAGACTGTATTATATAATCCTATTTTTCTTAGTGGTTCGTTCAATGTTCTGCTTGGTACCAATGGTTTATAAAGACTAAAAAGCAGAACCGACCAGTGATCAGAGCTATGAGAGTCCAGCTCTAAGCCCAGCACCCAGGTGGCTGTATGATGGATAACGCTGGCACGAGGTTTGGCGCCTAAGGAAGGTTAAAGTGCCAGCTGAGAAGACTGGTCTGCATTCCAACCCCTCCTTTCTACTGTAATAGCTTCCACATTTCACTCCTTCTCTCTGAAAAGGGCTGTGCCAAGCAATGTCAAAACAACACAACAGAAGCCAGAGTGGATGACTACAGAGGAGAGCTCATGGAGCTAAAACACCTCAGTCCATTCCTAAGAGCTGTCTGGTTCAGTTGACGATGAACGCTTGAGCAACGGGGCCTTCACGCACCTAATTTTAGATCTTTAATCAACTGTGAGTGGGCAAGCCAGGATCTTTATCTCGGACACTCTGATGCTTTCTCATCACGCTTCATTCCCTCCTCTGTATTTACCCAGAGTAAATCACACCAATGAAAACGTCAGGACAGCAGAGGTCTTCGTGTTTCTACGCCATCATGAGCAATACTCCTCATCCTGTCACGTATTTTTGTTACTTAAAGCGGAACACATGAGACGACAAGCCTGATTTGATGGAAGACACTAAGACTTAAATGTGATTAAGGACCTATTTAGGAATTAAAAGGGACAAATGATAAATGGGTTGTGATTACACAAGCAGGTCCAAACACTACCACATCAAGCAGAATTGCTTCATTGAATGCGGTATTTCTTGTTAGTTCTATTACTAACAAGAAGTACCTTTCAGTTCACTGTAATCATTTTATTATTATCTGTATACACGTGTGCACACACACAGATCCAGTAAAAAAACAAAAGCTTCCAAGCTGAAAACAGCAGCATAATACAAACAAGAACTAATGCGTTTTAAAATGTGCAAATGAGGCAATAAAGCGGTGAATCAACCTCTGCTGAACCCTTCCAGCTCACATATACACACACACACACACACACACACACACACACACACAGCCAGACGTCAACGATCACCATGGAGACCGCTTAACTCCTTCATGACCCCCACAGTCCAGTCACTGGTTGGAATACAGTAACGTCATCCTGGCTCTTAAAGGAACATTAGTGCAGATTAAGACTGAAAGAGTACTGAAATGCACTGAAATGCAGTTTGGGAAATTTGAGACAATGCCCAGCGTCCTGCAGTGGTTCTTTCTGAGCCTTCACAATGTTGGTACTCAGCTGATTGAAAGCACTGCTTCATTCATGCTTTCTTCAGCTTCTCAGATGGAGCTCTGACATGCACTTCCAGGGAAGAAATATAACACACTAGCACTAACACGCTGTAGCATCCAAACTTGATCATTAATTGATCGGTAATGGACAATGTCGTAGCTCGAGACTACGTAAGGGATTTCTTATTGAGAACCCATTTATTTGTAATACACCCTTGTTTCTGAAGGAATAGAACCTTCTGCTATAATATTTTTACACGCATGAACATCTCCAAACCCCAGAGCCTAAACAAAAATATGAGGATGGATATAGGACTTACTTTAAGCTTGGTTATTCTATTATGATGTCTAAAACATTCTCGAAGGTGTGCTGTCATAGGAAAATGACCCACGACAGGGTGGTGTGACATGGCCTGGCGCTCTCCAGACGGGAAACTCTGGCACTGGAGACTCCTTCCATAAATGTTTAATAATCATCTCCGTACAGAAGACTTCACCATACTCACAATTATATGTTTTTCTTTGTTAAAATAACAACAAATCCATGTTATATTAGCCCTAGATTATGTAGATCGTCCACCACACGGGTGAATGAGGTGTTACTATAGAAACCATAACGCATTAACACAGCGTATTCTACTGTCAGAGCTGCTGTTATAGAAGATGCATAAACACCAATCAGATGTGAGAATTCATCGGCGCTGTGGAACAATCTCATGTTTTTGTTTTTGCTAACATCTTATAATTTTCTCGAGATTAGACAATTGTGATATCATTTTAACATTTTGTACTACATTGTGCAAACATCTGATACTACACTGAATAACCACCACTGTTCTATGCTAAAATATAGATATTTTAAATTGAGGGTGTTTTTTTTTTTCATTAATCAGCAATAGTCTGTAATAAGGAATGAAATTTGCACATTAGCCAAGCATCAAGGTAGTTCAACTTGTTTAGCTAACATTTATCCTGGTCTAAACATAATAAACCGTGTTCACTGAAACCGCTAAATGCAAATCAAGAAACCATATTTGCTGGCACCGTCGGCTAGCTCATACGCACTCGGAAATAAAAGTACCAAACTATACCTTTCCGTGTTGCCGTCTTGGTACCAGTAAAGGTGCACGTTTTGTACCTTTAGTATGTAGCTTTTAGAGTAGTGGTCTGATTTTATAGAATGTAAAATATACAAAAAACTTCTTCTCTTGATGGTACAACTCCAATGAGAAAGAAAAGTAGCTTCAATTCTGAGAGTGCTAAACCGTACCTTTAATTATCCCTGTGGTGGTACCTTCGAGAGGGTGCATGCTTTGTACCTTTAATATGTATTTCTCACCTGGAAATGTGTATATAGCGTCTTTAAAGTTATACCACATCCACCTTTCTAAGCAAAATATACTTAAATGGTGGCATCATTAAGGATGTATTTTTTTTGTACCTTCAATAGGCTATATCTTTCTGTGGATAGAGTATACCTTGACCTGTATACCTACACCTAAAGCTGTAAACATACAGGTAAAAGAATTATATTAAAGGTACAAAACAGGCAAGAAGGTACAGTTCAGCACCCCCCCCCTCCCCCCCTCCCTCCCTCCCTCCCTTCCTTTTTATTATAGTGTAATATCCCAATAATGAATGTATGAATGTAAAAAGCTCGTTTAGCCTACATATGGCCTGGCGTCATGGTTTTAAGCCTGGAAGGCATTCGTGATGGCTGTGAATCTCTGTCTCTTTAAGATCCACCCTAAAGGCTCTTTAAAGCCCAGGCTCCAGCACGCACCTGTGTGGTCAACACAACGTCCGTTAAATCTGTTACGGAATCGGCGGATAGATCACTTCAGCATATTAGGCCTGGGATCCACAGGGTCACTGACTTCTTCATTAAGCTGAACTAGAGAACGCAGTGACTGTGTAGGAAACCTGGCGGCCGCGTCCTAAACCACATAATGCGACCGCACTAAATCATATAACCACGGTTGGTAACTATGGCAACCCATGGCCGGTTATTTTGGCATACTTGAATATTTAGTAGGGTAGTACGCTAAGTATTGGGACACAGCATGTTCTACGAGGAGGCTCGGAAATGTGACAAAACGGTGTTTACCTTCGAATAAACTCGACGAGAAGGAAGAACGGGGAGATGTCAAGCCTCAGCTGGCGTTTAATCACGCATTATTTCTGGATTTTTCCGTCACCGCTCGCTCCGTTTTCTCCCCGCAGACCCATCAAACCGTCGACGTTTAGGGTGTCGTTATTCCGAAACCAAGCGCAACTGCACGGTTAATACACGAGTCGTATTTTTTATTTTATTTTATTTCTTCCGAGAGAAGAGCTGACAGGCGCGCGCTCTCCTCTTTATCTCTTCCCCACACGCCACCGAAATGAAGAAGGAGCACGGAGCCGTGTGACAGTCGAGCTGCGCGCGCAGCGCTCGAGACGCCGAGCTCGCGATTCCCCACGCCTCCCCCCTCCCCTTACTAGTGGGGCGCGCGCGCTAAGTGTGACGCTGTGGGTAAAATCCTGGTTCAGCGCTCGAGCGCTCACTTTCTCTCACTCTCACTGCATCTCTCTCTCTCTCTCTCTCTCTCTCTCTCTGGTTATTGAGCTATATTTGAATTTTCCCCCATAAACACTTTGTCTATACGAAGATTGAAAGGCGGTCTATCATGACTTAACTATAGGCTACGTTTCACAAGGTTCACACACACACACACACACACAAATTAAAGGACTCATTAGTACTTTTTATAGTACTATATTTTTAATTATAAGGATAAAATATTTGATAATAATAATAATAATAATAATAATAATAATAATAATAATAATAATAATAATGCACACACACTCTGCATCTCTGTCTCCTCTCTCTCTCTCTCTCTCTCTGTTTTTATCAGTTAATGTTAGTGTGTGTGTGTGTGTGTGTGTGTGTGTGTGTGTGTGTGCTTGCCCTCTCTAAAAATAGATGCATGACTCTCATATATCCATGCTTCCCCACTATTCATTCTACATTCTACACTTTTTTATTCTCCATATATCCATGATATCATCGCAGGTTTGAGAGTTTTGTGTCTTGGAAGTTTTAATCTGATGCAAGATTGTCCGTTGTTTGTTTTCATGATGCAAACTGCACTACCCATGTTCCCTTTAGCGCTGCCAGATGTCTCCCCTAAAGAGGATGTTGGGAATACTATTTTGAAGAACAAGGTCTATATATTATTAAAAGTTCAGGCCCTACACCAGCATCAGTGAGGCTTCGTCTATTAATAAAGCAAACGCTAATGAATTTCATATGCAGACAATGTCAGCTATGTGGCTGTTTGTGATGATTTGACTGACATCCCTGAACAATTGCTTGTTTTACTTGCCCTCTAGCTTAACCTCTCTGTAGTATCCTTAAACCTAACGAGTAAATGAATTGTAGTGAGTGATTTAGGCCCTGTTAAGTTGAAGAAGTGGTTCAAGCTGAAACTGGGAGTTCCAGCTCCTTTCAGTGAGTCAGATGAGTTGGCTCAGCCCAACACTAAGAGCTGGATCTTTCGGGAAGTGCCTGGCAGCGTCCTCAAGTTCTGGCATTGTTTTCCAAAAGGCGTTATCTTCCATGGAAAGGAACTCCCCTTGAAGTTTTTCATTGGTTCATTGATGCTCCATTCTTTCTGCCTTGACTGATGAGTGTGATGTCATGAACAGTTCATAAGCTGATGTGGTTTCATTTGAAGGTCTTAATAGCATGCAGTGACAGTGCTTTGACAGATTTGTATGTGGATATTTGCTTCCCATGAAGGGTATTCCTTTCCACAGGTCCACAGTGCATTTAAACCATGTGTGCACTTTTGTCTGTCAAATAACAGCAAGACACTAATAGTTCATCTCTCCAAAACACTACATATTTTCCACTTTAGCTTTTTACCTAGCTTAACATATTTACCTTTTTTTTGTGGCATGTTATGTTTATATTACTTTTATATTATTTTAATTATTGAACTTTTATTCTATTTTTACACATTTTTATATTTTATAATGTTATTATTTCTTTCTGCTATTATTTTTTCATTATTTCATTATTATGTGACTATTTTTGACTACATTTTGTTTTTTATTTGTTTTTTTTACTTCATACTGTAAAGCACAATAATGATATTAAATACACAAAATTAAACTGTTGTGTATTTTAAGATGTATAACACACCGTTTACATTAGAGACTCTTCTTCTTCTTCTTCTTCTTCTTCTTCTTATTATTATTATTATTATTATTATTACTACTACATTGTACATCATCATCATAAAACCAATAGTGAAGCAAGCAGTGAAGTCAGACCCCCCCCCATTCAAACGTTACACCATTTTATATATATATATATATATATATATATATATATATATATATATATATATATATATATATATATATATATACACACACACACACACACACATACATATATAGTCCAATAGATTTACAGAACACTGATTCCTCTTTATTTACAAAGACAGGCTCTCCAAATATCCAAGCCAGATCTAAATGTTCACCTAAATGAGTCAACTCGTTTGCAAACTGAATTATCTTCAGCTGATGATCTGAGACCATCTCTGTGCTCTCATGGGGGTTGTGTGTTTCAGGACTGTGTCATTGGAGGAGGCTGTTCCTGAATCAGGTCTTACTGAGTGTGTCTGTCTGAGGCAGAGGGATTTATGATGGTTGTTCCTGGGGGAGTCACTATCGCCCAGGGCCAGGCCTGCAGTAACCACTGTTCCACTGGGGCAAAACTCTGAATGGACCTTAATGAGCAGCAGGTCTCTAGTGAGTACACACACACACACACACACACACACACACACACACACACACACACACACACACACACACTTTGCACATGATGAGTGGGATATGGAAGTGATATCAGTCATTTCATTCTTTGCTTCTGGAACAGAAAAAAGGGGGGAAATGAGTGATAAATTTCAAGAAAAAAATGAAGAGGATTAGTAGCAGAAATGCTGTAAGAGTGTAACTGGAAGATAAAGTCAAGCAGGCCGAGGAAAACAGTGAAATGTGACACACACATCTGTTAAAAAAAAAAAAAAATAGAGAGAGAGAGAGAGAGAGAGAGAGAGAGAAGAGACAGGGGTGATAGAAAATGTTTAGAAAATTAACATGACAGCTAAAAAGCAAAATGGATTATAAAAGAATAAAGAACCTGAGGAGGCAAAAAAAAAGGAAAAATGAGTATCATTAGGGACTGAAGCAGTATTTTGGCTTGTCAAGGACCAACCATCATAAGCTGAAGGCATGCTGTCTTTGAGTGAACCACTGTGAATTTAGATTCATGTGAATTTAGGTCACCCCTCCCCCCGTCTCATTTATATCCCTCCATCCGAAATGAAAGCAAACACTGTGCATGACAGAGATGCCCTCAGCAAAAAAAAAAGTACATGAGAGAGGAATGTGGTGTTAGTGAAAGAGCTGGAATAGGAATTTACGTTGTGTTTTTTGTAGCCATTTTGATGCAAGCCTGTCATGTGGCACTGTTTGGTTAAAATGTATTACTGTGGCACAGAAAAACTTCAATCTGCACCCTTCAAGCAGATTAAATTACAGGACAGTTGTGGTTACTCAAATTGCCACTCTTTACAAGGTGAGCAGAAAAACATTTCAAAATGAATCACGAGTGGCCTATAGCACATTCGCCTCAAGGTTTGACATGTTGTGTGTTCTGAGATGCTTTTCTGCTCACCATGGTTGTAAACAGTGGTGATTTGGGTTACCATAACCTCAGCTCAACCCAGTCCTGCCATCCTCATCTGATCTCTTTCATCAACAAGGAGTTTCTGTCCGAACTGCCACTGACTGGATGTTTGTTTTGTTTTTTTGTTTTTTTTAATTTTATCCACACCATTCTGTGTAAACTCTAGAGACTGTTGTGTGTGAAAATCCCAGGAGATCAGCAGTTTCTGAAATATGCAAACCAGCCTGGCACCAATAACCATGCCACGGTCAAAGTCACTAAGATGGCATTTTCCCTCATTCTGATATTTGACGTGAAGATTAACTGAAGCTCTTGACTTGTTTCTGCATGATTTTATGCACTGTACTGCTGCTACATGATTGGCTGATTTGCTCTCACAAAAATCATTCCCATAAGGAGTTATATTTTCGACCAATAGTAATTTCTCTCAAAAACATATATGGCAAAATTGTTAAAAAAATAAAGAATTGTTAAAGAATATTATAAAAATCCATGGTCTGAATAGAAAACAACATGTGCAAACACAGTAGATGACTTCTCACTATGGGTGGCTGAATTAATTGGGGAATGCTAATCATTTTCTTACAAATTTACAGTGTTCCCATATGTTTATGCACAATATATCACTCAGTGCATGTGGTGTTTTATATTCAATTTAACTTATTTTCAGGAAGATGGCAGTAATTCTTGAGTTGACTCTATGACACAGGCCATAAATGTACATGAGTATGGAGTTTGAAAGTTTTTCCATGCAGCTAAGAGGGGTTTCTTTAAGACTGAGCTGAGCTCTGGACGCCCGGATGAGTGCTTTGTTTGTGTGTTCTGGTATGAAGCTTCCCTCGCCACTGATAACATTCACTAGGAAATTGGCCAATGCTACAAAGCCAGCTCTGTGAAAATCCAAGTTCATCTCTGTTCTACCACCACATGAGTCCTGGCTTAAAACCAAGGAGAGCGAGAGAGTGAGAGAGTGAGAGAGAGAGAGAGAGTGAGAGAGAGAGAGAGAGAGAGAGAGAGAGTGAGAGAGAGAGAGAGAGAGAGTGAGAGAGAGAGAGAGAGAGAGAGAGAGAGAGAGAGAGAGATGAGGGAGAAAGTCAAAAAGAGGAAATAACAGAGGGAAAAGAATGCAGGCATGGCTTTTTATATTACATAACTTCAACTCATATGTTAACCCTTTTGAGACTTATGAGTTTAGAAGTTAAAAAGTTAGTCTTAATAACTATGAGTACAAAATTAAATACAATCCATGAAAAGACTTTCCAGTAAAAAAAAAAAAAAAAAAAAAGTAAATGAAGTCCTTGTGAGCTTTACCACACATGAATGCACACACAGGTGGATGATCATGTGGAAACTCTTCATAAATCATTTCCTCTTTTGCAATGTTTATAGTTTTACAACGGCGGTTTCTGCCCTAGTGTTCATTTGGCGCCACCTGTTGGACAAATGCCGACAAAATAACAGTCAGTCCTGGATCAAACCATTCAAAATCTTGAAAACTTTCATTCTGGTCCAGTTCTTAAAATTAACTGGACATTCACCCCCTTGGTTGGGTTAAAGCCAGACTACATATGTGAAGCAGAACAAAATGAGAGGTCACAAGATTGTAGATAATTATGTAATCTGTTAAACTGACTGGGTGAATTCAGTTTAACTTAGTTGCATTTATTTTTCTGACCTGATAAGTGAAAGTCACACCTGATGTTTCTGCGTTCCTGCAATAGAAATGATAGATAGAATTAACATGACTTAATTAGTGTGACATCATATAAGGGGGTGTGGTCAGCCTCAAACAGCAAGACGTTCTTGAGGTAGGAAAAATGACATGTGCTTTTTAAGGTTATAAAATTTGTCCTGATTAATATACTGTATATATTTATCAAGAATATATCTATCAAATGTGCTGCTGAAACAAAATGAGCATATATTTATTTAAAATTATACAGTACTGTGCAAAAGTTTTAGGCACATGCAAAGAAATGCTGTAGAGCAAAGATGCCTTCAAAATAATGAAATGAAAGTAGTACATTCATTTACAGTAGTAAATGAAACAAAGTCAATATTTGGTGTGACAAAAAAATAAATAATAAAAAATAAATAAAAACAGCAGTCTCCAGTACAATCAGTGCAGTTTTATAAGGAAATGAGCTGGTAAGTTTTATTGAGCATCTTGCAGAACCAGACACAGTTCTTCTGGACACTTTGACTTTCGCACTCGCTTCTTATTTCTGCAGCAAAACCCAGCAGCCTTCATTGTGTTTTTTTGTCTGAAAAGTGTCTCTTACGTAATATACTGCTTTCTTTAATGACATACAAATATTTTTCTGTAACATTAAATTGTGTGCTAAAAAAACTAATGTTTGGGAATCTAAAATGTTTTTTTGTTATAAGTCATAAAAAAAAATCTATAACAAAGTTTGTACTAAAAAAAATAGGGTGCCTAAAACATTTGCACAGTACTGTATATATTTTTAATTTAATAATTTTCAAGATGGTTTAGAAATTTGGGACAGCATGGTTGGGATTATTTGGGCCAGACCTAATATAGACTAAGTGGAGTGAGTAAAAGTGAAGGGATATAATGGATGCATGAGACACCCACAACTAACGCAAATATGAATTGATTAATTGTGGCGGATTTTATGTGCATGAAATGATGTTTTAATGAAAAACCTAGAGGAATAAGAGGAATAAGATAGACTGGGCAAGAAAGCTAAGACGAGGTGGAAATTCAAACACTGTATCAGTATATCTGAATTCCCCCTAATTAACCACGCCCACTTTTACCATCAAGTTTTTCGAATAAGATCGATATGTAATAAACAATTTAGAAATGTCATAAACATATTGAGTGTTTCATGCGTAAAGTTATACAATCCCCGAAACTTGCCAAAACAAACAAACAAACAAACAAACGAATAGTCTATTGGCTCCGTCTTGTATGGTGATCAGGTAAGTGCATCTACACTTACACTACATCTACATTTATTAATTTATACTTCTTCAAACATTTCAGATTTGCAACCACAGGAGAAGTATACACACCATCTATTCTATTACCTTTTTTTTTCATTTTTTAAAAGAAGAAATTGGTTTAAGAGATTATAAAGGGATGCAGTGGGTGCATTTGCACACCCTACTTGTGTTACATTTCTAAAAAAAAAAGTATTTATTATTTCTTTATTTTCAATAAATTTGTATTTGTTTTGAGTGAGGAAAGGTTTTTTTTATTTTGATGCACACACTTATCCAGCAGATGGCGCCAGATCACTGTCTAAGGACATTACAAACGATGCAAAAGAAGTTGACACAGATACACCAGCCTTGTGTGCGAGGACACTCAAGGAGCAAAACCTCAGCCCAGATCTACACAACTATAAGCACATTCTCAGCCTCCCACTTTTTGCAAAACACTACACTCAGTGTTTTGCAAAACACTAAACACACTTCTCTGCATTAGACACAGATATCTAACATGATGTCACTTATTTGCCATTTCAAGGGGAGCCCGTGGAGGAAGAGGGGTAGGGAGAGGAAGAGGGAGAGGAAGAGGTAGACCTGGAGGAGGATGTGGACAAAGAAGACAAGGACCAAATTTATCAGATGAGATTCGAGCAACATTGGTTGACCATGTTGTAAACCATGGGTTGACATTGAGAGAGGCTGGACAGAGAGTTCAGCCCAACCTCAGCAGATATACTGTTGCAACAGTAATTTGGACATTTTGACAAGACCACAGGTCAAAAAAACAACTTTTCTCTACTGTCTACAGTGAAATCAGTACAATGTAGCCTACTATATGCACTACATCAGGACTTTTTGGTACCCATTCACTGCATTCCATGTTTGAAACAATGCCTTGTATGCTGTCCTGTGACATTTTACATGTATTTTGATTGGTCTACATAGGACTGAGAGAATGTCAAGGAGGAAGGGGCCCCATATTCACAGAGGAACAAGAGAGAGCTATCGTAAACATGGTTTTGAAGCCACCCCTGCTTCAAAAGTCCAATAATTGCATCAACTTTAACAGCATGGTGGAAATTTTAACTCACCACTCCAACTAACTAAACACACTCCCATATGGCATAACCCCGACCTCACAAGCACAGAAAAGATAAACATCTCCACATGGGTAGAAAAAGGCATTACACACCTTAAACACATGTCAAAACAACACCTTTTCATCATTTCCATATCTAACCGAAAAGCAGGGACTAGAAAATAAACATTTCCTTGAATTTCTACAAATAAAATCCATTATATGCTCTAAAATCAACCTAAAAAAACAACACATTAGACCTCCCCCCATTAATATCAGATTTACTAAATATATCACCACCAACTAAAGTCTTATCTAAAATATATAATATAATATCCAAATCCAACTCTTCAATTACCATACCTTGTAAAAAAAAAAAAAAGGGAAGATGACTTAGCAATCACACCTAGAGAAGACTTTTGGCAACAGATATTACAGAACATGTCCCTCATAGCTAACAACACTAGTCTGCATCTCATACAATACAAAATAATCCATAGAACTCATTACACCGGTCATAGGATGTATAGAATGGGCTTCGGGGAATTAGACATCTGCACACAGTGCACACAAAATAAACCAGACAATTACACACATGCCATATGGGATTGCACACCAGTTAAGCACTTCTGGAAACAAATCACTGAGGAAATATCTTATTTTCTATATACCACCATACCACTTTGCCCCGCACTTTGCCTACTTGGAGATACATCTGGGATCAACATTACAAAGGTCACACAATACAATAGTCCTACTGAGCGCTAACCATCACCAAGAAAACCATACTAACAAATTGGAAATCAAAGATCAACATTAACATCACACATTGGAAAAACCTAATAACCAACTATATAACAATGGAAAAACTCTCTGCCTCAATCAAAAATAAGACTATCAAATTTAATTCTACTTGGACACCACTGATCACCTACATATACCAGGATACCACCTTGCAATAGCAAATAATACAGCTTCTAGAGACCAACCACATAATCAAAGCCATACCACACATCTTAAACAAGATGCTCACAAATACACATAACTAAACTACACACATATGCATATAACATTCACAGTATCCAAAGTTGGTGCTACACATATTAATTAACTCACCTCAAACATTTCAAATATTACTCTTTTGCACACCCTCCCCATACTTCACCCCCATACCCCCCCGACCCATTGCTTTGATAAGTACCACACCCCAATCACATCTACTATCTTGTCTTGTCTTGTCTTGTCTACTGCCCTGTCTTAATATCTATCCTCTCTATGTCCTACACCCACCACTCATCCATACTAACCTTTAAATACAGAGTACAACACATTTGAAAACCTGAATAAAATAAAATAAATAAAATCTAAATCCCCAGACTACACAACTTCATCACAGCAGAAGACAAAAGGAATGCAGAATAGATGAGATACATTGGGACAATCTATCTTTAACATGAAACATGAAAGTACTTTATTATCGGTACTAATCTACCCACTGAACAAGGGGACTTTTTTTTTGTTACACAAATGTACAGTAACTGGCTGGCAGTCATTAGCTATAAGTTGCTGTAGTACATTTCATATGCTTACTGTAAATTTAACCACAGTACCTATAAAATACTGTAACTGTTATTACAGTAATAATCACAGTACTGTAATTGTCATCAGAGGATGCTGTATTTTTTTTAATTTTTTTTTTTTTTTATCACAGCAAATGTTAGACTACTGTTACAGGCATTATTGCATTAATTTTGAGTACTGTAAAATGAAGACAGTTTTTACCATAAAAATTACATTTATTGTATAACTTCATTCAAGTTTCAACAATTTAAATTTGAAAATACATAAGCACTAAATAGATTTTATTTTGTATTTTTCATTTTGTAAACATTTTTTATTTTCTAAACAACACTACTTTCCTGAACTACTCCCCTTTTTAGTAACACTTACTTTTCCAGCCTTTTGTTGCCCCGTCCCGACTTTTTTGAGACGTGTTGCTGCCATCAAATTCAAAATTACCTTATTTTTTCCTTAAAATGTTACATTTCCTCAGTTTAAACATTTGATATATTTTCTATGTTCTATTGTGAATAACATATGGGTTTATGAAATTTGCAAATCGTTGCATTCTGTTTTTATTTTTATTTTACACAGCGTCCCAATTTTTCGGAATTGGGGTTGTATACTGCTGGGGGAAAAATCCCGCCCAAAATTACTGTATTATGATTCACAGGAAAAATATATTTACTGTAGAATTCACCTGACAATGAAATTTGAACTTAATGCTTTGCACATCTACAGCAAGATCTGTATATAGGTTCTACAGTAAGCATTTGTTCATTATACAGTAATAATGCTCTAAAAACTACAGAAATTTGTTACAGTGTAGGCATTTTGTTTGTGTTATTATTATGTAAACACTAATAAAAAAAATCCTAATTCATGTAAATGTCTATGGTGAATAAAATGATTCTGATTCTGCTGGAGGTGTTTTGGAGAAGAAGGGACGCACTGAGCTTTGGGGTCCTGCTGGTTCAGTCTCCTCCACTGTGGGTCCAACAATACCTAGAAACAGAGAAATTGGACTTTTAATTTGCATTACTTAAAATACCTCATATTACATACTATTAAATATTAAATATATTCTAATTTATATATTTTTAAAAAGTACTGAGTAACAGTGAGGGAAAAAAGTATTTGATCCCTGCTGATTTTGTACGTTTGCCCACTGACAAAGAAATGATCAGTCTATGATTTTAATGGTAGGTGTATTTTAACAGTGAGAGACTGACAGAGAATAACAACAAAAAAAATCCAGAAAAACGTCAAAAAAGATATAAATTGATTTGCATTTTAATGAGTGAAATAAGTATTTGACCCCTTCAACTTAGTACTTAGTGGCAAAACCCTTGTTGGCAATCACAGAGGTCAGACGTTTCTTGTAGTTGGCCACCAGGTTTGTACACATCTCAGGAGGGATTTTGTCCCACTCCTCTTTACAGATCCTCTCCAAGTCATTAAGGTCTCGAGGCTGACATTTTGCAACTCGAAACTTCAGCTCCCTCCACAGATTTTCTATGGGATTAAGGTCTGGAGACTGGCTAGGCCACTCCAGGACCTTAATGTGCTTCTTCTTGAGCCACTCCTTTGTTGCCTTGGCTGTGTGTTTTGGGTCATTGTCATGCTGGTATACCCATCCACGACCCATTTTCAATGCCCTGGCTGAGGGAAGGAGGTTCTCACCCAAGATTTGACGGTACATGGCCCCGTCCATCGTCCCTTTGATGCGGTGCAGTTGTCCTGTCCCCTTAGCAGAAAAACACCCCCAAAGCATAATGTTCCCACCTCCATGTGTGACAGTGGGGATGGTGTTCTTGGGGTCATAGGCAGCATTCCTCCTCCTCCAAACATGGCGAGTTGAGTTGATGCCAAAGAGCTCGATTTTGGTCTCATCTGACCACAACACTTTCACCCAGTTCTCCTCTGAATCATTCAGGCAAACTTCAGACAGACCTGTACATGTGCTTTCTTGAGCAGGGGGACCTTGCGGATGCTGCAGGATTTCAGTCCTTCACGGTGTAGTGTGTTACCAATTGTTTTCTTGGTGACTATGGTCCCAGCTGCCTTGAGGTCATTAACAAGATCCTCCCGTGTAGTTCTGGGCTGATTCTGCACCGTTCTCATGATCATTGAAACTCCACGAAGTGAGATCTTGCATGGAGACTGACAGTTATTTTGTGTTTCTTCCATTTGCGAATAATCTCACCAACTGTTGTCACCTTCTCACCAAGCTGCTTGGCGATGGTCTTGTAGCCCATTCCAGCCTTGTGTAGGTCTACAATCTTGTCCCTGACATCCTTGGACAGCTCTTTGGTCTTGGCCATGGTGGAGAGTTTGGAATCTGATTGATTAATTGCTTCTGTGGACAGGTGTCTTTTATACAGATAACAAACTGAGATTAGGAGCACTCCCTTTAAGAGACTGCTCCTAATCTCAGCTCGTTACCTGTGTAAAAGACACCTGGGAGCCAGAAATCTTGCTGATTGACAGGGGATCAAATACTTATTTCCCTCATTAAAATGCAAATCAATTTATAACTTTTTTGAAATGCGTTTTTCTGGATTTTTTTTGTTGTTATTCTGTCTCTCACTGTTAAAATACACCTACCATTAAAATTACAGACTGATCATTTCTTTGTCAGTGGGCAAACGTACAAAATCAGCAGGGGATCAAATTCTTTTTTACCTCACTGTATAATTAAGCGGTAATTAAGTCAAGTAAAGTATTAATATAATGTATAAGCAAGTAAACATTTAAACATCATAGCTACAATATATGAACTGAATTTATGCACGTATTTTGCTATTATTATTACAACCCCAATTCCAAAAAAGTTGGGACGCTGTGTAAAATAAAATAAAAACAGAATGCAATGATTTGCAAATCTCACAAACCCATATTTTATTCACAATAGAACACAGAAAACATATCACATGTTTAAACTGAGGAAATGTACCATTTTAAGGAAAAAAATAAGGCAATTTTGAACTTGACATACAGCTGAGCACTGCCAAACACACACCGGAGTCTGCAGACTCTGATATAACAGACCTATTATTGATTATTGGGGAATTCACTGGTTTTTTTTTTCTTTTCTTTTTTTGTCTTTTTTTTTTTTTTTTTTTTTACATTTTTTTTCACTGTCCATCCACCATGCATGATGTTATCTGATATCAAAGGAATAATTAAGGAATACAGACAAACACACGATGAATTTCATTTAGATGCCACTTCAAAATGAACCGAGAACCGAGACAGGAAACAGGTTAGCCTAAAGTGTAGTAGCTAATGTGTCCCTCTGTAGAAACCCTTAGAGGTTCTATAAATCCTCACAACAGAGATTTGTCAGAGAAGGTTACAGATAGAACCTCGTTAAAAACACCAAAGCACTGAAGAACAATTTTTAAGAGTTACCCACACCGAGGCAGGTCCACTCGTGGTTTAAATCAAACATTACACATGATTCATCCTCTTACCGCCTCGAATGCGTTGTGTGTATGGGCCTATTCATCTTCAACGGTCGATAAAGCTGCTTATTAAATGTTGACAAGGTTTTTTTTTCCTGTGTTCAATGATAGCAACAAAGGAGTATGCTGTTTCTGCCCCTAACAATGAACGCATTGAACGCATGCTTGTGCTCTCGCGCCTTCCGTTATTTACACAGCCAATCAATAAGGCAGTAAAACCACAATATCCTCCCCACCATCTCTCTCTCGCTGTCTCTCACTCTGAAGCTCTTGACCTGCATCTGCATGATCAGAATTTATTTTGACTGGGTCTGAATGATTTGAAGCCCGTTCACACCAAGTACGATAACGATAACTATAACTATAACGTTCATATTTGCGTCCAGACCAATGAACGAGATAACGGTCTGTTTAGCTCTCGTGCTGCAGTTTCAAAGCGAAAATGGATGAGACTTTACGAATTTAACCAGCAGATGTCCTCAGCATGCTTCGTTTCGAGCACACCTAAACAGTGAATCTATCTAATCTACCTAAACAGTGAATCTATCTAATCTACCTAAACAGTGAATCTATCTAATCTACCTAAACAGTGAATCTATCTAATCTACCTAAACAGTGAATCTATCTAATCTACCTAAACAGTGAATTTAGCTAACGTAGTCAATGTAGTGGAATAAAAACAACACTTTTTCACTACAACTTCAAAGGAAGCAAGACAATTAACTAGCACTGGATACTTGAGGTAATTTTATGTTTGCTAGCCTGGCATTATGATCATCTCCGTTAATATTTCTCACCATTCGTTCCTATGGTATAACCGATTGTTTTCCATATGTCGTTTTTTGTTTTGTTTTTTTTTTTCTTTTTCTTTTTTTCCTGTAAACCATCTTTATAAAAGGGGTTAGAGGGGTGTTTTTTGGACCTCGGCGATTAGTTTCTCCGCAATGTTGTCTACCATTTTAAATGCGTGAGAGCTTTAAATTCGAATGGATTCTGATTGGCTGTCAGTGTTTTATCGTTCATCAGCTGGAAAAAAAAATCGTTCTGAAAGGGATCCCAACGATATCGTTCCGATATATAGTTATCGTTATCGTTGTGGTGTGGATTCTGCTATTCTTTTAAATAAAGAACGATTAAAAAAAAAAAAAAACTCTATCTTTATAGTTATGGTTATCGTTCTTGGTGTGAACGGGCCTTAAACTATAAAGATAACTATAACGATAACTATATTGTCCACACCAATGCACGATATCAGTTTGTCTATTCTAAGCGCGCGCTGCAGTTATGTCGTCTGTCACTTTAAATGCGCGAGCTCGTTAAAGCAGCACGGATTCTGATTGGCTGTCAATGTTTTTATCGTTCATCAGCTGGAAAAAAAATCGTTCTGAAAGTGATTCCAGCGATATCGTTTTTCTGTGCCGTTATCGTTATAGTTGCGGTGTGGATTCTGCTATTCTTTTATATTTAGAACGATTTTTAGAACTAAATCTTTATTATTATCGTTATAGTTGTCGTCCTTGGTGTGAACGGGCCTTAAGGGTGTTTTTAATGTTTTTGTTTGTTTGTTTGTTTGTTTTGGTTTATATTTTGATCATCCAAAAATGTGTTATATATGGATGTTCTTTGACAGCTTTGATGTGTGTGTGTGTGTGTGTGTGTGTGTGTGTTTGCTTTGAATGAAGACAGAGGCACGTTATGAAGGAGGGTGTATATACAAGGGTGAATCAAATGAAGACCTCAAAGTGCGACATAAGTTAAAATTGAAACCGTTTTGGCCCGGAAGAGTTCGGACAAATGCACTGAACGAGATGGAGATTATGATACACTTTTGTGAAACCTATTTACAACAAACAATGCAAAATTAAATAATTTAAGGTTTTCATTTGATTCGCCGTCGTATAACATTAAAAATCCCATTGCCACATTTACATGAAAATAATGCTCAACCTTCTGACAGTCAGAATTTATAATACAGCAGGAATATCGGATGCTTTTCAATACTCAACTGTCCACTGTCCGTGAGTCTGTTCCCAGTGTATCCTCAGATTCCTGCTCTTGCCCGACAGAAGTGGAACGGATGTGGTTTTCTGCTGTTGTACCCACCCGCCTCAACGTTTAATGTACTATGCATTCTGAGATGCTTTTCTGTAAAGAGCGGTTATTTGAGTTATATAACCGTAACCTTCCCGTCATATCGAACCAGTCTGGCTGTTCTTCTCTGACCTTTCTCAGCTAAGAAGCTTTTTTTTTTCGCATCAGAGACCTTGTGCACCATTCTGTGTGAACTCTGTCAGAATACTGTGTGTGAAAATCCCATGACTTGATGTGAACATTAACTGAATCGCTTGACCATATCTGCATTATCTGAATGCTGCGACTTGATTAGCTGGATAATAAGTGTTTCTGCCGACAGACCTGCTGTTTCACAACATATACACAGAGTATAGATTGCAGATCACAGAGTAATAGATATAGTATACAGATATTGACTATACTAAAGCCATTCAAAGCAAAGGCTGTAGCTGGTATAAACAGCTCAATTGTGTTCAACCAAGTTTTTAAAGTGTGTGACTGATAAGTGAGCAGTAGCACAATAAACATGGACGTAAAAGAAAACAAGGGCCACTGGGACAGTCTATAAATAGATTTTTATTTAATTTAACATTTTAAAAACATATACAATATTTAAAATACAGAAAGAAAATACACACAATTACATTTTTTCTCTTTATAGTGTGATCAAAATGAGTGTCCACCACAAAGTGTTAAAAACGAATATTTTCAATGACAACTGAAGAAATATCATGAGCACTGCGGTGTTTCTCATTGCAGCGTCTTTGACATTTAACAGTTTTAATCTTCCCGGACAGTTTCCCAGCTCAGAGTCACCAGCCTAAGCCGCGACTATTTCACCATTTACATCCATACGAATTTCTGTACCAGGCATTCCACACCACATCAGCTAGTTGAACCAGTTGAACTCTCAGAGGGAAAAAATCGCACTGTTGGTGTCAAAAGAGCTCTATTGCTCTTTTAATAGAACAGCAACACCACTGCTCAGTGTGTGGGAGATAAAGGAACGGGATCATAACAAACACCTAACGAGACAATTGTACGAATGGATGGATGGTGATGATGGTGATGGTGGTAATGATGTATGCAGAAGAGTTTGTGCAAGTGGTCCATTGTATCCTGTTGGACTTGGAAGACATGATATTCTCATAACATGTTATGACAGATGAGGTCTTTCATGGCTGTGTGGAGAAAAAGGGACGCACTGAGCTTCGGGTCCCTGCTGGTTCAGTCTCCTCCACTGAGAGTTTAACACCTAGAAACAGAGAAACTGGACTTTTAATAAGATATTTAATTTTTAAAAAATGTATATAAAGAACTTAATGTTACAGTACTCATGTTTGCAGGCATGACACATTTTAACATCAAATGTAAATGATCAGACCTTCTTCTAACTCTGCTGAGCCCTCTGCCACTGCTTCCCCATCGTGCCTCTCTTCTAGAGCCAAGAAATTGTGATGAATACGGTTAAAAAATAAAATAAAATATGTCTCTGAATGTATTCATTATACTTATTAATTGTGCTAAGTAATCTTGTTAATTAATTACACAAATTAACTCATTAATTACCATATAATTAAATGTAAATTCATTATAAAAGCACACAAATAATCCCTTGATTAATTAACACAAAAAATTAACAAAATAGATTATATGGTTTTATAATTTTGAATTGAATAATTGTGCATTACTACTTGGTTAATTAATAATTAATTCATTACTGATTAATAATTAGTTAATAATTATTACTTATTATTAATAATCAATTACTATTAATATATTGGTGATTGTTTTATTAAGTACTTTACTTAATATTGTTTGTTTACAAATAATCACACATTAATTAATAGACATGTAATTAATTACCCAACTTATTATTATTATTATTAGTAGTAGTAGTAGTAGTATTGATTTTATTGCTAATTGTTATTAATGATTAAATATTAATTATCAATTATTGTTTATTAATTATTAATCATCACCAATAATTAATTATTTATTAATAGTTATTCATTATTATTTTAAATCATTGTCAATTGATATTATTATTGTTATTATTACAATTATTATTAGTATTATTGATTTTATTGCTAGTTATTATTATTGATTAAATATTAAATATTAATTATTATTTATAAATAATTGTCGATTATTATTATTATTATAGATTTTATTGCTATTTATTATTAATGATTAAATATTAATTATTGATTATTGTTTATTTATTATTAAGCATCAACAATAATTAATTATTCATTAATAGTTATTATTAATTATTATTTATAAATAATTGTCAATTATTATTATTATTATTATTATTATTGTTGTTGTTGTTGTTGTTGTTGTTGTTGATTCTATTGCTAATTATTGTTAATGATTAAATATTAAATATTAATGATTAATTATTAATTTTTAATAATCACTAATAATTAATTATTCATAAATAGTTATTATTAATTATTATTTATAAATAATTGTCAATTATTGCTATTATTTATTATGATTAATAATAATAATAATAATAATAATAATAATAATAATAATAATAATAATAATAATAATAATAATAATACACACCTCCACATGCAAAGACGTTAGTGAGCGTCTCACAGAACGCAGACACCCAGCTGAGCGCTGCAGTGCATACACCTGGGTCAAGGAGACATGAACAACATAAATGATTAAATAATTGTTCATTCATTTTGTTGAGCACATAAATCATTTCAAAACCGCAAAAGAATCGAAATAATTCGGTTCGTTATCTGATCATATGCCATCATTACTCGAGTGTCCAATCTACTCATTTAAAGAACACTGAAGATTCAGCCTACCGTCACAGATGGTTTGAGTTGTGAACATATCGACGTCGTTTCCAGCGACTTTCCAGCGTACCGTTTCTCTTTCTGATTTTCCACCAACGCTGCTCGTATCGCTTCGTTTTTGTTTTCCAGATCGAGACCAGGAGAGGTTGTCAGTATACTGTCTACTAGAGAACAGGCAGTAAAACTCTGCAGTGCACTCATTTTAAAGCCCAGCCCGCCCCCAGGATCAGGGAGGATCAGGAAGAGGGATCAGGAAGAGGAAGAGAAGTGCTACAGGGAGGAGACGCGTTAGTGCTTCATCCGACACTGACTGAAATGTTTTTCCTCCAAAGTTTTTCACCTGAAAATACACTAAACCTGCCACTAATAAAAAATAAAGTAAATAAATCACTGTCTTCGCGACGTGCCGTCCACATCCTCAGGGTCAGGAGCGACTTATGACGGTGTGTAAAATCAGCAGCAACTTCGACTCTTCTGCGGTCACAAGATGAGACACTGCTTGTAGCCTGAACTCGGGCCATAATACAAAGACGCAGTCCACCATAATGACCGACAAAACAAGCACAGCTGTATGGGCAGCAATCTAAACAAACAGGTGTCACATAAAAGTAGCTTCTTTTAAAATTCCGCCTCTCTTCTTTGTATACAAGAAGGTCCATATCTATGCAGCGGCATAAGTGACATAAGAGAAAATGAATTAAAATATCCAGTGCGGTTCCGATGGTTCCTCGTTCGCTTATCAACGACGAGGTCCAATTTTTTTTTTACTTCCCAGTGGCAGTGTAGATATATTTTTTAATACAAATACCTTAAGTGAAGAAAATAATCTGTTAACCCCGACAGGCTTCGGCCCACTTTCCAACGACGGTATCATCTTTCCTAATGGCGATGTTGAAAAATTCGGAAACCATCGGAAACCATAGAAAAGAGAGTCGGTGTCGGACTATTGTCTTTCCAACATCGGTGACATTAGTTACGGTTGAGAAAAATGCCAGGAGCGACGAATGAAAAGTTGGAGAATTGGTAACTCCGACTCTTCTGCTCGAAGAACGCGTTGGAAGAGATGTAGAGACAGTGCGCATATAGACTCTGGTTCCTCGAGCCGGAGAACTTCCATCTATGCAGTGAGGCATCGTCCCAACCGCTCTATGAGAAACGTCGATGTAATTCCCCACCTCTTCACAATTCAGTCGCTAGTCACGTTTCCGTGGCGCACACACTGGGAAGTGTCTTACAACCGTCGATAAGATATTGATGGCCGTTCAGGCGCACCGTTTCCACCTCTCCTCAAACACTAGAAGAGGCGGGGTTTCTGCCTCTAGTCTCTCGCTTTACGCTTCCGTGTTTCCGTGAAGGTTGTAGGGCTGTGAGGTGTATCTGACTTGCTGGTGGAGAGACGAACTTTTCGATACGGACTTTCTTGTAAACAAAGAAGCGACGACTACATTTGTGTGAAACCTGCTGTGCTTGCTTGTTTTGTCGGTCATTACGAAGTTCTGTTGAGACTAAAGAGAATGATGTTTTCCTGCGTCTTTGTATTATGGCAGGAATTAAGGGTACAAGCAACGTCTCGAGCTTTCCTCAAACGCTTCCCTCAAATCTTGTAACAGAAGAAAAGTCGATGTTGACGTTAATTCCACACCTCCTCACACGTCGCTTCTGGCCGGGCGGATTTGTCGCTCGTGATTGCGCCTTTGTGTTATGGCACGAAGTAAAGTTACAGGAAAACTTCCTCATTGAAGATTCAGAGGACTGACGTTTTCATCTGAATGTATTCGAACGAAAACTCTTTCTCCCGCCCACCGCGAGGAGGAGCTTAAGTTATATAAGGGCTGACATTCTTCTCCGGCGCTCAGTTCCCTGATGAACGTCTGGCGAACTTCAGCGGACTTCGTGCGAATACTTTATCCTCCGACAAGCGAGGAATCGTTTGTACAGAAACAAGGACATTTCAGAAGCACTTCAAAGTGTTTGGTTGGAATTTCTGCTGCGCAACCATGTCTTTTACTTTCATGTCTAATAAAAATATTTGTCATTTTCATTGATTTATTGCTGTTAAAACGTTTTTCCCCCACAAAATGTTACGTGTAAATGTTTTTTTTGGTCTTAATACTTCTTTTTTGTACTGTTTTCTGGTGATATAATATAGGCCTGTGTCTGGTGTCCATTGTCTGGTTTCATCTTGTGATTCTAAAAGAATAAAAATAATTTTTAAAAAAAATCACACACATACAGACACAAAATAAAAATTCCAGACAAATATTCAGTGTTCTGCTTTTGTCCGCCGTTTTTATGTTACAAAGAAGCGACGACTACATTTGTGTGAATCCTGCTCATTGTCATGGCTGTGCTTGCTTGTTTTGTCGGTCATTATGGAGTTCTGTTCGGGTTGAGACTAAAGAGAAGGACGTTTCCTCAAACGCCTTCATCTTGTAACAGCAGAAAAGTTGACGTTGACGTTAACACCACATCTCCTCACACGTCGCTCCTGCCGGGCGGATTTGTCGCTCGGGCGGATTTAGACAACACGTCGGAAATTTCAGCCACAGACCGCAGCGAATTTTTAAAATAATTTTTAGGGCAAGTTCAAGTTGCAGCTCATAGGCCTATCCGTCGCACGGCGACAAATACGGACACGGCGCACTTGTTGCCGTGATTTACATCTATTTACATTGTTGCCGTGATTTTACATTTATATATATATATATATATATATATATATATATATATATATATATATATATATATATATATATATATATATATATATATATATATAAGCTAATAATGTGAAAATTGTTTGTGTTCTGTTTATATAGTGTTCTTGGTTGTTTAGGTTTGATACATGAAATGTCCTAATTTTAAAATGATCTGCGAGGTTTGTGGACACGAAGCTAGTACGATCGAGGCATTCTCTAAAACAGAAGATGCAGAGGAAGCATTCCGTGGGAGAATACCAATGGACTCGTGTGCAGATGTGAGTTTGCTTTCGTTATAATTTATTTTTAATCTCATTGTTATACTAAGGCTATGAATCTTTTTTGTTTGTTTTCTTCAGGCAAGTGGCACTACAGCAAATGTTGAGAGGAGCCTCCCACTCCCTGCCTGATACTTCATGGTATTTATACAATAACGCCTGTGATTGAAAATAAAAATAAAAATAATGACTGCCTAAGACTTTTGCATACAAATGTATTTGTTTTATACAACAAAGCAATGTAATCTATTAAATAATACAATATTTCACTAAAATTACGTGATTGTAGATATTGTAAACATTTCATCTTATGTGCAAAATACCTCATGTCTCTCACTCGCACTCACTCACAAACACGCTCACAGTAACTCACACTGCTTTTCATTAATGACAATGTGTCCTTAGTGTAATTATATTATATAGTATAAAGTCTAATTTTTATTCTTTACATGCCTCGTTTCCCTACTCTAAACGTAACTCTCAGTTAACCCTCACTCTCCTGAAGATTCTCATGGACTTTCAGTGGAACTTCATTTAGGCAAGTTATGTAGTATGTGTGGAGACACAAATGTGTGCAGACACAAATGTATAAAGAATAATTGGACATATGAGAATTTAGAATTTTGTTTTCTAAAACAAAAAAAGGATTTTGGTTTTTGAAGGAATGTTTTAGTAGGATGTTACTGATCTCTCTCAAAATGTCTCCAGTTTACATGTACTTTTGTGCCTACAAAATTTTGTTCAGCTGCAAATTCACTTTTGCCAGATTGTTGTTCAGACAACTCGTGCAGTGGTTTTACTCTGAGGTTGTTATTGTGTTTTCATTTTATTTAATAAATAATGTACCTGAATACATAGTATCTGAACATTAAAAGAAACCTGTTATGTTTATTAAATGTAGCCTTAAATGCATTATTGTAATTGGTTAGCCTTTAATGCATTGTGAAATTAGCATTTTATATGTATTTTATTACAACCGTAAGAAACTAATTCAGAATACAGTATAGACACTAAAAATTACTGTAAACAGCTGGAAACCAATCTGCCAGTATTATGCTGTAATTTTACAGGACAATTTTTACAGTAGTAATGTTTACTATAGTAATACAATAAAATACTATATTAGTTATTTCTATACTAGTAAAAACTGTTAATATACGATACTTCATAGTAATTAAGTATTACGATTCTGTAGCAACTAGCTGCAGCGTCAGGCAGAGACAGAATAGATGCAAACAAAGGTGAGTTCATTTTCTTAGGGTGGCGGAGTAGTGGCAGGATGGTGGTGTAAGCGGTGTGAGGCGTGTCTCAGTGGGCTCTGTGGGTCAGGCATAGGGGTGTTTGGCTAGCGGGTGGCAGCGTCGAGATGCCTGGGCCCTCCCCTACCGTGGGGGTTGGCGAAGAGAGTTCAAGGCGTGGTGCAGGAGGTGAGCTTGGTTGTCGCAGGTCCTTGCAACAGAAAAATAGAAAGGAGCCAAATTCAGAAGGGACACAGAAACTACTCATCCACCTGCAGCCGCGGCGCACTTTTATACTCAGCTTCTTGGTGAGGGTGAGGAGCTGCCGCAGTCTTCTTTGCCCCCAGCCGTGTTCTATTCCTCCCCCTCTGTGCTGATTCGCTCCACAAAAGCAGTGGTGCTGAAATGGAGCCATCCGTTCAGCACCCCGTCGGCAGTTGCGTGAGGATCGTGTAGTGCCTGGTGCGCGCGGACTGGAGGACTGCCGTCACAGTCTGTTTCAATAACCCATAGGAACTTAACTTGTCTTTGCTTAACTCTTCTTACTGTAAATACTAGCTAGATAGTTAGTTAGCCACTAAGTTTAGCCGCTTCACTTACATCAACAAACCGGAAAACTGACTGAATTTAAAAAAAAAAAAAATCTTACCAGCGTTTCGGATAGATATATACGCTTCATTTTCGCCGCTTCTTTGTAATCTTCTGGCTTTAGTTACACTGTAAAACATTTCAGGTGGTTAAACTGCTGCCTTAAAAACGCGATTAAACTCAACTTGAAGATAACCTTTGTTTCAACTCAAAAAGTTACATTTTAAGTTTTCCATGTCAAGACAATTGATTACTTTATGTTAAATTTTTGAAAACTTATAAACTTGAGTTCAATATCTAAAACTTCTCATGACAATTGGAGTTAAAGAGAAGAAATAAATTCACATAACTTAATGGGGCTATTATGTTTTACAGTTGTGTATACATTATATATATAATATAAGGAAATGTATTCATATGTTTAAAATATAATTAATACCTCTATTAAGTGATTGATTTTATTATTGGAGGTGTATTTGTTACATCTGTTTATGTAAACTACAAGTCCCATAACGCTTTGTTTAGTTCTGAGGCATGTGGGAAAATACCGGAACAAAAATAGAGAGATGGAGCGCACATGGTGAGGGATGACTGTGTTTTGCTTGAGCTCTGCGATTTCACAAGAATTCTTTTGAAAGACATATTTTGCTCGCATATGGTTTCAGAATGAATGTGTGAATGTGTGCGTACATTTATAGTTAATTGGTTATTTTGTCAGGAGTTCGAGAGTTATGTTATTTCGTTAAGTAATATGTGAAACCAAGTTTATCGATGGATGTGGTGCGAGACATTAAAACTCACGAAGGACGCAGAGACCTGAGAAAGTGAATTTATTTCGACGCGAGACGTGAAAAAGTGTGAGTTCATGATCTTCAAATTGGAAAGAGAGAGTTCACGAGAAACCCTGTGCATGCCGAGTGAACCCAAATTGAGGATGTCATCTCTAAGCACCGGGAATCTGGGGTGATTTTGGAACTTCATCGCGTGCGAGTTGTCTCATGTTGCTTTGGGAGCTTACAGGAACCTGAACATAAGTGGTTTTAATCACTTATTGGAGAGAAATACTGAGTAACTTTAATGAAAGATGGGCCCCAACGTTAAGGACTGGTTCAGTGTATTACATTAAGATTGAAATTTGAGTGAAATGGATTTTGAAATCTGAATATTGTGATATTTCATATCTTGTGAAATTATTTTATATTGCATTTACATTTAAATTCATGGCATTTGGCGGACACTCTTATCCAGAGTGACTCATGTTCATCTTGTTTGTGCATTTGAGCAATTGAGGGTTAGGGACCTAGCTCAAGGGCCCAGGAGTGGCCGGGTGCAGCTGTTTTGCTATTGCATATTGCGATATTAAAATATTGTTTTGATATTGCATTGCCTTTGTTAGGTGTTTTTCTTTTATTTTCTTTTATTATTTTTACGAAACAAAGGGTAATTTGAGTTTTGTTAAAAATTAAATAAACTTCTTTATATTTTCTCTACTATATTTGTGATTTTGCGTATTTGATGATAATTGATTACCTGTGACTAATTTATAAAGAAACTTTGGGGAAGACTATATTTAATTTCTTAACGTTCCTTCAGCTCTGTGTGGAGACCGAGGCGGTCCTTCAGCTCTGTGTGGACACGGAGGCGGTCCTTCAGCTCTGTGTGGAGACCGAGGTGGTCCCTTTCTCCCTGTATGGAGACCGGGTACAGTCTGTACTCTGACAAGAAAATGTGTAGTGACATGCTGGGTTGGTGAATGAGAATCAGTTGGGATGTGTCACCGCTTTGGCATGCACTCACACTCACCAACGTAGCCCAGATACTTCCTTATTTTCTCACTTACATAAAAAATACTATATTTTATGGCTTTATTAATTATCAGTGTTTTTTTTCTTATTCATTTGAATGCATGATGGACATTGACGTCGATTATGTTGTTAAAATGAAACTAAGTCATTCGCTAACTGCATTCCGTTCTCATCGCCTGTTAAGCTTAACAGTTTGTTTTTTAAAATTTAAAGCCTGCTGGTCTGATATGAGGATATATAGCCGTGTTAGTTTACTCTTTGTGCAGTTATTAATATCTATTCTGCGTGATAGCAGAAATGCGTTTTCCGGTGACTGTTATGGCCGGTGGAATCATACCGGTGAATTACAAGCGCGCAGATTCAACTCCTTCTAAAAAAAAATAATCCACTAACAGCAGAAGAGTGGAGTTCCTGCTGAGTCTCCGCCCCGCGTGAGCGACTCCTGGCCAGTCGCCACGCTTACTTCTCTTTCGGAGCACAGACTGTAAGCGTATTCATAACTTTTCGGGAATGAGAACCGGACGGATTTTCATTAGAAATTTGGTTTATTTTCACCAAAATCTCTTATGCCGCTTCACATAAGAACATAGACGTGTATTATGTTACATGGAAACTACAAAAGAGATCCACATTCCGTTGTCATCGCTGTCTACTGACCTCCGGTTGTGAAACTATTACATAAATGTAGCTCAAATGCTGTTTATTTACAGGATTTTGATTTGGGAGCAGACTATGTAGCAGTGCTTGTTTATTCAGTCTTCTGTTTCCCCAGGTGTCTGGGAAACTCCTTCTGAAACCTCTTACAGCAGAGTGGATTTCCTGCTGAGTCTCCACCTGTTAATACGGCACTCCTCACCGGTCTCAGCGTACATTTGTCGGAGTCCGACCTTTCTGAATTGTCTGTAACGACACCGCCACTGGGAAGCGGCAAAAGGCGAATGAGAATCCTGTCTGAATTCTAAAATAATTTAATTTATATTAAATTATATAGACTCATTTTTCTAGAGCTTTGGTGACTTTCTTCTTGTTCCTGATAATAAATATACCTGATAATGCATGTGAGAAAATCATAAACTTCTGTATTAATTATGATATAAAACCTTCCTTTACATATAAACAGTCAGCACCATGGAGATTTTAGAAATGTATCATGTGTTGGTGTTGTGTCTTATTAATGAGAAGAAAGAACAAAAACAGACCAATTGAATAAAAAACAAGTGACGAAATCCAAACAAAAAACAAACAAACAAAAAAACCAAAAGACAGACCACTTCCCTAATTCCCTTAATAACAGCAAAGACAAAGTACACACCCATGAAAATACAGATTACTGAGTATTGGGAAAAGATTGTTTATTGACAAATATTGACAAAGACTGTTCAGCCCAATTAAGTCAAGTAAGTGAATGAGTAGACATCCTAATGTAGTACGGAAGCACACAGACAACACAATATTAAACAAACAAACAAACGAACAAACAAACAAACAAACAAGCATGGAGCATGGATGGTTCTGCGCGACGTGCGCGAGGCGCGGAGCATGGAGGGATCGCTCGGCGTGTTCCGCCGGCTTACGGAAACTCTCAGGGGAATCACCCCGGACAATCATAAAAATAGACGAGAAAAAAACAAGTATTAATTCAGCGGAAATGTCGTTGCGGAAGCGTGCCGATAATCCACATCATTGGCGATTCCTCAGTTGAGTGCGCTCCTTCTGTGGTCTTTCTCCCGGTTTATGTTTACATCCGTAAACAATGTACGTCGTTACGTGATGATGTAACCGGCGCGGAGCTCCCGCAAAGGCTCGCGACAGCGAGCGACTCCATGTGGTTCACGACCAATTGAATGGCCTCGTTTAGTGTTGCTGGTTGGTGGTGCTGAACCCAGTCGGCTGTCCGTTTTGGAAGCTGTGAGACAAACTGCTCCATTACCACCCGCTCCACAATCCTTCTGGGATCACAATCTTCAGCCAGCAACCACAACTGACAGTCGTGTTGGAGCTGTTGTACAAATGCAAATGGGTGGCCGACCTCACTGAGGATCAATGAGCGAAACCTCTGGCGATGTTGCTCTGACCGAGTCGGCGAGACGACTTTGATATCTTCAGAGTCTACTCTCTGCATGGAGCTCTGGACCATCTGTCGGGTCTCAACTTGAGCTTGTTTTAGAGCCTCCAGACTCTCCATAATCTCGTTGAAGTGTGAGGGCTCCATTGTGGCGTATTGTTCGTCAGTCCCAGGATTTTGTATCACTGGAGCACTCGGGTGGTGTCGGTCTAGTATTTTTCTAACGTCTTTAGAGGAAATTCCAGACCAATACGAAAAGAAAGAAGGAGAACCAAGAAAGCTATAACATTATTCTGTAAATGTTTCTTTGTTCAGCGGTGTCGAATTATTTGTCTTCCAACGTCGTCCGCTAGTTCACCAGTTCCTTAGCAGCTCCTCAACTGAGTACCAGAGAAGAGACACAGCATTTATTGCCTCATAAGGCGGGATGAAATTTCTCTAACCCGCCTTAACCGGGCGTGCCGCTCGCTCTGAGGGGATCTCGGGAACCTCAGAGGATCGCTCGGCGAGAGGGTCGCTCGGCGCTTGCGAGGGCTCGAGGGCTCGCTCGCTCACTCGGCGAGAGCTCACTCGCTCACTCGCTCATGCCTATACATACTTATTTTCTCACTTCCATTAAAACTACTATATTTTGTAGCTTGATTAATTGACAATGTATTTCTTATTCATTTGAATACATGAGATGAACATAGACGTCGATTATGTTGTTAAAATGAAACTACAAGTTATTCACTAACTACATTCAGCTGTCATCGCCTGTTACTGACCTCCGGTTGTGAAACTATTATATGTAGCTCAAACACTTTTTATTTAAAGACTGCTGGTCTGATATCGGGATATATAGCCGTGTTGGTTTACTTTTTGTGCAGTTATTAATATCTATTCTGTATGATAGTGTTATGACAGGTGGAGTCATATCGGTGAATTATAAGCTCGCAGATTCAACTCCGTTGAATCTTCGGGTTTCTGCTGAGTCTCCACCTCTTAATGCGCCACCCCTGGCCATTATGTGTGTACATTCTTGTGTACAAGCGGAACGTCACGCGCTCAGACACGGAAATGGACAGGCGTGAATCATCCAGTGCTCAGAGGGGATTCCGGGAACCTCAGAGAGTCGCGGGAGGTCCCGGGAATCTCAGAGGATCGCTCGGCGAGAGGGTCGCTCGGCGCTTGCGAGGGCTCGCTCGGCGAGGTCTCGAGGGCTCGCTCGCTCACTCGGCGAGAGCTCTATTCTGTATGATAGTGTTATGACAGGTGGAGTCATATCGGTGAATTATAAACTCGCAGATTCAACTCTTTTGAATCTCCGGGTTTCTGCTGAGTCTCCACCTCTTAATGCGCCACCCCTGGCCATTATGTGTGTACATTCTTGTGTACAAGCGGAACGTCACGCGCTCAGACACGGAAATAGACAGGCGTGAATCATGCAGTGCTCAGAGGGGATCCCGGGAATCTCAGAGAGTCGCGGGAGGTCCCGATAACCTCAGAGGATCGCTCGGCGAAAGGGTCGCTCGGCGCTTGCGAGGGCTCGCTCGGCGAGGTCTCGAGGGCTCGCTCGCTCACTCGGCGAGAGCTCTATTCTGTATGATAGTGTTATGACAGGTGGAGTCATATCGGTGAATTATAAGCTCGCAGATTCAACTCCGTTGAATCTCCGGGTTTCTGCTGAGTCTCCACCTCTTAATGCGCCACCCCTGGCCATTATGTGTGTACATTCTTGTGTACAAGCGGAACGTCACGCGCTCAGACACGGAAATGGACAGGCGTGAATCATGCAGTGCTCAGAGGGGATCCCGGGAATCTCAGAGAGTCGCTCGGCTCGAGGGCTCGCTCGCTCGGCGAGGACACGCTAATGTAATGTACACATTTATTTGCCTGTTTCTAACTTTCATGTTAAAAGAAATTCAGTATTATTTCAAAAGATTTGCATGAAATTATTATTATTACAGAAAGTAAAATATAAACTACATAAATATACACTAGCTACATATTTACATGAATTAATTTACTACACAGCCTGAAGCATTTTAGTAATTCTTATAAATGTGTTTGTCTGAAAACCTTCTTTTTAAAGATATTTTTTCATCATAATTCTTCACTGTATAGGAGAAAGGTATCAGGTGGCAGTGGAAGAGGATTCAGCAAAGTCAGAAGAAGAAGGTCTGTTCATTTACATTTGATGTTTACACAGTTGTTAATATGTGTCATGTCTGTAAACTGGACTAATAAGTTTTTTTTTTTATGTATGTATGTCCTGTATGTACTGCCCACCCAAATTCTTTCTACAATTTTGCTTAGACTTTTATTCAATATCTTCATCATTCAAGTACAAAAAAGCAAATTTTAGATTTCCAAACAATAATTCACAAAAATCCCTGCGACCCAATAAGGACAAGCGGTATAGAAAATGGATGGATGGATGGATGGATGAATTCACAAAAATAGGTAGGTATTAGACCACTTTTAGATAAAACCACAATAGAAACTTTCTGGAGACTTGAATGGAATGGAAACTTTACCTGCAGAAACAGAAGCAAGTTTCTTTTGCTTTGAAAAATCCAACCAGCCAATTTCCTAAAAAGAGAACAGATGTAGAGGTGACAAAAAAATGGCTGAAACACTGCATTAAACAGGATGAACCGTGAAAACCGTGCATCTCCCGCCATCTGCTGTGTGTGTGTGTGTGTGTGTGTGTGTGTGTGTGTGTGTGTGTGTGTGTGTGTGTGTGTGTGTGTGTGTGTGTTTATTTATTTATTATTTTAAAGAGGGACTTTTAGTATGGCGGATGCTTCACTTAATGTAATCAGAGTGTATCGCGGTTTTTCTTCAGTCAGTATCGTGTAGAGGTGAAAACAGTTCCGGTTCCAGGAGCATTAAAATGAGGAAATGCTTTTGAAAATGTTTAGTAAGTGTTAAATGCCACATGAGACTTTTATATTTTATAAAATGGATTTTAAAAAAAAATGTATATCAGTAACATAAAATCCATTTTTTAAATCAATGCAGTTAAAGCAGCAGCAGCCTCCGGTAACAACGTTGTTAAAACTTTTCTTGTCTCCATGTCTTCACGGGTGTGTATCTCTGTGAGTGCAGGCAGACATGAGGCTGACTATAACTTGTTGCATTCCACTGTTTTATTCAGGTATGTCCCAATGAATGTATGTTTATTGTATGCAAAGTTTTACTTCATGTATGGTGTATTTACCATCTGTTCCTATATTCTGTAACAATGGAGGTAACCGGAAACTAGCAGTGACACGCACGTTAGTTAGTTGCAGTGCATTTTATTTGTGAGTTTTTGTTGGGTTGTGATAATGTTTTATTGTCAATTTGTACTATAGCTATATACAGTATCTCACAAAAGTGAGTACACCCCTCACATTTTCGTAAATATTTTATTATATCTTTTCATGGGACAACACTGACGAAATGACACTTTGCTACAATGTAAAGTAGTGAGTGTACAGCTTGTATAACAGTGTATATTTCCTGTCCCTTCAAAATAACTCAACACACAGCCATTAATGTCTAAACCGCTGGCAACAAAAGTGAGTACACCCCTAAGTGAAAATGTCAAAATTGGGCCCAAAGTGTCAATATTTTGTGTGGCCACCATTATTTTCCAGCACTACCTTAACCCTGTTGGGCATGGAGTTCACCAGAGCTTCACAGGTTGCCACTGGAGTCCTCTTCCACTCCTCCAAGATGACATCACAGAGCTGGTGGATGTTAGAGACCTTGCGCTCCTCCTCCTTCCATTTGAGGATGCCCCACAGATGCTCAATAGGGTTTAGGTCTGGAGACATGCTTGGTCAGTCCATCACCTTTACCCTCAGCTTCTTTAGCAAGGCAGTGGTCATCTTGGAGGTGTGTTTGGGGTTGTTATCATGTTGGAATACTGCCCTGCGGCCCAGTTTCCGAAGGGAGGGGATCATGCTCTGCTTCAGTATGTCACAGTACATGTCACAGTACACTCCCCAGTGCCGGCAGCACTCATGCAGCCCCAGACCATGACACTGCCACCACCATGCTTGACTGTAAGCAAGACACACTTGTCTTTGTACTCCTCACCTGGTTGCCACCACACACGCTTGACACCATCTGAACCAAATAAGTTTATCTTGGTCTCATCAGACCACAGGACATGGTTCCAGTAATCCATGTCCTTAGTCTGCTTGTCTTCAGCAAACTGTTTGCGGGCTTTCTTGTGCATCATCTTTAGAAGAGGCTTCCTTCTGGGACGACAGCCATGCAGACCAATTTGATGCAGTGTGCGGAGTATGGTCTGAGCACTGACAGGCTGACCCTCCACCCCTTCAACCTCTGCAGCAATGCTGGCAGCACTCATACGTCTATTCTGCAAAGCCAACCTCTGGCTATGATGCTGAGCACGTGCACTCAACTTCTTTGGTCGACCATGATGAGGCCTGTTCTGTGGAACCTGTCCTGTTAAACCGCTGTATGGTCTTGGCCACCATGCTGCAACTCAGTTTCAGGGTGTTGGCAATCTTCTTATAGCCTAGGCCATCTTTATGTAGAGCAACAATTCTTTTTTTCAGATCCTCAGAGAGTTCTTTGCCATGAGGTGCCATGTTGAACTTCCAGTGACCAGTATGAGAGAGTGTGAGAGCGATAACACCAAACTTAACACACCTGCTCCCCATTCACACCTGAGACCTTGTAACACCAATGAGTCACATGACACCGGGGAGGGTAAATGGCTAACTGGGCCCAATTTGGACATTTTCACTTAGGGGTGTACTCACTTTTGTTGCCAGCGGTTTAGACATTAATGGCTGTGTGTTGAGTTATTTTGCGGAGACAGCAAATTTACACTGTTATACAAGCTGTACACTCACTACTTTACTGTACACTTTACTACTTTTTTTTTTTTTTTTTTTTTTTAGCAAAGTGTCATTTCTTCAGTGTTGTCCCATGAAAAGATATAATAAAATATTTACAAAAATGTGAGGGGTGTACTCACTTTTGTGAGATACTGCATTTAAATATCTGTGAGTTGCAAAAGTATGTGAACCTTTGTTTTCAGTATCTGGTGTGACCCCCTTGTGCAACAATAACTGCACAAATGTTTGCGTTAACTGTTGATCAGTCCTGCACATCGGTGTGGAGGAATTTTAACCCATTCCTCGGTACAGAACTTCAACTCTGGGATGTTGGTGGGTTTCCTCACATGAACTGCTTGCTTCAGGTCCTTCCACAACATTTCTACTGGATTAAGGTCAGGAGCTTGACTTGGTCAATCCAAAACATTAACTTCATACTTCTTTAACCATTTTTTTGGTAGAACGACTTGTGTGCTTGGGGTCGTTGTCTTGCTGCATGACCCATTTTCTCTTGAGATTCCATTCATGCACAGATATCCTGACATTTTCCTTTAGAATTCATTGTTCCATCAATGATGGCAAGCCGTCCCAGCCCAGATGCAGCAAAACAGGCCCAAACCACCACCATGTTCCACAGATGGGATAAGGTTCTTATGGTGGAATGCAGTGAATGCAAATTTCTATTTTGTCCTCATTCATCCACAAAACACTTCTTGCCTTCTTGCTTGCTTACATTATCTTTAGCAAACTGCAGATGGGCAGCAATGTTCTTTTGGAAAGCATTGGCTTTCTCTTTGCAACCCTGCCATGCACACCATTGTTGTTCAGTGTTCTCCTGATGGTGGACCAATGAACATTAACATTATCCAATGTGAGAGAGGCCTTTAGTTGCATAGAAGTTATCTTGGGTTCCTCTGTGACCTCGCAGTCTATTACACGTCTTCCTCTTGGAGTGATCTTTGTTGGTAGACCACTCCTGTGTAGGGTAACAGTGGTCTTGAATTTCCTCCATTTGTAAACAATCTGTCTGACTGTGGAGTCCAAACTCTTTAGAGATGGTTTTGTAACTTTTTCCAGCCCGATGAGCATCAACAACTCTTTTTCTGAGGTCCTCCTTTGTTTGTGCCATGATACACTTCCACAAACATGTGTTGTGAAGATCAGACTCTAATGGATGCCTGTTCTTTAAATAAAACAGGGCACTCACTCACTCACACCTGATTTGTCATCCCATTGATTGAAAACACCTGACTCTAATTTCACCTTCAAATTAACTGCTAATCCTAGAGGTTCACATACTTTTGCCGCTCACAGATATGTAATATTGGACAATTTTCCTCAATATATAAATGACCAAGTATACTATTTTTGTCTCATTTGTTTAATTGGGTTCTCTCTTTTTTTTTTACTTTTAGGACTTCTGTGTGAAAATTTGATGATGTTTTAGGTCATATTTATGCAGATATATAGAAAATTCTAAAGGGGTCACAAACTTTCAAGCTCTACAGTACCTGAATTATGTATGTGTGTAGATATGTTTTTATTTATTAATTTTAGTTATAGTTGCAACACCAGTGGTGGTGTAATTAATACTCTTTGTACATCTAGATATTAGTCGGTTTACAGTTATTTTATGCACACAGTACTAAATGTGAAACAAAATAAGGTTGGTGGATAGAAGTTGAGAAGAAATAACAACAACAATAACAAAGAGAAAAACTGAATATCTAAATTTGGAAGCATTAATAAACTTCAGGAGAGGGCAAGGCCAGAATAAACAACAAAAGAAACATGTAACTGTTTTTGGTTACTTACTTACCTATCCAATAGAAAGATATAAAGAAAATACATAAAACTAAACCCAACTCCCTATCTAACTCCATAGAGTTAGACAGGAGAAAAAGGAGAAAAAGGTATACAAAATAAATGGCCACCAATCTCCCTACAGCTTCCTTAAATTAAGATAGAAACTATTAAATAAAACAAAATACAAGTAAAAATCGACCACTCGACCTGCACACAGGACTTAAACAAATTATCCCTGTTACAAGCCATACAACAATTTCTCCCCTTTTCATAAACACACACAACTAATATACCTTACACGGTAAACAACACATGGGGAAGCAAAAAGGGACAACAGTCTGGAACAAGAGAGAGCGCGAGGGGAAAATTCCAACCGCTCGTCTCTCACAGTACTCCAAACTGGCTGGCTTTTTTTGTAGGAGAGGCCATAGTACGAGAGCGAATCAGAAGTTGATTACTCACTCGCGCTGATTACCGTAAGGTGTTGCTACTCATCCTAAAAGAGCAAAACAGAGTAGACAAACAAGCACATACACGACAAGACTGGGACGTAACAACATCATATTAAACTCTATTAGACCTACTGTACATATTAAATAAGATTAATATTAAAACAATATTAATCTGAAAAAGCATTAGGTTATAATTAAGTAATAATTAATTCAAGTATTACTAAATGTGTATTATTACATAACATATATACTTGGAATACTTAGCACAATAAAAACCCGTAATGCAGCATACAAAGCAAATATTTAAGCACCGTAGGGACAAAATATGAAAAATGATGTAAATTTTAATAAAAGCGATGTTTCGATTTAACAGGTCTGGCAGTAGTCAAGCCTGTCTGTGTGGGTGTGTCTAGTCTAATTGAACCCGATTATCAATTAAGTTTGCTTAATTGCTTAAGTAACTAAGGGGGGAATTACATTTTTCCAGTTACACAGAGGCAGTTGGTGTTAGATAACTTTTCTTCAATAAATAAAAATTATTATATTTAAAAACTGTATTTTGTGTTTACTCAAGTTTTCTTTGTCTTAACTCTCACATACAACATTTTTTGCTCTGCAGAATCTTGTAGACCTACATGATGAATATAAACATCCTGTCACAATGATCATATGAACATATGACATATGAACATATCAAACTTGTACTCGGTTGCTCTGTAGTTCTGCAACAACAAAACCATGCTTACACTTCTCCAATACACTGTCTGATGATACAATATGTAATAAATATTTTTAGTATAACATGTCGCATAGCCAATTTCCAGTGTAATTTACTCCTTTATGTTCAATGCCAATGGAGTAATCATCAAGATTCCGAAGAAGGGAGCACTCAGCGACTGTAACAACTGGCGCGGCATTACCCTTCTTTCAATCCCCAGTAAGATCCTTGCCAAAGTGATCATCCAGCGACTTTCGAGAGCAGTTGATGAGACACTCTGGAAAGAACAGGCAGGTTTCAGACAAGGCAGAAGGTGCACAGAACAGATCTTTGCACTTCGAAACATCATTGAGCAGAGCTCAGAATGGCAAAGACAACTCCTCGTTAACTTCATAGACTTTGAAAAAGCCTTTGACACTGTGCATAGAGACAGCTTGTGGAGAATCTTGAGGGCCTATGGTTCAGCTGATCAAGGGATTCTACAACAACTACAGCTGCTGTGTGGGAGGAAGCGACATCTGGTTTGAGGTGAAAACCGGAGTGACCGTTGAAGCAGAGATGAAGGCCTGCAACCTCTCCTGGGGAACGATCGACGCCCTGGCTCGTGACCGCTGCAAGTGGAGAGACTTTGCCCCACTGGGCATTTAGGATGAAGGAGGAGTTCAATGCCAAAATTGTGCATATATATTATTTTAGCTCTTTTTGACCTTTCATGTTTGGCATATCAGATATATTTTTTAAAATTTTATTTTCTGCATGTATTTTTTGTATTATTATTATTATTATTATTATTATTATTATTATTATTATTATTATTATTATTAATATTAATATTAATATGTTTGAAACAAGTAACCTCCGATATAGTTTATGTGTAGATTTCAAATATAGACAGAAATTCTGAGTGATTCTAAGCAATTTATAAAACTGTAGCTGTTTTATCTTACATTACTGACATTACTGAAAGAAAATGTGACACAAAACTCCAGCGGCTCCACAGGTGAAGAAATTTGCGAGCGTCCTCCAGATCTCAGACACACACCTAAGAACTTCCAGACACACACCAGAGTCTGGGGACTCTAAAAATAAGAGAACTCTTATTTATTATTGGTGAATTAATCATCCGTCCACCAGGCATGATGTAAGACTGGTTATGATAAACTGGTTTTGTTTTTGCACAGGTTTTGTTTATTAATGGATTGCAAACATGTTACATTACATATGGTACAAAAAAAAAAGGTAAAACCTAGAACCCTTAAGGATTTTGGTGGAAGCTGGTACAGCACACTTTTTGGCCTGTATCCTGTCTGTGGTGCACAGTAAGAGCATAAGGGAAATCTGACCTATCCAAAGTCAATGTGTTAAACTGGAAATGCTTCACAGAACGTGTTTATGTTTACAGAACACATATGTAATTAAAAAAAAAAATAATCAAACTAATTGAAGACACAAGAAATATGCCATTGGAAATGGTCCCTCTGTGGAAACCTTTAATGGTTAAAAGCAAATAATACCTCTTCAAGAATACCAAAGAGGCATTAAAATTAATATTAAGAGTATATATCCCGAAATACTTAAATTGAGTTAACAGTCCACAAAGCAGCTTGTTGGGACTTGACAGGGTTTTAAATCAAGCTTTACGGTTGGTGCCCAGTGAAGACAGACAGCTATATCCCATATAAGGAGTGTGACGTAATTTGCCATTAAAGGGCAGTGTTTGTTAAGGCGGTTTTTTATTTTTTATTTTATTCTTCTCCACGATCAGTCGCTTGCCTGCCAATCAACTCCTAAAAATCCCCCTGTCGTTGATTTTTCACCCTTATGTTTCACTTTTCTAACATTTCTCTTTCTTAGGGACTTTCCGGATGAGGACACTTCCGCAGCCGATTAGTCCGAAAGCCCCAATAGGAAGCGAACAAGAACCTGACGGAATACCTCTTGTTTTGGTCGCCGCTGCATGGAAGACCTTTACTGTGGACCTTCACTACATACAAAGAAGCGCCACAGAACTTTAAATCAGGCTACATTTATTTAAAATCTGATGGCTGTCCATACAGCTGTGCTTGCTTATTTTGTCGATCATTATTCCGCTGCTGTTTTTGGGTTGAAACCAGAGAGAAAGATGTTTTCCTACGTTTTTGTATCATGGCCCGAGGTGAGGTTACAAGCAGCGTTTCTGCGTCTCCTCAAACGCGTTGACTTTATAAGCAGAAGCGTCGAATTTGCTACTTATAAAACCTGCTGTTTCCGCATCGGAGATAAGACTTTGCGGAAGTGACTCTCCCGGTGCTCGTGCTTCTGATACTTTTCCACATATATAAAAACAGGAATGAAGTCAGACTCAGGTTTCCAAGTTGTAATACACTAAAACTTGCGAGCACTCTTAAAACTGATTCAAGTCACTGGCAAACAAAATAACCTAGGCTATAAAAATGCAAAGTCTGTGGGCATTTCATGTCGATTTCAGATTTCTCACATCAAACATTCGTTTTCACGGAGTTTATACTTTTGTGGCCCTGAAATTATAACCAGCAAAATAGGCTTATGTCGGGATAACATTTGGATTATGAAAAGAAGATAAGGTAAGGTAATTTATATTCTGCATTAAACATCTTGGCCTGACGCATTTTGGCGCTACGCGCTGTCTGTGGGAGATTACACAGCCTCTTGTGAGCCAGCACTTCTGCTGCTTTTAATACAGTCTGTAGGAAATGTAGGCGTACGCTACTCCCTTTTCTAGACCCAAGCAGTATAAAACCGACGCCTGCCTGCAGGATGTGTTGTGGACTGCGCTCAACTGACTTGTACATTTATAAACCGCCGTGCAGCGACAAATGCGCCTACCACGAACGGACCAACTTTCTTCTCAGCAAAATACAAGAAATTATTTCAAAAAGAAAAATATGACTACAGCTCAATACATCTGTGACGGTAAGCTGAATCTGCTGTTTTCTTGAAATAAATAGACTATATGGCCTAAAGTTTGTGGGCACCACACTCATTTGTGCTTGTTGAACATCCCATTCCAGATTTATTCCCCATTTGCTATTATAATAACCTCCACTCTTCTGGGAAGGCTTTGCACTAGATTTTGGAGCGTGGCTGTGGGGATCTGTGCTCATTCAGCCACAAGTGCATTAGTGAAGAGGCATTGTAACGCTGGAATATGTTTCGGTCTTAGATCCGGTGAAGGACAATTGTAATGCTGCACCATACAAATACATTCTAGTCAATTGTGTACTTCCAAATTTGTGGCAAAGAACCACATTTGGTCTACATATTTTTGGCCATATAGAGTAGATTAGACACGTCATATGATCAGACAATATTTATAATTATATTTGTGTTGGTTTGTCTCGCGCTCCCGTGGCGACTGCTTGTCTTTATTGCTTATGCAGAGGCTCCGATATTTTAATGAATTTCATCTCAGACTCTCATCGGCTGTTTGTTAGCTGTACTTGCTACTAGTCTCAGAGAAGTTCACACTACGCGATTCATCCTAGAGTATATCAAACATGCTTGAAAATACCGTAGCCTAGACTGAGAAACATCCAGTGCACTTGAGCAGTCGCCACGGGAGCGCGCATGAAGTAGTCGCCGCACCGGTGATAGCAATGTTGGGGAGGCGACTTAGCCGGCGACAGGAAAATCCGAAAATGAACAACTATGAACTAATTAATTTTTTTCATTGTTTCTCCTTGACTCAGGTGTGTGCACCTCAGCGCTCAGCTGTGCGTCTGAGATCTGCGAGATGCTCGTGAACGTCTTCGCATGTGGAGGTGTGTGTCCCAGTCACCCGTAACATTTAACACCCAATATGTCTAATATCAATATTTCAGTGAGTTTGAGATCTAAATCAATGCTTTTGTGAGTTCAGTTTCCATCTTTCATGTTAAAACAAATTCAGTATTATTTAAAAACCTTGACTGCATTTGTACGTGTTGCATGCAATTATTATTAAATTACTAATTCTGTTTAAAAATCACATTTATTTTCATAATTGCACTACATGGCCAAAATGTGGACACCTGACTGTCACACCCATATCTGGGCCTTCTCCAAACTGTTGCCACAAAATTGTACGCACACAATTTTCTAGGTTTTGGAATGGGCACATATGGGTGTTATGGTCAGGTGTCGACATACTTTTGGCCACATAGTGTACATGTATATGCATATTTACTGTGCATACTTGGATGTTAAGATGGATAGAACAAATACAGGCCAGGATATGCTGAGAGCACCACAGCTCTAGAATAAATGAGGTTCCAAAACATTTCTATTAAATTTTGAACTAGAAAAAAAAGTAAGGTTTTTTTTGCATCTTCAAATGCATTCACATAAGAAACAAGCACATGATGTATCATGTCTTTGTGTCTGAAAAACTAATTTTATTTTAATATTTCTTCATCACAATATCTTCTCTGTAGGAGAGAGGCAATATCAGGATGTAGCAGCAGATGGATCAGCAGAGTCAGGAGAAGAAGGTCTGCTCGTTTAAATTAGATGTTTACACAAATGTTTTGTTAAATTGTTATTGTAATAGTTAACGTGTCAAGTTATGTCTTTCATCATTCCCTTTTTTCTATCCATGTGACTGCCATTTATAAAACACATCAGTTCATATTTTGTAACAGTAAAATGCAAAATGTTGGGTTTGGTGTGTTGGTGGCAGTAAGTATTTAATGTAAAGTAATAGAAAACAAATGTTCAACTTCTCTATTTCTAGGTGTGAGACTTTCAGTGGAGGAGACTGAACCAGCAGGGACCCGACACTCAGTGCGTCCTTTCTTCTCCACAGATCCATGAGACACCTCCTCTGTCATGACATGTAATGAGAAGATCATGTATCTCTAAATAGAATACAATTTGCCCACTCATAGGGGCAATTTTGAGCTATCAATCCACCTGGCATGTTATGGGGAAACACAGGGATGCTGTTAAAGAGTCAGTAGATTTAGTAACAAGCTAAGATGGTTTTATAACTAAGGCTATTTAAACTTTCTCCAACGTTTCGAAGGAAACCAGGATATAGTGAAGAACCAGGGTAAAATTCCCTTCTCTTTGGGATTACGCAGCAGAAGTTTTTGCTCCATCTTGCTTTTGAGCTTCTTGTTCTGTGTGTGCATTGCTGGGGGAAAAAGTTCAGTTTTCACTTCCTGTTCTACAGATTAGTGGAAGATAAATTGGGGTAGGGAACATCTCGGCACTCATATCCAGGGTACCACAGAAAATTTGCTGGAAAAAGTGGTATGGACAAAGTGCCAAAAAAGATTTGAAGGGAACGAATGGGTCTCAAATGACTGTATAAACACTTTGAAATGGGTATATAGTTTTTTTATTATTATTTATTTTTTAATTTTTTAAATCTAGCTATATTCTATGCATCATTAACTGCACTTGGAGCGTTGTATAAGTTTACTGCCGATGCAATTCTGGGGATGTCTGTAGGGTCTGGAAAACTGTAGGGATGTCAGTGTGATGGGATGCCTTACCCTGATCAATTCGCTGCCCGAATTACTTTCGCAGGAATGGGACACCTATAAGAGCTGCCGCCCGCGCGCCCCTGCTGGGACTGTCACATCATTTTCTCATGACTGTACTGGCGCGCACTGACCGAACGATTACGCGGTCAAAGTCCCCGTCTTTTTGCGCTTTTATGTAAATAAAGTTTGTAACACGCGGGAAAAAAAATTGGATATCCGGAGAGTTTATCATTCAAGTGAGGGAGTCGTCGACTTTTGTCCTTTGATTGGTATAGTTCTGGTTGTTCATACATTTTTTATGCATGCGAATATTTTAATATATTTTTTACATTGTATTTTAAACGTGCATAGTGTGGCAGTGTTTAACCATTCGATTATTTAACACAGTTGTTTTGCCGGATGTATCACTAAAATGAAACCTTTTTTAAGTATACATTACTTACAAAATTTTGCAGAAACAAAATACATTTCGAAGATATGAAATAGGCTATATAAATACAATGTTGTAATTATTAGTATATTATATAACATTAACACGAACATCTGTAGCAAAGTAAACTCGTTTTGGTATGTTAATAGTTCGGCCATTGAACAACAGTCTATTTATCTCGAACAACATAGCTGTTTAGATAATGTTTAGATATGATTTGACAGTTTTCTTTTTTATATTAAAAACTTCAAAACCCTCTGAGCTGCATTCAACAGTCTGTGTAAATGCATCTAAATGCCACTTCAGATGCAGCTTCTGTGCCACCTCTGCAGTGCAAAGATGGATTTTGTTGATGCTGATTTCATTTGATTGGTGAAATCAATAAAGAAGGTTAGAAAAAAATTGCCCTTATGAAGTTAAAACATTTTCTAGAAATCTGTTGAGTATTAAACATGTATGAGTGTATGGGTATTAAAATAAATGAATGCATAAATATGTAAGTAATTAAAAGATGTTCTACAGTATGTAACTTTTATTTTTTTTTAGAAATAATTATTAGCGGGGTGCGCCTTTTTTTTTTTTTTTTTTTTTCGCTTGAGCACCTGCCCCCGAAAATGTCTGTGCACCTGGCTGCAACCGAATACTCCAAAACTACGTGGTAGAATCCTACAAAGTTGTATAGGTCATGCACTCTGTAGACCGTCCCTTACTGACCCCCATCACTATGTGACCTGGGCTCTCTGAAACATTAAAAATTATATTCGAATGTACGTGACGTGTTAGTCATTTCTAGGTGTAAGAGTGCCATCTAGTGGTACAACACCTGAATTGTCCCAGACGTGATTTAAACGTACAAATAGCAATTTCATAATTCAACAGTTCTAGTAAGTAAATAAGTGGTATTTTGTGGATATTTTATACGGGTGAATTGTACAGTTATAACATAAATAAAATAAATACCAGCACCAAGTCTCTTCCTGTAATGTCCACCTAGGGGTGCTGTAGAGGGTTCTTGGTTCATTCCTGCATGCACAACATTTTCAGCTCCTTTGTAACCTCAGTTTTGTGCAAGAGGGCTACTATCTTCAGTTCAGACCACTTCTGTTTTCTGTAGGTTTAACATTCAAACAAAAAGGATTTTGAGTTTAATTTACAAGTTTGCTTGCCTCATCATTTTATGGAAAGCTCTATCTATGACCAAGAACTTCCTGGCAGAGGCAATAAGGTTGGTTGATGTTTCCAAGTACTAAGAAGATTTCTTGATGCCATCGGTCTTCACAAGAGTCCATTAAAAAGTTTCTTTCTTGCAATGATTCCAAACAGCTTGTTGGGTTGAAAGTGGTGATTTTTAAATCAACCACAAGAATCTATTAAACCCCTTTCCCTCAGCACCTTCCTCACTGTGTGCATAGCGCTCATGGGCCCAATTCCTGACAAATGTTTCAGATGTGTGTTATGGCCTATTTTGCGGTCAATGCTATATTAGGACTTCTTATGTATTTTTAGTATCAATTATCTGACTGTTGCAAGTTAACAATCATCTGAAAGTTTTTCCCCACCCCAAGGGTAATGTATAACAAAGGGATTTTATGATGTTTGTGCAACTTCATATTTATCCCCCAGGGAAACAGGATATGGTTAAAGGCAACAGTTCCTGAAGACCGAGAGCAAACAAACCAAAATAAGTTTTTTGCAGGGTGACAATTATTTTTTCCACCATTTAATCAGTCCATACAGGATTTCGCAGTTTTTTTGTGATCGTTGCGGCCAAAAGGTTTGATTTTGCTGTGGCTTTTTTCAAAATTTGCAATACAACTTGTGGAGTTTATTGCGGAAAACTACTTGAATTGGTGAAATTGCAACTGCAGAAAATAGTTTTGCAGTGATGTTTGTTGGTAAATGTGACTTTTTAGCTGTACTCATGTTCGATGCATGTAAATCGAAGAGGGCTTTGACTGAATGCGCGTTGTGATGACGTCACACGACGCATCTTGCCACTTGACAAATTACAGACTCCTCAGAATATTGCAGAGTTTGCTTGATTTTGTGTCAATTTACTGCGATCGCAAGATCCTGGAGCGACTGTTAAATTTAAAATATTGCTTAGGAGTCTCTCCATTTGTCCCTTTACAGGGAAGGGTTACTGCCTTAAGTCCCCTAAAAAACGACTGAGTATCAATGCAGCTGCTGATCATTAAACCTACTACTTAAACAAAGAAATATATATATGTAGAATGGGTACAAAGCTTACCATCATATTTGAGAATGCCTTTGTGAAATGACAAACATGTAACCCTGTTATAAACTAAATTTATTTTGATTTCTCTTACCCCGTAAGTCAGAGGTCTACAAGATGGAAAAAGAAAGAAAAAAAAAAAAAAAGACGCCGCACTTGGCAGCCATATCGAACACAGTAGCTGAATAAGGAATTCTGTATTAGATACAATTATTCAGTGTAACTAAATACGTTAGAGTGTCATGCACATAATTATGTAGGAGGAATAAGATACATTTCATATATGTAAGAAGAAAAAAAAGTGTCAAAAGGAAAAGCAAATACAAGATTCATATAAGTAAGAAAGCAAAATGATCAGTGTTGCCATAAAAATATAATCTGGGGAAAAAACAAACAAACAAAAAAAACCCACAATGAATTGTCCAAACAGTCAATTCATCTATATTTGGGTCACAGTGTTGTAGTATTTTATAAAGGTTAGTCTGTTTCAGTACAATCAATAAACAATGATATAGCTAAATATTTATCCTGGTTTTGCACTAATCACCGTTTTCATTCTATTTTGGAGCACTACGATGCACCACACATTCCTCATATCACACTACTGCATCATCAGATGACCAGCGGTTCCCAACCCTGGTCCTGGAGAACCCCCTGTCCTGCACATATTAGTGTTTTGCTACTCTGACACACTCAGTTCAAGTTTAATGAGCTGCGTAAGTGCGTTGAAAGCAGGGAAAACACTAAAATATGCAGGACAGGGTACACTTTAGTAACCAGTGGCTTACAGGATAACCTCCATGTCATAGGCAATCTTCCTTATCCTGGGAGTTGCTCTGTGCAATGCTTCAGGAACATGTGCCTCTTTATTGTTAGGAACCGGTGAGACGTCAGTGTGGAATGACATTCTGCCATCTTCTTCAACAAAATGGGAATAGTCTTCTTCAAAATGGGAACGTTGATGCTTATGCTTTTTCTTCTTCTTCCTGACCTTTTGCTCCTGCTTGTTCGGAGAATCTGGTTCGAGCTTGATCTTGGTTTTGATTCCCATAACGCGCCCTGGTTTCGCGTTTTCGTGCTGCTTGAGCACGCGGATGATGCCGCTGAGATTGCCCAGCTGGTGGTCCTGGCAGAAGAGAACACCGCAAATTGTGCAGCGGTATGCCTCCTCCTTGTCGTGGATCAACTGGTGGCGCTTGCGGTTGTGGTGGGTGGTGAAGGAGCGTTCGCAGCGGTCGCAGGGGAAGGGCCGCTCGCCCGTGTGCACTCGCTGGTGCTCGTCGTGGTGGCTGCGGCTCAGGAAACGCTTGCCACAAACGGCGCACGGGAACGGTCGGTCGCGGTCGTGGAACTGCACGTGTCTGGCCAACTGTGCCAGCGACGCAAACGTGTCACCGCACACGCTGCATACATACTGCCCCAGCCCACTGAGCAGCTGTGGTGCCAGTAGCATGGGCTCCACCAGGGATTTCAGAGGCTTTTTGAGCTGCTTTCCTTCAGCCTTGCGGTGAGCTGCATTGGTTATATCTATCGGTTCAGCCTCTGACTTGAACGTCACAGACATGACAGCTAGAAAGACAAAAAAAAAATTTAATTATTGGACATGTACATTTGAAAATAATTAATTGAACAAAATCATCTTCCTAAAAGTTCTCTCTAAATATTTCTATGGTTACTGCCCTCTCCATCAAGCTTCTTTTACATCACTGGCTGCTCCACAGTAATACAATCATGGATAGTGGACAGGGCAACCAATAAAACGTGCTCTCTGGTAGAATACTTACTAGACAAGACAAGAAGTTGTCGTTTTATAAGCTGACTTTAAACGCAAAAGCATTCAGTATTTCCTCTGTAAGGACTGAAAACGGCAAAAACGAAACAAAAACCAACATGAGGATTCATAACCCTGGTCAGGGTTGTGGTGGATATGGCGCCCATCCTGGGAACACTGGGTATGTGGCAGGAATACATTCTGAATGGGATGCATCACAGGGTGCGCGCACACACTCAAAACTTGGGGCAATTTTGCCAATTCACCTGCATGTTATTGGAAAGTGAGAGGAAACTAGAGAACATGGAGGAAACCCAGACACAGGGAGTACATGTGAAACTCCACACAGATACCAACCCGAGCTCAGAATCAAACATCTATTTAAAGAAAATACATTAGTTGCCTTCATTTGATAAATTTCTCATTGATACCAGTCTCGGGGCATGGTGGATCAGTGGTTAGCACGTTTGTCTCGCACTTCCTGGGTTCGGATCCCACCTCTGCCCTGTGTGTGTGCGCAGAGTTCGCCCTGTGCTTCGGGGGTTTTCCTCCCCAGTCCAAAGACATGCAGTGTAGGCTGACCTGCATTTTCAAATTGTCCGTAGTGTGGAATTGTGCCCTGTGATGGGTTGGCACCCCGTCCAGAGTGTCCCCCGCCTCGTTCCCCGGGATAGGCTCCAGGCTCCCCTGTGACCCTGTAGGATAAGCGGTACGGAAGACGGACGGATAGACGCCGGGCTCCCGCTGCTACCCAGCCCCCTCACTCGTTACATCAGCTAGAAGAGCACAATGACGCGTTTAACTTGCGACAGCTCGTCAATCCTAGTTCATGGTGACATTACGGCACGTGACTTGAAGGAAAACTCCACCCCTGAAACACATTAAATGCTTTTATATTAACGTGTTTGTGATATCTTTAGTGATTCTTTTGCTGATTTGTTGTTTAGTCCTGTATTTTTTGTGCTTTCTGTGAGAAATATTTCTTTAACAAGTTTTCCAAATAGAACAAATTATTATTGTTTTACTGGTAAATAACCCTTTATAAAAAATGATAAAGATATAATGCTCATCAATCTGAGTGTTTTTTTTTGTTTTTTTTTTAAACTAATACTGATCAGCTTTCTCTCAGATTACACACAACTAGCAGTGATTTGAAGAATAAGGACAGGCGAGAAAACGAGCACCAGACCGGAAGATCCCAAAGAAGCACTTCCGGGCGCACACCTTCCTTCTGCAGTCTGTTTATATAATACACGCAGTGTTTTATTTTATTTTATTTTTTTGTTGCACATTTCACAAAAGGTGCAATAAATAGGAACGATTTAAAAAAAAAGACTCACCCATGCACCTTTCATGATGTTAGGGAACTTTGATTTTAATAAATGAATGCATTTATTTCTTTACAAGACCAGAGCACGTGCTAGAACAAACAAAATGCACAGCATTTAAGATCACACTATGCGACTGCAAACTTCACCGAGATATTTGCTGAATAGTATTTAGACCATGCAAACTTCGATAATTATTTGATGTTTAAATCTTTGCAACAGCAACGTGTGCAACAATAAACAAAGCCACGCTCACCTCCTGAAAACAGCCGAAGAGCAGTCTAAAGACGTGCGCATACACCAGGGTTTGTTTTCTCCTTCACACAGTAATATTGCTCACATAAGACAAATATAAAGCGCAGAATTCAGGTTTTAGGCGTGTTTTAGAAACAGAGACACTTTTATCTTGCTATTTTTTTTTTTTTTTGCAAGCTCAGCTACCTAGTAACAAGCTAAAACGCAAACAAACTTTCCCGCGGCTGACTTCTTAAAACGCGCACGCGGACAGGAAACACCGTGTGGGGGGAAAAAAAAACAACTTACAACGCCTTCCTGTAAATATAACCGATACTCATTAACGACGACGTCTTGTTAATGTATTACCTACATTATGTTCGGGGGTGAAAAAAAACAAAACAAGCAACACTACCCCCTCCACTCGCGCCAGACGACCCTTAAGCGTTTCACCACTTCCGGTGTGGGCGGAGCTACACACAAACATGTTACTCAGCAAGCCCTTATTCATTCACGTTCATCCCCCATTGATTCTTTAGTTCTAAAGCGTCAATGAGGTAAAAGTCAGAAAACAATCCAGTTGCTACCAAAACATGTTTGATTATCTTAGCACTATACCATTCCCTGTGTGAACTGAATTATTTTAATGAGATATTTCACTACAGTCGACCAAAACTTTGTTTGTAATACTGTAACACCATTAAAGGGGTCATATGATGCTTTTAACGTTTTCATTTTCCTTTAGTGTGTAATGTATCTGTTTGTGCATGCATAAGATCTGCAAAGGTACAAAGCTCATAGTCTCCCACAAAGGGATTTATACTATAACAGAGAACACTGCTGCAGACCCGCCTAAAACGCCTCGATCCAAGTCCAGATGTTACAAACGTCTACATCACAATTTGAAATATCAGCATAAAGCCGCCATAATTTTAAAAGTTTTTAATGAACGTAATTTTTTAAAACTGTATTTCATGTTGTCACTTCAGGACATAAAAGTCGTTACAGCGAAGAAGACAAATTAAACCGTTATAACATCGTATCTGTAGAGAGTTACAAAATAAAAACTTACCGCTGTGAAACGTTCTGCTCAAGCCGTGCTTGCAAAGTTGGTTCCGATTGGTCTGCTCGATCGTATCGAACTGATACGGTAAACTGATACGGGTGCTTACATGTCAGAATAGATTGAACTAAAGAGCAAAGTTTGATGTGGTATGGTGTGTGTGAATGCGCCCTAAATTTTGTGAAATATAACGGTTTAATCCTTTCTCACAGTACGCTGGCGTTTGGAAATCGACTAATCATACATTTTCATTCAGTATAAACAAATGAATTATTTCATTTGTCATTATTCCGCAAGTCTGTTATACGACTAGTCAGGACGCTGTCGGGTTTCTGTATGTAGAGTATCGTGACTCTATGGGAGGGGTTAACTCTCCACAATAACATTGGTACAGAAAAAAAACAGACAACACGACTAAAACTTTTTTTTTTTGATAATAAAACACCATATACAGCTGCCACGATAAAATTATAATATTTAAACCTAGTAGGCTAGGTAAGAAAGACTTATGAAAAACATGAGTGTCTACTCTCATATGAGCCATTAACCCACTACTGTGGAGTGTGACATCACAAATAAATTCAATGCTGAGCACGGGCACCCCAAAACAGGCCCAAATTCCAGTTTTTTGGCCTCTGGGACAAAGAGTTCATTTACAAACCCACTGTTTAGCCAGCAAGCTACATTCTAAGCCTAAACTACCAACATTGTTGCATGATTACTAATATAAAGTTTTATATGCTAATAGAAATGACTTTAGTAATTTTACGAGGTAAACAGTGATTTAAAAAAAAAGTATTTCATGTATTCATTCTCATTGTACAAGATCAGAGGGTGGCACAGTGGTTTAGCGGGTAGCATCGCTGCCTCACAGCTCCAGGGTCCCTAGTTCGATCTTCAGCTCGGGTTACTGTCTGCGTGGAGTTTTCCATGTTGTCCGTGTGGGTTTCCGCCATGTTCTCGAGTTTCCTTGCACCTCCCAAAAGCATCCTGGAAGTTAGGATAGGTGACAGTAAATTGTGTGAGGGAGTGTGTAAACGTGTGTGTGTATGGGACGCTGTGACTGAGTGACGCTGTATCCAGGGTGTATTCCTCATGCCCAGTGTACCCCGGATTGACTATGAATTCACTGCCACCCTCATCAGGACAAAGCAGTTACTGAAGATGGATCAGTGAATGAATGAATGAATGAATGACATATGAGGGTAGAGAGAAAAGTACACATTTATGTAAGTGAGTGTATAAAAATAAAGTGTATATACCTTATAATATACAAGCTTATATACACAGGATTTTTTTTAGTGCATTACAGTGATAAAAAATATCCAATGGACACGAGTCAATTCACACAATGAACTCCACACCTTTAGCATCACTATATACAGCTGTTTATTTTCTCGAAACATTTCTTTTACTACATACAAAGCACAAAATAAAGGTGTAATGGAGCGACTTTCAGGAAGGTAAGAGAGTCATCAACACAAAATGGACGAGGAGAAAATCTACGGAAATATGGCAATACTAGTCGGTTCGAGCACGAATAGCTTTACAACGTTAAGCCGAGGCCTAGCAGTTTGAGTCTGCATGGTATTTGACATGAGCTCTATGTGACTGTTTTAGCTTAATGTCGAGTAGCTTGGGATTGTAGAAATACATGAGATGAGATTACAATATTTGCATGTATGTGAGTTAGCTGTACAGGCATCAGGAAAAAAACAAAACCAAAAAAAAAAAACCTAAACTTGTGAACCCTTTAAAATGATCTGGATTTCTGCACAAACAGATCCTAAAATCTGGTTCAGAATCTTCTTCTCTTCATAGGAGGAAATAAATAAAGTGCATATATTTAGATAAGTTGTTTAAAAAAAAAAAAACAACAAAATAAATAAATAAAGGTCACTGATGGTGATAAATGTGAACCCATATATTTAAAGATTTGAGGAACCTTTTCAACCAGATGCTTTCTGTAGCGCCTTATCAATCCTGCACTGTGTTTCTGAGGTATCTTGGGACATTAAAGTCTTTCAGTATTGAATATTTTAATTTAAAACACCCCATATATATATATATATATATATATATATATATATATATATAAAATCAGGACTGAGATTAGGACTGCCTGAGTTTTAGATCTTACTCAGACATCTTGATGTTTTGCTGTAGAACTTTTCTGATAACACGATTCCTTGATTCATTTGGTCGACGCTTTTATCCAACGTCACTTACAAGTTAGGCTCGACAAAACCCAAGCATTTGTGGGTTACAACCGTGCAATTGTGGGTTACACACCTCTCTCGAAATCACACCATTGGCTTTCTGGCAGTTGTGGTCACTTGTCTGAACCAAACCTGGACCGCTCAGCTACATTTTTAAGGCGCGATGTGGTATCTTAACCTTCATTGAACACTTCCGTTCTTCTTGAGGGTTCCTCATCACTTGTCTGAGGATTCTCGAGATATTTGTAGGACACGCACTCATTGCCCGAGCAACTATTGTGGGCTGATGGAAAGCTGAAATTCTATCAGAATTCTTGTGAAATCCATGAGCACTTGCTCTGAAATCTTATTTAATTTAAATTTCTGCATCATCCTGGTGTTTAAAAAAAATAAAATAAAATAAAAAATTATGGCAGGCAACACGGCTTGGCTGGAGAACCTTCGTCCAGTTACGCGTTTGTCATCTGCTTTATGGTTCACATAATTGTTTTTCCATCAGTGACCTTGATTATTTCATAATTTGTTAATCAGTCATTTTAAGATCCATTCCTGGAGAAACCACAGAATTCCAAAGTGTTCATGAAGTATGTAGGAAAGCTAAGGAATGGTCCACTAAAATCCACATCACCCACAACTGGTCCAGGTGGAACTTAATGGTCAGGCTTCCCCCCCCCCTCTGAGTAATCAGGAAATCCAGGAAATGGTTCACTTTGACATGCTGGTTACACACCAACAGAAAAAAAGGGTACTAAACTGTACCTTGCTTGTCACTGCATTGGTATTGTCAAGTATACATCTTGTGTGTCTTTAACAAGACTTGGTAATGTACCCGGCTAGCTCGGTTGGTAGAGCATGAGACTCTTAATCTCAGGGTTGTGAGTTTGAGCCCCATGTTGGGTGGAGGAGAATTTTAGGTGGCGGTGGTAGCTCAGTGAAGTTGGGCTACTGATTGGAAGGTCATGAGTTCAAATCCCAGCACCGCCAAGCTGCCACTGTTGGCCACTTGAGCAAGGCCCTTAACCCTCAACTGCTCCCCGGGTGCCGCAGCAAAAATGGCTGCCCACTGCTCCGGGTGTGTTCACGGTTTGTAGTGTGTGTGTGTTCAGTACTCACAACTCCTAATGTGTGTGCACTAACTTGGATGGGTTAAATGCAGAGGACAAATTCCAAGTATGGGTTACCATACACTGGCCTTCACATGTCACTTTCACTTCACTTCAGATGTAGTGTCACATAATTGGACCCAGGGGTGGACTGGCAACAAAAAGCAGCCCGAGAATTTGCTGTCAAGCGGCCCCAATTTGATACACCAAATTCGAACTGACACGTTTCTCGATCAACGAATCATTAATAAAAAACAACAACAATCTGTTCATTTGTATTGTTTGTGTTAAGCTAATATGCACAACGATTAAACCGTGTCGCTGCAGCTAAGATGACCTATTGAATATCTGTATATAGGCTATATAATGCCGGGGTTAGGAAAAAAAGGCCGGCCCTCACAAGACCGGCCCACCGGGAAAATTCCCGAACTTCCCAATGGCCAGTCCGTGCCTGATCGGACCTTAAGGACCACTCCTGTACTTATAATTAGCGTTCTGAGTAATACTTTAAAGCTACACATGCAAATGGATCTTTATGTAAAAGATACATACTAATGGTACAAAAGGCGTATCCTCAAAAGTACCACCCCAGTGACAAGCAAAGGTACAGTTTAGTACCCTTTCTTCTGAAAGTGTATGGTCTGGGATCTTGAGCCCGACAAATACAACTGTCACGTTTCCTTGAATTCTGAATGCTGGGAGTTTAATACAAATCTGGACGGTTCAGTGTGGCAGTAGGCACTATTTTATTGTACGGAAGTGTTCAGTATATATGCTGATGCAGAAAAGTTCAGGGGAAAACCTGACCAATCAGAGCCCACCTTTATCTCCGGCGAATCGGTCTCAGACAGAACTGGGTCAGGCTCGGCACAAAACTCGTACTGATTTGCAATTTCATTATCCACGTTGTACACATGACCACATTCTGAAAACGATACAACAGTGATACAAATATATATATGGTTTCTTTCTGTCTTTGTATGTATTCTTTTTTTTTTAAGCCTGAGTCATAAATTTCACGATTAAATAGATGCGCAGTAAGTCTTACATATTGCATATCTGACCTTCACTGGATGAATGCATGGTATTTCTTATTGGCAGCATGAATATGACATAGTAAGAAAACCGTTAACATTTTCTAGATATTTTTGACTATTTTGCTTAAAAATGATAATAAAACACCATGCTCAGCTTTGTACCTGAGAGAATGCACATGCAGCTGTACAATATACAGTGTATGTATGTATGTATGTATGTATGCGTGTATGTATGTATGTCATGTATCAGACAGACCTAATGCACACAGCTTTGAGGAAAATAAGATTAAAATGTAAAGACCAAAAGTAAGGCAGCTGACTCCAGGACTTTGTCTTTCCACGTGTCTGTCTGAGACGAGTGCGTGGATCTGCGGCTTTCCTTCGCGAGCTTTCCCTCCCGAGTTTTGGACCATTGGAGTTTCTTTCAGACTAGATTACGGATGCATCGATACCATTGTTTTGATTTACAGACCCAGTACTGGTTTTTTTTTTGTTACTCATCGATACTGATTGCAAAATGAGTAACATGCCTAAGTATTAATCCTATGTTTCCCTGGTTTATATAGTGGCCATGTTCATGCACTTGGACGACCAGGGTACACTGTAAGCGTGGATCGAGTAGGGTTGCAGTGGAGAGCGTGTTTTGTTTGGAAGTCCTCGTTGTCAAGGACAAATAGCGGCTGATCGTCAAGAACAACATACTGGGTATGAGCTGTTATTTTCATTCACCTGGCGTTGTCTGTAGACATTTTTCTTGATTGATTCCTGCTAATGAGTTCCTAATGCTCATGAAATGTCCACTCTCAGTTCGTGTCATCTGTTCATTAACATGACAACGTGCACCAGGCTTATATCTCAGTGCATCACCTGGTATCAGATATTGGTATGAGAGCAAATGTTATGAGAAAGAGTATGACTATCGGATAGATTCGCAATACGAGTATTGGTATCGATGCATCCCTAGACTATATACAACCATAATCTCGACTCAACCAGGCCTACTGAACTATAAAACTCTCAGCCTTTTGTAGTCCCCGGTTCTAAAACCCTCAAACAAAAGCCTTTACTCTCGCTCTAGAACGATCGGCTGGGTAGCAATTCCCTAACTCTAGATTCAGTGGTTCAGTCTTGCTGTGGAGTGCAGGTTTATATGTAAATGATGTTTGGCAGAACCGTTTGGACCTGGCCTGTACGTCTTCTTGCGTTAGAACTCACCACTTTAACCCTGACACTCTCCCCAAATAAGGCTTTGGGTTTTAGGCACACAGAGGTACTGTTAACTGAGCTAGCATGTAGTAGATGTCCAAAAAAAAAAAAGTCAGATCAGACGCAGATTCGATTTTTAACAAAAGATCACAGACAATCATAATAACACAGTTCCAAAGACGGATATGAGGAGAGACTGCGAGCCGTAAACATGAGCATGTTACAGGCAAGACTGCTGATACGTGGTTGGTGTGTGTGTGTGTGTGTGTGTGTGTGTGTGTGTGTGTGTGTGTGTGTGAAAACCAACATTGTACGGAGGTAGCACAGGAGGATTGAACCAGCAAGGAAGCCTCCAGAAAGGAGAGCAGCAATGCCATGACGACCGAATGAATCCGTCAAGGTGTGAGTGAACGATAAATACAATCAGAGTGAGTTTGGTAGATATGAGGCTTGAAACGTTTCCTTGTTTTTTTTGTTTTTTTTCTGCGTAACTGCATAACTGAACACAAGGCGATATCTGTCTTACCCTATATACACACTAGCAGGCGACAAGTCTGGCTGTCCTGCGAGCCGACGAGAAACGGAACACAAGTGAAATAACGCACTGATCAGTGTGAAAATTGGTTGAAATGTTACGTGCGAGGTTTTGTACTCGCTTCGTTGGCAGATTAGCAGTGCAAGCTGACTGTACTAGCTACGTACACTCACCAGAGACACCAACGACCTCCATTACTTCCTTCCTTTTCTTCATAATGTCTCTACACACATTTAACAAGCGTTCGTCTAAGACCGGATGAGATGAAACCGTTAATAAGTTAATAAATTGCAGTAAATTATTTCATTAATTGCAGGAGCCAGTCATTTGGATTTGCCACTACACCACATTATACCTAATTTGCATAGAATTGAGAACACCTCAATTGAAACGTCTTGCTGTCGCCCTGTTGCTAAAATCGCGGAAAGAAAACGAATAGTCGGCCTGTCGCTTGCTAGTATGACAGTAGGGTTATATAACAGAATGTGTGATTAGAGAGAAACAGATAGACGGAGCAGCATAGAGACACAATTCAAGCGGGCGCCTTACACCCTTCAAAGCTTGAAATAAACCGTTCGCCAGAGGCTGCAAAGCAGTAACACCACAGACACTGAGCATAACACGTCATCCAAATGAAAAGGACACACGTCCTTCACAATCGCAGAAACGAATAAAGCAAATAGTCTAGCTAGCACAATTAGCATAGTCGGTTTGGTTGTCGATGCTTCGGCCGGTTGGCACCAGAGAAAGCTAATACTGACTGCGAGTAGCGTTCGAGTAGCAAAATGGGTCTCTGAAATTCACACTGCAGTTTCCAGCTGAAACTGAAACACTGTTTGCATTGCCACGCTACACACAGAATGTAAAGGAAACAGGTTTTAAGGAAACTGGCAAGAGTTGGAGCACCTCCTTAACTATAGGCTTGAGGTAAACAGTCCAGCATTTCAGTTGGAGAGGAATAAATAAGAAAGAGATTAGTGTGTGTGTGTGTGTGTGTGTGTGTGTGTGTTTGATTTCTTTTAAATAAAAAAAACAACAACAACAAAAAAAAAAACCCAAAACAAAACAAATGAAACACAATCGTGTACTGAATACATGTGCGGATGGGAGAGGTAGATCATTTTGGTTAAAAACGGCACCTATCGGCGTGTCTCCTTAAAAAAATCAGCTTTCAGAGTCCTCTGCTCTCTTCTGCTTCTACCGAAACACTACACACAACTCAACAGGATTTCTTTCTTTCTCTCATTATAACCAAAACCCTCATTAGAACTCTGAGCCTAATACCCCCAATACCATGGTGGGGCTAGATTGGCTTGTTCTCCTGTATAATCCAGCAAAAACGTATCCCTAAATCCCAAAGCCAACCTGTCCTATTAATTAAGCCTTCCTCTTCCTAGCCCCACCCATATACTCATATAATATAATAACCAGTCTTGTTAGCATATGAATGTAGAAGCCAGTAATTCAGTAATGAACGATAACCCCTTCCTCTAGCTTATGACAATTCAGAAAGGAATAACGTACAAAAAAAAAAAAAAAAAAAAAAAAAAAAAAAAGGTCAACCTCGGTTAAATACTGACACACACGTCGTTTTCATTTCAGGTGCTTCACCATTAACGACTGCAGCCAAACGGTTTACGGTATGGCTGGTGATTCTGAAATACAAACACTTTTTTTTTTTTTTTTATAGTATCAGTCTGCTCAGAGGAGCAAATCAGGTCTCTGTGGCGTCCCAGAAATTGTTCGTGGACCACCAAACAGGAACAAGAGGTCTGCACATCTGCTTTCTTAACTTGACTGTCCCACTTTTGCACAACATTCAGGTGTTCTATGTACGATAGGGAGCTTGTGGTGGAGGGAAAAGTGAAAACAAGGCCTTCAAAAAAAAAAAAAACTTCGATTCAACAATCTTCAAATAAAATCACTGACTACATCTATGAGAAATAAGCAGGGGGTTCTGGGGGAGGGGGGGGGTGCGGGCCCTCGTGTGCCAGATACATTTGGGATCCTTTCTAATGGTGCTTTCACACTAGGCTTTTTTTCTTTTTCTTTCTTTTCCTTTTCTTTTTTCTTCAGGTAGAATTTAGACGCTTAAAAAAAAACAAAAACATTTTGGTCAAGTGATGATTGTTAATTGTTGATTATTAAGTTTAGGTTATGTGGCGTGTTCACCGTATAGGTTACTGCGAATTAGCCATTATTATAGAATCAGTAATGTAGCACTTTTTGCGGTTGGGGGAAGAAAAAGAAAAAGAAAAAAAGAAAAAAAAAACGCAAAGTGTGAAAGCAGCCTTGTTGAGTTTAGCTGAGGCAACAGACTGTCCATAATGCTGAACTCTTCCCTGCTGAAACCATGGTGGACATAGTCCTAAAAAAGTGTGTGTGTGTGTGTGTTTGTGTATGAATGTGTTTGTGTAACTGCTTCGTTTCCCTTGTTGAGTTTCTGAGTTATCCCGGTGGTCTTTGTGAGTTCTGTAAGGCTACGGAGGCGACAACACTGGGTCTGAAAAGGTGAAACAGGTTTGTACGTAGAAACAGCAGCCATTTCTGTGTGTATCCTTTCACAGCGCTGGATGACAAAGCACGTGCTCTTTAGTCATTAGAAAGAATCCGGGTTGAAGCTTAATTTATATATATAGTAGAATGTACACAGTACGCATGGATCAATCCAGTCCACTAGATGGCGTTGACGTCCTTTCCCGATGTCCCAGTCAAGAGAGTCAGGTGTGTGTCCATCTCTCAGAAAGCTCCTGTTTGTACCTCACGAAGAACATTCCAGTCGCAGCTCCTTTCCGGCTTTTTGTTCTCATGGAGCAGTTTTAACACGAAAGATTTCCGGACAGAGGAGCTGGAAAAACAAAACAACAACAACAACAACAACAAAAAAAAAAAACCCATCACAGCTCCGTCCTGTAGCAGCCAGACACCATCATTCCTCCTGTTTTTTCTGTTTATTCCACAGAGCAGTTAAAGCTTTGAAGAGTCTTGCTAATGAGGCAACGGTATTACGGCAGAAGTATAGGTGTAAGAGGAGGCGTGCGGGTGTAACTGGTATATATTCTATTTTCTATAGATATACACAAGGGGCTCCACGGTCAGTCCACGTCCCCGTTGATTGATTGGTTTCAGGCAGCATTCGTGGTGAGGACAGAAGTGATGATTCTGTCTCTTCTCCAAAAATCTGAGAGTTCTAGCAAGGCTTTGTGCAGCAGCAAGAGTATGGTATGAGATGTCTTGTTGATTTACAGAAAAAAAAAAAAAAAAAAAAAAAAAAAAAAAAAAAAAAAAAAGGAAAAAAAAAATCTCTGGATATCCAAATGCGAACAAAACTGAACCATAATAAGAAAAATAATAACGATTAAAGTAAGAGCAAATGATGAATTCGCATCTAACAATCATGAATAGATAAAGTCGTCAAAGCTTATTGTCATCTCGGACAAAAAAAAAAAAAAAAAAAAAAAATAAACAAAACAAAACAAGAAAGCAAATAATAGGAAAATATCATATTTGCATATTTCTCCCAAGCATCTTTTTTTAAACTAATGAATCATCTTAGTACTTGCCTATGCTTGTTTTCATTAGACTTAATATGTACAGGAATAATAAAAGTGGTATTTACAATGTACGACCACAAGAGAGCGGCACAAAGCCGTAAACTGACGCGGCGTGATACGTCTTCTAAAATGTAAACTACCTTAAACGGTCCTAAAAACAAAGGATTACCCCTAATCAAACCATTCTGTGGTGAGGAGCGCGAATCTGAAACATACGGGCGTGCACTGGTGAAGAGATCGGGAACTGGCGGGGCGTTGGACTGCTGCTTGTGGCATTTAATGGGAAACCTGTACAAAAATAAAACACATAAAATACACAGGTTTGGTATTAAGTAACAGAATTTACTTAGTTAAAGGAGCAGGTTGTCATTTTTTAGAGCCCCCTGCTGCTTGTCAGCTGAATTACAATTAGAATTAAAAAATTTAAAACAAGACACCTTACTCCATCTGTTTTAACTACATATGCCTTGTAGCTTGCCTTTAAAGTGCCCCTAAATTTTTTTTGTACCGGTCCCTTAGTGTTACGGACACCAGTACGAGAAAAAAAAAAAAAAAAAGACAAAAAAATAGTTTTGGAGATATTCTCATTTTCAGTTTATTCTTCTTGGAAAATGATTAAATATTTTTTGATGACTCATCCTGTACTATTGTTGTTTTCTACCAATTAAATGCTCTCTAGAATGTATTTGTCCTGCCCCCGGGGGCGTGTTTTTCTCTACAGTAGCAGCTCATTAGCAGCAAACCTGGATCGTGTTTTTGGCTTTGTGTCATTCCAAACACCATTCCCTTTTCAAACCAAAAAAATAAAAAAAAAATAAATAAAAAGGAAGTGGTTGGAGTTTATTCAATTCGAAGAAGGTGGAATTTGTGGTGGAGGTTGAACCGGAAGTTGGGAGTTAAGTGACAGCTGGTACGATATGATACGATAACGTTTAAAGTTTACAGTGGCTTCATAATTGATTATAAACATTAAAAAAAAAAAAAAAAAAAAAAAAAAAAAAAAAAAAAAATACCGGATGCACATTCTTTGTTCTTCATTTTATAGAAATAGTGTTTAAAAACGTGCTGTATTTTTTTGTGGTTAATTAAGAGAAGGTACACCGCCATCCTGCTCCGACTAAAGTGACTTGAACGCACCTGACGTCTTAATTACGACTTTCCACCTCGTAAATACGAACTTCCCAGGAGGACTTAAATGCACCATAAAACAAAACTCTGGCTAAACTCGCCAAATATTCTCCATATTTAGCTATTTCGCCGAGATAATGTCAACTTTGTATAGATTCAGCACGTGTGTATCTCGAACGCTAGTGGCCGGCGTGTAAATCAGTCAAACACTTCAGGACGCGGTCACCCTGATTTTCGGCGTCAAAATGAAATACGTCAACATACGGAATCACATCATGGCTCTCAAACCATTTCATAAGGTTCATTCAAGCAGCACTGACTGGTTTGGGGCGGAGCCTGTTTATTGGGCTGGGGGGGGGGGAGCTTTAAATAAAGAAATAAAGGCACATCAGGGCAATGCTCCAAATCAGAGTTTTTCAAAACGATCTTTAAATACTATATAAAATAATATGTGAAGAATCGCATTAAAAATGACGACCTTTTAAAACACCTTTACAAAGTGTCTCATCTACAAACGAGGGCTCGCTCTCTTGTGGTCATTAAATATCCTATCTATACAAACATCCAAAAAAAAAAATAGATCGCCCCCCTGCACTTCACTCAGTGCATGTGCCTGCTTGTTAGTGTCCTTTTCTTTCAATATACACAGCAAAACACATCTCTCCGCACAAGCACGCACACACACTCAAACCAAAGAGGCCTGCAAATCCTATTTTACAATGTTCAGCCATACGCTTAAATTTAGTAGAAAGCATCTCTCTTAAATATAGATATTAGCTTATATTTATATTTCTGTTCATATATGCATAAGTACATTCTTAATATTCCCTTTAGCTTCCAAAACCCATAGCCCTTCTCTGGACTTACACGTGACCCTCCCTCCCCTCACACTAACACACACATACACACACATACACACACACACACACACACACACACACACACACACGCACAAATCGCCACTACAAATTCCCCGAAACGGGATACCAGACATCCCCCGGCACTCTCCTGCCCCGGAGACACACACATACACACTTTCACTTTCGTACTCACTCACAAACACACACACACACACACACACACACACAGTCTGCTGTAATAGGACTCCTCCAGATGTCCTCTGGCCCACCTCTGCCCCGTGCTGCACCCCTCTTGCACCCCCTCCCCAATACCCCTGTGCTGGGCTGGCACCGTGGGAGACTCCCGTCCTGGCCACTAGGACACCTCGCTGCCGAACACCTCGAGCACGAGCGGTGTGAGCTGCATGCTGTGCTCAGGCTGGAAGGACAGTGAGCGGTACTGCTTGGAGTGCTCCTCGTTCAGGCTGCGCAGGTCGGCCAGCTTCTGGATCATCTTGGCGTAGAGCAGCCGGCCGCCCGGGTGGTGCACGCGGATATACGCCTGCAGTGTCTCGCACAAACGCTCCTGCATCGCCTCAATCCGAACGTGGTCCTGCACGCCGGGACGATCTGAGCAGAAAAAAGAGAGAGAGAGAGAGAGAGAGAGAGAGAGAGAGAGAGAGAGAGAGGGGTTGAGGGGAAGGGGAGGGGGGGGGGGGGGGAGCATGAGGTGGAGAGTGAGAAAGACAGAGAGAGTGAGCGAGGGGGAGAAATAGACAGTGAGAGAGAGAGAGAGGGAGCATGAGGAGGAAAGACAGTGAGAGACATAGAGAGAGAGCGAGGGAGAAGAAGTGAAAGAGACAGGGAGTGTGGGGGGAGACAGTGAGAGAAAGAAAGAAAGAAAGAAGGAATGGATGGAAGTAAAAACGAGAGGAAAAGAGTGTGACAGAATGAAGGAAAGAAATATTAAAAAGGTGAGAAAGAAAAGAGAACGGGTGGAACAATAGAAAGAAAGAAAGAAAGAAGAGATGTTGAACAAGAATGATAAATAAGAACGTAGAAGAGCATGGACAGACAGACAGATAGACAGACAGACAGGTAGATAGATAGATGAGTGCGGGAAGAAAGCAACAAGAAAGAAAGTAAGAAAGTGAGTTTGTGCATTAAATACAGAATTAAAGAACAGTGACAGCGTGAATTAATTAGTTAAAGAGTGAGGAGAGTGATAGAGAAGTGAAGGAGGAGAGAGAGAGATAAAGATAAAGTGATAAGAGGATGATAGAAGGAGGGACAGATGGAGAAAAACAGAGAGACTGAGAGAGAAATATGGTCTGAAACCTTTCACATACTCCACATCAAAACCACCAGGTCTGTTGATGGGTGTGTGTGAAACCACTTCTCTCTCTCTCTCACACACACACACACACACACACACACACACACACACACACACACACACACCTGGAGAGAGGAGACAGATGGCCATGAGCAGCACGTGTTCCTCTTCATGCATGTTGAGTTTTTTCAGCCCCACCTGAAACTTCACCAGTGGCTCCAGCAGCTCCAGAGTGTGACCAGCTGCAGTGCAAACACACACACACACACACACACACACACACACACACACACACACACACACACACCCCCCTCAGTGATTACAGCATTTCTCAAATGTCTCATTACCTCATTCTACACTAATTAAAAGAATCGAACTGTGCGTTATATAATGCACTGAGGAGCTGTGTAACGTCACTCTCAGTGAATAACATGAGCTGCGGTTACATGAAGCCTAATAACACACTCATAATCAATCGTAATGTTTCGGGGGGGAAAAAAACACACTCAGGTACAACAGAGCAAACCAACTGACGCTGGTCCGAGTGAACGGTCTAATCTGTGGGGAATAATCATTTTAATAATCGGTTCAGTAGAAGAATAATAGCTGTGTGTCTGATTACTTTCACAATCATTTTAGTCACGATGAGCTTTTTTTAGGGGGAAAAAAGATCTAATACATCATCGTCTCCATAGTAACAGAGAAAAGCTGTAACTTTCAGTTTTGTGCAACACTTTTTTTTTTTTTTTTTGTCTCATTAACTTCAAGAGAAAGTTTTGAACTGTTTATAGGTGCTATAACATAAGTGAGAACAGGAACTAACCGGTTTCATAGATGTTCCACAACATTACAGGTAACTATAAATGGATAAAAAAGTGTTTATCGATGTTTTGGTCTTTAATGAAAAAAATCGCTGTGGTATAACAGGAATAGAGCACGCTGTTATTCAAAAATAATCAACTTCAGGGGTTCAGGGTTAACGTCAGGCCACGTCACACGATCCTGTCGTTTATTAAATTCCCATCACGGCACACCCCCAAGTGTTCTAGTCCTTTCTTGCTGAGACAAAAAAGAATTTATGCCCTTCCCCTAATTTGGGACTCTGCAGCGTGGACTCGTTTCTCTCACCCTTGGTGACGTCGTTGATGCAGTATTTAAAGTCGGGTCCTCCACAGCTCCAGCTCATGTCGTCCAGACTGAAGGACTGGTTGGAGCGCAACATGATGATCTCGATAGCGCTGGACTTCAGCAGGGCGATCTGATCTTCTGCAGTCAGATCCCTGAAGGCGGGGGGGGGGGTACAGAGAGGGAGGACACAGGGAGAAAGAAAAAGAGGGAAAATGTGAGACAGATACAGAGAGAGACAGAAAAAAAGGCGGGAAAAACACAGACAGATACAAAGAGACAGAACAAGGGAGAGACATACAGACAAAAAGACACAGAGAGAAAGAGACAGATATAGACAGACAGACAGAAAGAGAGAGAGAGAGAGAGACAGAGATAGATAGACAGGCAGAGAGAGAGAGATAGACAGACACAAAGACAGAAAGAGAGAGAAAGAGAGAGAGATAGACAGACAGACACAAAGACAGACAGAGAGAGAGAGAGAGAGGAACAGAGAGGGAAAAAAGAGAGAAAAAAAGGGAGAACCACAGGGAGATAAAACCAGAGAGAAAAAGAGAGAGCGACATACAGACAAGAGACAGAGAGAGAGAGAGAGAGAGAGAGAGAGAGAGAGAGAGAGAGTGAGAGAGAGAGAGAGAGAGAGAGAGAGAGAGACATAGACACAGAAAGAGAGAGAGAGAGAGAGAGAGAGAGAGCATACAATTTAAGTGGACAAGCAGCTAATAAAATAAATCACTCCATGATTCTCGAATTTAGAAAAGTTTGTGTCTCTAGCAGCGTAGCTAGTCTCAGGTCTGATGAGCTTCCTTCAGCCAAATAATTCACACGAATGCATGCGATGCGACTGGATTAAAAACGAAAGAGAGGATCTGCTACAGAAGCACAGCAAGTTCAGGAAATAAAGTTTGTTTTATACATTTATTATTTCCGCTGCGGGATTTTTCTAGTACTTGGTTCAACGACCACCTGCTCTTGGAGAAGTACGGACTATTCTTAAGTACCAGGAAAAGATGAGTGAATCAGAAACGAGCAAATGAATCCAATTTAAATGACGTCTTTTCGCTCCACACGACTCTATTGTGAATGTATGGGCTGTGTAGCAGAATAACAGTAAACAGCGGAGATTTTCCATTAACCTGCAGACCTTTGGCTGAGAGCTCTGAGTCACACTGACCTACACACACCCACACACACAACACACACCTACGCACACACCCCACCGGGATGACGTCGCTCGCATATAACGACCAATACGGTGTATGAGCGTTTTGCTAGTTTGCGCACGACGCTGTACGTCGTTCGGACTTTTAATTCATTCGTAATTAATTGGCAGATGAGCTCGGAGGACACGGAGGACACGGAGGACACGGTGTTAAAAGCTGCATTCATCTCACGTCCAGCGTGCAACGTCGTCCTAATGGACTCGTCAATCAACAGCGAAAAAACACTGGTTATTGTTTATGTGTTCGTGTGTGTGTGTGTGTGTGTGCCGATAGCGTGTGTATAAGTCCAAGTGTGTATTAGTCAGCATGTGTCCTCTGAACATTAATAAATGTTGAAGTAATCAGCAGGAGATGGATATTGAGGATGCTGAACAGAGAATTGCTGTGTGTGAGTGTGTGTGTGTGTGTGTGTGTGTGTGAACGGGGGATGCTTTACGTCAATATTGTTTTTTTCTGTCCACAGGAACAGGATGTTCAGAGTCTTTTATGGTTACTTAGACAACTGGGCTCTACATCAACCACACACACACACACACACACACACACACACAGCTTTTTTCTGAAATGGCATTCTACTTGGTTGCTGTTCCATATGAAACGTCAACGTCAGAGTGATGTGATGGAAACACTGCATACACGCACACGCACACACACACACACACACACACACACACACACACACACACACACACACACACACACACACTATAGGGGTGGGCTATACGTTACACAGTAGGAAAATAATCAACAACAGGATGGTGTAATGAAGCGGAGTTACTGCACATCCCAAACTGCTGTTCCTCTTATACAACAGCAATTTCTTTTATTTATTAAAAAACTACACTTTTTTTTTTTTATCCGATTCTAGTTACAAGTTAGTTCCTGTTATCACGTATGTTATAGCAGCTATAAACAGTCAAATGAAACACATCATGAACTTGCTGGACAGGAAGCCAGGAGGATCGGCCCACCTGAAGCCGGGGATCATCTTGGCAAAGCCGATCACTTTCTGGATGCTGTAGCTGACGAGGTCGGCCAGGTGGGGCAGCATGGAGAGGCGGGACTCATCCCTGGACTCCGGGCTCATCACGCCGTCGTGACACATGGAGAAGAGACTGCTGAGCTTTTTGTCCATAGACTCTGCAGGCAGACAGACAGACGGACAGACAGACAGACAGACAAAGAGTGATTACATGCCAAAGAGCAAAAGGCAGATTTACATTTACAGCATTTAGCACACACCGTTATCCAGAGTGACTTACAGAAGTGCACTGCAGTCTCTGTCAAAACATAGCTTAGTTCAATAGGTCAGGGACCAGTTAGCTAGCTCTACAGGTCAGGAACTAGTTAGATAGTTCAATGGGTCAGAGACTAGTTGGCTAGTTCCATAGTTAAGGGACAAGCTAGTTTCATTGGTCAGGGACTAGTTATATAGTTCAATGGGTCAGGGACTATGTAGCTAGTTCAACAGATCAAAGACTAGTTAGCTAGTTCAATAGGTCAGGGACCAGTTAGCTAGCTCTACATGTCAGGGATTAGTTAGCTAGTTCCATAGTTAAGGGACAAGCTAGATCAACTGGTCAGGAACTAGTTATATAGTTCAATGGGTCACAGACTAGTTAGCTAGTTCAACAGGTCTGGAAATCGCAAGCTAGGTTTACAGGTAGGGACTAGTTAGCTAGTTCCATAGTTAAGGGACAAGCTAGTTCAATTGGTCAAGGACTAGTTAGCTACTTCAATAGTTAAGGGACAAGCTAGTTAAATGGATCAGGGACTATGTAGCTAGTTCAATAGGTCAAAGACTAGTTAGTTAGTTCAACAGGTCAGGGACTAGTTAGCTAGCTCCATAGTTAAGGGACAAGCTAGATCAACTGGTCAGGGTCTAGTCTGCTAGTGCAATAGGTCAGAGATTAGTTAGCTAGTTCAATAGGTCATAGGCTGAGAATACCATCAAGCCATGAAAAATGCAAGACAAAAAAGGGGGAAAAAGTACTGTATAAGCATCTCATCATGGTGGCTCAGTGTTTAAGGCTTTGTGCTACTTATTGGAAGGTTGTGAGCTTTTATCCGAGCACCACCAAGCTGCCATGTCGAGTCCTTGAGCAAGACCCTTAAACCTCAACTGCTCAGTTGTTTTCTCTCTCAACTGTAAATCGCTTTGGATAAAAAACGTCAGCCAAATGAGGTAAATGTAAATGCAATTGATCTTTCCGTTCTAATCCACCAAAACCGAGATCTCATTTCAGACTAATCTCAGGCTAGGCACAGGAATATAAAGACTACAGGGGTGGTGGTGTGTTTGATAAGAGAATCCTATTTAATTAATTAATTCAAATATGTAGGATAATATGGAGGTAACATGGGGAAATCCACAGAGACCGTAACCTGAGCTCAGGATCAAACTGGGAACCCTGGAGCCATGAGGTTGCGTTGCCCAAACAAATACATGTTGGCATCTTAACAAACGGTTCTCATAAAACTTACGTGAGAGTAAGTGTTGAGGTGAACTCGGAGGTGTTTTAGATCATTTTAATAACGTTTTCACATACAGCAGTCCAGAGATCAGCACATTAAACCACTCAGAATCACTTACTGTATTTCTGGCCTATAAAAAAAAAAAAAAACCTACTTTTTTCCCTTCATAGTCTTAGAAAAAATGTGAACTTTCTACAGATCTGACCGGCTTTCTTTTGAATGTGTAAAAAGAGAAGGCGCTTGTGGTGTTGGCTTAAAGAGCTTAAAGTCACACAAAAAAAGGTTTTTGTTACGGTTATTCCCGTTACAGTAATGACGCGAACTTGCACAAATGATCATTTCCGTAAACGCTGTAATCTAGACGCTGCTGAAGGGGAAAAACTAAAGCCTGACTTGCCGTCCCATGCCGGCACTAGAGACACAGATACGGGTTACATCCCACAGCACACAGCCATCCCGTGGTCATGACTTGCCTGAACTCTGAGTGGAAAAGACGCCTTTACGGGCATCCATCTTGTTCGTGTAAACAGAATACGTCTCTCCTCTAAGCGTGTAAAGCTGCAACGTGATGTTGCACGAGCAGAAATCTGAAATGTTGATTTTTCCACGTCTCGGGGAATTTTGCAACGGCTAAATTCTGAGAAAATTGGTTAACAAAAAAAAAAACAAGAAAAAAAAAAAACAAAGGAAAAAAACCCCAGGAATTTCATTTCGGGCTGTTTTTTTTTTTTTTTTTTTTCCCCCATGATGAGAAGAGTGAAGCGGTAATTATGCCGAGCGAGAGAGGAAGATTCGTGCAAAATGGCTGACCATAAGGGATTAACTGGTATCAGAGAAACATAACAAGCGTAGATGCAGAACAGAGCTTGAAAAACAAGCCATTTCTCAAAACACTAATTTTTCCTGCTGTGCGCATGAGTGTGTGTGTGTGTGTGTGTGTGTGTGTGTGTGTGTGTGAGTGTGCGTGTGTGCTTTTATTCAGCGTCCAGTTTCCTAACGTATGTAATTCAATGTGAGGTTCAATGCTTTCGGCCCAAACAGTCTGCGTACTGCCAGCTGTGGACGAACCTCCTGGAGGTTGAGCTTACATTCCTTACTCGATTTCACAGGGAATTTGTGAATGTGTGTGTGTGTGTGTGTGTGTGTGTGTGTGTGTGTGTGTGTGTGTGTTACCTGGTGAGTTGTTCAATGAATCTGAAGAGGCATCTGAGAGTGAGTGGAGAGAGGCAGCACGACTGGCACTGCGCGTCACTGGACCCTCTCTCACTGGGGGCTACACACACACACACACACACACACACACACACACACACACACACACACACATTAGAGCTACACCATAATAAGAGTACACAGGCAAGAACTTCCCATTTCAAGCGGAACAATCTTATTTCTTTCTTTTCTTTTTTTTAAAGTAAGGAATAAAACACTTCATGGTGTGCTCTGTTATAGGAAAATAATAAACAACAGGGTGATGGGAAGCTGATTATTTTCCAACACCAGCACACCCTGATGTGCTTCATTCCTCTTACACTACAGCGACTTGTCAACAATGATTTTTTTCTACTTATTAAAGAACGATACGCCTCATAATTTTTATCCATTAATTTGCCATGCAATAATGTGCATGAGCTGTTACTAAAGAAACGAAAACACGTTTGCTTTGCAGCCAGATCTACAGTACTCTCAGACTCAATTAGCATATTTTGGTATCAGTAGCAAAACCACAAGCTGTTATCTGAGGTAATTTGGCATTTCCTTGAATCGAATGCTCATTAATGAAATGGCAGCCGCCGCAGCTTGTGAGAACATGGCGATGGTGACATCATCCGCTCCGAATTAATTAGGAATATATTTCCTTCTCCTGTACACGTACTCATTCTGAATACAAGGCTTTCTTATGACAGGAGCATCTGCTTCGTTTCCATTATCACTATTAGACTGTCAGTGCGCTCATATAAAGGGAATCGGGAACTGGGATTCACTAAATAATCTGCCCGAGCAGATTAATCATTTTAAACAAAACTCCCACATGGAAAATGTCTTACACATCTAGAAATGTTTAGGATATTTATGTATCTTTTGGCCACAGAGTTAATGTCTGTGTGTGTGTGTGTGCGTGTGTGCGTGTGTGTGTGTGTGTGTGTGTGTGTGTGTGTGTGAACGTTCCAGGTGAAAAAATTGTTGATCATTTCGGTCATTAAAATTAATTTGAGCAATTTTATTTTTGTAATTTTAGTTCCAGATTTCGGTGTCTGCTCTTTAGAGAGGAATAAATGAAAACACGGTGGAAGTTGTGTAACACTGAAATGGCAAAAATGTGTTTCAGGCATTACGGAAGGAATTAAAAAAAAACTTGTTATAGGAAAGCTGTTATAGGAAAATAATCAACTTCGGTCTCTAACAAAGATAGAGAGTTAATTACTGTTAACACACACACACACACACACACACATATATATATATATACACACACACACACACACACACACACACACACACACACAGTACAGTAAGTTTTAGGCGCATACAAAGAAATGCTGTAGAGCAAAGATGCCTTCAAAATAATGAAATTAAATGTTTCTGTTTTTTTTACCTGAAAAGTGTTTCTTATGTAATATGCTGCTTTCTTTAATGACATACAAACATTTTTCTGTAACATTTAATTTTGTGCTAGAAAACTAATGTTTGGGAATCTAAAATGTCTATTTTTGCACTGACTTGATAATGTAGACGTCATAAAATAAAAAAAATATATAAAGTTTGTACTAAAAAAAATAGGGTGCCTAAAACTTTTGCACAGTACTGTATGTGTATGTATATATATATATATATATATATGTATAAAAAATATATATATATGTATAAATATATGAAAAAAAAATTCCTCGTACACCACAGCAATTTGTCAACACTAACTTATTTTTTTTTTTATTACAGGACAACACACGTACTTTTTTTTATGTTTTACAACACGTACTTTTTATCTGTTTATAGTTATGTTTAATGTTGCGGAACATCTGCGAAACAAGTTAGATCCTGTTATGACTTATGTTATAGCAGCTATAAACAGCTGCTCCCTCAACAGCTTCCTTCTTGAAGTAAAAAAAAAAAAAAAAAAACGCAGCTTGTCTTGTTACAAAGAAACCGCGTAGTGTAAAGTCCTCTGTCCTGAAGATGTTAGAAAACATAAAGTTACAGCTTTAACTCTGACTGTAAAAGCTTTAAACTGACCAGGTTGTACGTTTATGCAATTCCTATAAGAATTATATCATAAGAATCAGTGAGTGTGACACTGACTCGGAATTTCCCAAAGTCGGAGTAGGAGTCGTCGTAGGTCTTGTGATGCGCCTCCACCAGCGTGTTGATGATCTGACTCTGCTCCTCGGTCAGCCGGGGCTTCTGTGCCTCCCGCATCGCCTCCTCCTCCTTTCTCTTCAGGATGAGCTCCTTCTTCCTCTGCACCTCCTCATCGGTCAGAATAACTGCAGAGAAATAAAATAAAATAAACAAACAAATAATAATAATAATAATAACAACTGTGATTCATTACTGCACCGCTTGCAGTTCATCACTAACTTCAGTCTCGTGCTGCTTCTTCAGTCTCTTGCTCAACCCAGGCTTCCTTATCTTAACTGCTTCCCACAGCAGGATTCGCTCAAAAGCTCTTTAAGCTCTTAAGCATAACCCAGAACTGACTGAGAACCAGAAATAAAGGAGCTCCCCTTTAGTACTCGATATCATCAGTCCTGAGATAAAATGAGAAAATACATCCTGCTTGGGAAACGGTTTACGCCACCTAATAACGTCGAGTCGCATAAACACTCGGCTCTGGAGGACTCCTGTCTTACTGCACGACGGATTACAGCTTTAGGCGAAGTTTATAACTTGCATACTTGACGCTGTACGCGACCTAAACATAAATTACACACAGAGTCGGTGTGTGGTGGAGTTTATTGCTCAGGCGTTGTTGTTTTTCTTTAAATCTAAGTTTCGAATTAAAGGTGCAATAGTAGATTTTTTTGCCAACATTTTCGCTAATACAAACAACCTGGAAATATGTAGAACATGATTAAAAATAGTTTAAGAATGCTTAAATCTGTGTTTACATGGGCCTCTTGTTAGTCTTTTTAAACACACCCAAACGCCTCTTCACTCCGCCCACATCTAAGTCTGTTCGGAAAAGGAAAAGCGCCGAGCTCAGCAAAAAACCATGCTATGCTTATAAAATTTTTTAAAAAAAATTCTTAATAACACGAAACGTAGCAGAACTAACACGTTTTTTGCGGTGCCAAGATTTAGAAAAGAATTACTGACATGCAATTAGCGATACTCCTGGAAATGTAAACACAATCTAAGTGTGTTAAAACAAAAGTGTTTGATTGGCTGTCTTTACATAACGAATCAAATCGATCCATTTTTAATCGTTTAAGATATCCAGGTAATGCAAGGCTTTTGACGAACCACCTTCACAGAAATGTATGTAACGCTACCTGACACCTGTGCATCCAATGACGCCGACTAGCTAGCTGTAGTGTCAGTAGGCGAAAAAGTGACGGAAGCTCGTATATATCTCGTCCGTCAAGCAGTTGAATGGCTTTTGGGTGGGCTATAAAATCGCAGTTCATGGTAAAAAGATAGCACCATCACCCGGCTGATTAAACACCGCTGGTCAGCGTGTATATTTTGAGAAAGTGGCTTTGTCTCCACGGGCGAGAATGCGACCTGGGTTCAAGGCTTAAAAGAATTCATTTCAATGTTGTTGTAATTCACCTATTTAACCACTAGAGTGCCAGCCTTGACTAATGCACCTTTAAATGTTATTTTGTATACAGTATTTAAAGAGTACTGTTTATATATGAAACAATCTTCTCAGCCAACACTAGCTATGTTTCTATCCACTAATTCTTACGTGGATTTTAATGCGAAAAAACAAAAACAAAAGTCGCTGGATGTGAACAGCAGATGCGAATAAAACCTCTGATAAAATAAAAACGTATGCACTCGACTGACGCGGATCATAAACTACGATAGAAGCGCATTTACCGAATAAATTCCTCGATGCACGTCAAAAAAAGACGTGGCTTTGCCTCAACAAATCATGTGATTGGATAACCGACTCAGAAAAGTAAAAATGGCGGAGAGCGAGATGCGCCGGTTTCCCCGGGAGTGACGTTTTTGTTCTCTTGAACACACGGGATGGAAACGGCGCTTTATTTGCAAATGTTTTATGCGAGATTCCAATTTTTCTCACAAGTTAAATTCGCAACCAGGGTGGAAACATAGCTACCGAGTCCAAAGGCTGATCCTAGATCAGATTCTTGGTGAATAAATCTACGCGCTGTCCCTAGTGTGTTGCGAAACGGCTGATCTCAGAGCAGTGCTGTACGACGTATGAAGCCAGCAGACTTTTCTCAGCATGTGAAGACTACAGCAGGCTGCCAACTGGGTCAAAGTGACAGTGTAATGACCTTATGGTGCCATATGGAAAGCTAGAGTGTAGTGTGTTCCTGTGTGTGTGTTTGTTTGTGTGCGTGTCCTAAGTAGTGGCCTGGTACTGAATGAGCCAGAACTAATAACACCCTTTCATAGCTCTCTATCTGTTCTGTGACTTTACAAAATAATGACCCTTATCTAATAGTCTCTTTTCATTCTTCCTGGTTTTTACGTAACAGAAGTCTTCATAGTGGGGGAAAAAAAAAAAAAACATGACATTGCAACAATGGCGCAATTTATGAATGAGCATGTTGAGCCATCATTGCCGCATTGAAATCGAAGGTCAAAAAATAAAGAAAGAAATACCCAAGGGGGGGTGCAACCTTTTGCAGTGTACAATATTGTGAAGATGAACTGCGGGATTCTGAGCCTGTAAATAACTTATGATGGAAGGACCATCAGTGTTATACCACAGCGCTGCTGAATTCTTCATTCTGATTGGTCAGAGTCGAGTGCTGACTAAAAAGCGAATCACACGTTTATATTAATGCGCTCGCTCTAACCCGTTATGGTTGCTATAGTAACAAGTTCAAGAGAGGCTGGTGAGGGAAATGACTTTCTTTAGCTGCTTTAATAGCTAGGAATTATAATTGTAATGTAATTTGCTATGGTATAAGAGGAATAATAAAAAAAAACCTTTAAAATTGTGTCCTGAAGTGTTTTATTGGTTTTAGCTAGGGTTTTTTTTTTGTGTGGTTTCTTATATAGTCCCCTCTAAAACTAAACTATACATCAGTGGTTTCTTTCTTTTTCAGGATATTCCAAATTGTTGAATTGGCTATGCCCAATGTTTGCCCGATGTGCAATGCCTCTTGATTTTCCCTCTTGGCTTGCTTTTCTCCCATAGACAGCTCTCTGGTCTTCATGTTGGTTTATCCTTTTTAACAACAAACACAGTCTTCACAGGAGAAACTGAAGGCTAAAACCAAGAGTAGATGTTCAGAGCTGTTTGTTGTACAAACCATCAGTGTAACAGGACACGCCTGGGTAACAAGAAACACCCGTCAGTTGACAAATTGGGTGGCCTGATACGAAATACGTTATGTTCTATGTTGTTTAACACATCTACATACAAATACCATATTAATAACAAAATAAAAGCTGAAATTCTAAACTCTCTTCTCATAGTTATCTTTTGATCTCAAACCCAAATGTCTTCAGTCTACTGCAAAAAACAAACAAACAAACAAACCCCAAAGAATTGGCCTTGCCTTTCCAATAGTTTCAAAGGGGACTGTAATAGTTTTTTTTTTTTTTTTTTTTACAGACATATATTATTGTTGATATGATTTAGTTCTAGGTTTTTGTCATTTCAGTTCCAGACTAAAAGTAGTGTTATTTTTTTTATGCTTTGTATAACATTGGAACAGCAAAATGGGTTTACATTATTATTCATTATCAATGAACCATATAATAACTGCCTGATTAAATGTGAATTTTTATACAGTGCAAGGTAAACTTTCTAACAAATTTGTGGTAAGCTACTGTACATTTATTTTATTTTTTTGTGATTGGAAAAGCAGAAAATCATTTCACTGAAATTCTGTAAAAAAAAAAAAAATTTAAAAAAAATTAAAAATTGTAGTTTTTAAATGAAAAATGTAAGTATAAGGCAGCACGCTGGGATAGCTGATAGCTTTGTGGCATTACCTAATGAAGTGCATAAGGAGCTTTTTTTTAAAAGCTCTGTTGAAAGAGGCAGTAAAAAAAAAAAGATTTTTTTCTCTCACATATATCCCGACATGGGTCTGTCAAGTCTAAACACATGGAAGCTATTATTTTCCATTCAACTGTGGTTTATGTTCATATGCCAACGATCATCCAACTTCAAAACCCGAACACTAGTTCAGAAAAAAATGGATTAAAAAAAAAAAATAATTAAACATGATTCCGGTGAAAAAAAAAGCCCAAACTGTTTTCTAAACATAAAACTGGCATTGCCTTGGCCATAAACATGTCACAGATACAAACCCATTCTGTGATTCATGCTGACCAACTCAATGTGTTGTGTATTAACGGTTTGATCAGTACACACAGACTTCCTGCATCCACTCGCTGATACGTGTGCTGGTATTAGGAGAGAAGGAGCTCAGGCTGCTTCGGGTTATCTCGGGTGAGTTTGTCTTGGCTGAGCATGACGTGACGGTCTGAACCAATCTGGCAAACAGGTGCTAACAGTGTGTGGTCAATAAAAAACAAAGGAAAACCTATCCGAAACCACAGGTAAACAAACATGCAATGCTCGTGAAATGCTAATGCCGGAGCAGAACGATCATTACTCATCGTTACGGGGAAATGTGAGAATAATGTGCTAAGAGCTCTGTTTTTGGGATCCGGACAGCTGAAGCTGTAAATCTCCTGAATGATCATGAAGAATTTTAAAGACTACAGTTAAGCATGCAGTCCAGAACAAATGGAAACTGACTAAATACATATTTAGATCGTTATTATGTAGGGTATCATTTAAGTATGAAAAAAAAAAAAAAAGACTTGAGGGAGGGCGTTGAGGGTTGGGGGGTGCTGTTAGAGGAAAATAATCAAAGTTGGGTTGGTGTGATGAAGCCGAGTTACTCTGCCCAACGAATGAACTCTTACTGTCCGATCAGAATCAAGAATTCATATATATATATACATATCAGCCATAACATTAAAACCACCTGCCTAATATCGTGAAGGTCCCCTTTGTGCCGCCAAAACAGCTCTGACCCGTCGAGGCATGGACTCCACAAGACCTCTGAAGGTGTGCTGTGGTATCTGGCACCAAGACGTTAGCAGCAGATCCTTTAAGTCCTGTAAGTTGTGAGGTGGGGCCTCCATGGATCAGCCTCTGTCCAGCACATCCCACAGATGCTCGATCGGATTGAGATCTGGGGAATCTGGAGGCCGAGTCAACACCTTGAACTCTTTGTCATGTTCCTCAAACCGTTCCTGAACAATGTTTGCAGAGTAGCAGGGCGCATTATCCTGCTGAAAGAGGCCGCTGCCATTAGGGAATACCGTTGCCATGAAGGGATTTACTTTGGTCTGCAGCAATGTTTAGGTAGGTGGTACGTGTCAAAGTAACGTCCACATGAATGCCCAGAGCATCACACTTCCTCCGCCGACTAGCTTTCTTCCCATAGTGCACCCTGATGCCATCTCTTCCCCAGGTAAGCTACGCACACACACCCGGCTGTCCACATGATGTAAAAGAAAACGTGATTCATCAGACCAGGCCTTCTTCCATTGCTCCACGCTCCAGTTCTAATGCTTGGGTGCCCACTGTAGGTGCTTTCGGCTGTGGACAGGGGTCAGCATGGGCACTCTGACCGGTCCGCAGCTACGCAGCCCCATACTCAGCAAACTGAGATGGTTCTGACCATTTTAAAATCTTGTACCATACAGATTTGTCCTTCAGTAAAGTCAAATCAGACTGACTTTAAACTTTTCACCCTTATGTTTTAGTTACTACATTGGTGTAAAACTTCTTAATGGACGGATATAGAGCCCATAGAAGAAAACTGAGAAATTCAATGGCATATTAACTCATTTTTGCCAAAAACTACAAATAGAACCTTATAATTCCAAGTTCTCCATATATTTAAATGCCTGTTATCACCGCTGGCGTTTTTAAACACTGTGTATCCTTATTGCCGCTTTATTCCACACTCATGTCTTGCTGGTCTGTGGTTTTAGGTGTATAGTTAGAGACTGTAGCTCATTTTTTTCCCCCCCCATGCACATCCTAAAGCCCTTCATCAGTTGCAGTTTCTGACCACAGCACCGCTGTTAGCTGGATATTTTGGGTTGCCGGACATGTTTCTTAACCCTGCAGTTTACACGCAACAATTTTCACCAATCCAAATGAATTCCTTCCAATTGCAGAGTCCAACTGAACTGTTTATATGTAACCAAACCTCAGGACACTGTTTAAAATCCTTATGCACATGCAGAATTTATTATTATTATTATTTTTTTGGAGCTGGCATATTGTTATGACACAAAAATACCAGTGCAGAATTTATACCTATATTCCTATCATAAAGATTAACACAGAGATAATTTGTCTTTATAACGGATTATCCACAATCACTGGAAGTGTTTTATTCCCTTACGCATGTTAGGACACCAGGTGTGTGGAAGGACGAGGGAGTCAGGATGCATGCGCTGGGGAGACGTCAGATAATGCGACAGAGTTTATTAACAAAAAACACAGGAATCCACAACAAAAAGACAAATAATCCAGGTTGTAATCCAAAAAAGGTAGTAATCCACAAATACTGAATTCGAAGAAAAAAACAGTAATCCAAAAGACAGGGGAAAAAAACACTCGAACCGAGGAAGTGGTCTGGGAACCACGGATACGGTGAAACGAGGAAGTGGTCTGGGAACCACGGATACGGTGAAACGAGGAAGTGGTCTGGGAACCACGGATACGGTGAAACGAGGAAGTGGTCTGGGAACCACGGATACGGTGAAACGAGGAAGTGGTCTGGGAACCACGGATACGGTGAAACGAGGAAGTGGTCTGGGAACCACGGATACGATGAAACGAGGAAGTGGTCTGGGAACCACGGATACAATGAAACGAGGAAGTGGTCTGGGAACCATGGATACGAGACTACGGACAAAAGAACTACGGATGAAAGCGCCACGGAATATAAACTAATACTCATCTAAACTAAACTAATACTCAGACAGTGTATAGAGACACAGACTGGGGTTTTTAAACACATACAAATCATACACAAAATCAAAGACACCTGAAACCAGTGATTAGTGAAAAGAACATGAACCAATAGGAAATAAGGAGGCGGAGACATGACATGAACAAAAACAGAAGCACATGGGGAGACACAGGAGGCGGAGACATGACGTGAATATGAAAACAAAAGCACATGGGGAAACACAGGAGGCGGAGACATGACGTGAACACAATAACAAAAGTACATGGCCGAGGTAAACAAAACGTGAGTCTTTGAATGGCGCTGGAATGCGCTCCTGTGGAATGTGGAAGTAGGCTACGCTCCATTTGTAGCGTAGCGAGAGCGGGAAAACCTAACAACGCAACAGTGATCTGACAGATTTAAAAAAAAAAAAAAAAAAAAGTAATTAAAGAACACTTTATACTCTTAATCCATTTATAGTTACACTTACTGTTATGAAACAACATTGAAACAAGTTCGTTCCAGTTATCGCTATAATTCCGACTAGCTTCAGGCAGTTCATTTCAATTTAGGTGTGTACACGTGGGTTGAATTATTATATGAATCACTATTAGGTTATTAGGCTGCAAGAACTTAACCCATCGAGATGAATTCAATCACAATATTCGCCTAAACCGAGCCTAAAGTCTGAAAGCGGCCTTTCTCCAAAAAGTCTGACTACAGCTGGAGAAGTCACAGCGACACTTCCTCTTCTACACCTCCAGCTGCACGCTCTTCTGCACTTCCACAGATCTGACCTTTGACCCTCTGTCCTGGAACGGCTGCCATTGTGAAACAAAGAGGCCCTTTTGTGCGCTCAGCGGATCGGTGCTGGATCGGTGGGAGGCAGGGTTTAGGCTCGATTCAGCCCGCGGGACTGTGTGTGTGAGCTATGCTGCCATGCTGCTCTCCTCCTGCCAGCCAGGGAAAATCTAGGGCGCCGTATTGTGTAACTATGCTGGAGGGGAAAAAAAGGGCGTTGTTGGACATTTTTTCTCCCACTCTCTCTCTCTCTCTCTCTCTCTGTCTCTCTCTCTCTTTCTATTTTTATGACACTGTTTTGTTTGAGGTCTGTAACAGTGCTGTCCATTTTAGACACTATATTTAAACAGAAGCTCCATCTGACCTGAAGCGGCACCGAAAAGCCGTAAAGGATTCTCGTGTGTTTGTTTGTGCGTTTGTGTGTAAAGGCAGGATACTCTGACTTGTATCTGACCTTTGCCAGCAGCTCATGGTTTAATCCACTGATTAATCATTAACTCTTGTGCAAGGAAACCATATCAAGATAGTAAATGAGGTTTTCAAGACTTTCAAGATTTTATGATATCATCACATAGGGAACATCATAGCACCTTTAACGTACAGTCAGGTGAGAAATTAAAGGCAACACCGATAACGATTGTGTCGTAAGGTGTGTGTGGTCACCCTGGCACAGATTCGACACGTCTCTGGAGCAGTACCGGAGCGATGAACACCATTCTTCCAAAAGGTATTCTTTCAGCTGGTGTTTTGATGATGATGATGATGGTGGTGGTGGTTTTGGACTCCAAAACTTCAAGCTCTAAAATCACCCCAATGGTTTTCAACTGGTTTGAAGTGTGAAGGTCATACATACATCATACATCATAGATCATTATCCTCCTCCTCCTCCTCCTTTCCACACCATTCAGTGAGACCTTGTGTGCACTGTGGATGTGGGCGGCGGGGTCCTCCTGGGAAAGGACCACGCCCATCAGGAGAGAGATGCACCGTCATAGGATGAAGGTGATGAGTTAGAAGAACTAGAGGATATAATGAAAGGATGACTCATTTCATCTCTGTAGACCTGTGCTTATGAGTTTTGTGTCTTTGTAATGAAGGGTTTATGCACTGCAGTCCTACCATAATGTCTCTCTCTCTCTCTCTCTCTCTCTCTCTCTCTCTCTCTCTGTACTGTAGTTGTGGACAGACTTTTCTTGCTCGTCCTGCAACGACATTCTCACTCACCTGAAGAACAGTCACATCTGATCACAATTTCCAAGCCGCTTACCTTCTTCCCACAGATCTCAGTGCAGATGACATTAATCATTCATTCCTAGTGAAACACCGCCACTTAAATCTTAAATGAAAATTTCCACCTCGAACGAGTGTCATATTATTTTCTTCATTAATGAGCATGCGATCTGCATTCACATCCACATCTCTGTCTAAAGAGAGTGATGCAGCAGCGCTTTAGTCCTTCAGTCTGTCCAGCTCCCTCACATCCTCATCCGTACAACTCCGCTCGAACAGATCAGCTTATAAAACTGCACTGGATTCTGGTAGTTCGGCTTCACTGTTTCTACGCTGGATTTCTCATTAACATGATATTGAGTTGAACTGGAAAATGGGGAGTGAAAAAAAAAAAGGGCTTTGCTCTTTTGTTTTTAGGAGCGAAAAGCAAAAGCTGAGTGTTATCCCTTATGTTTGAGATTTTTTTCACCTATTTTTTTTTTTTTTACCATAGGCCTGTTTTTGGGGTGCCCTTGTTCAGCATTGACTTTATTAGTGATGTCACGGTACACTCCACAGTAGTGGTTAATGGCTCGCGGTGATATAAATCTCATTCCTGCTCTCTGAGATGCCCCAAGTGCTTGTCCATAAGCACGTAAGCATCCAAAATGTGAAGCTGCTACCTTCAACCACTAAAATTCTGTGTAAGTTTATCCAAACAGTGGTAAAAAAAAAAAAAAAAAAAAAAAAAAAAAATGGCACAAAACCGCCAAATGGCACAAAACCTCTCCATTGTATGTGCATAGAAAACAAGACTCACACTCCTTCATCATGCCGATGTCGACGCAGCGCTTTAGGCGACAGGCTTGGCAGTGTCTGCGGTTGTCTTTGGTGATGGTGCAGCTGCCGTTAAAGGGACAAGTGAAACTGGCCTTCCGTTTCATACTGCGCCTGAACAGATACATACACAAAGCATAAAGCAGTGAAGAAACATTAACGGCTTATACAGTCAACTCTACAAATATTGGCACAATATAACGAACAGATTATATAATAATAAACATGACATACACCATAAATCAAATTATGCACTTAAAAAAATGGAAAAAACACTTTTTATCTAACTATATGCTATTCTTTTATATTATTATTATTATTATTATTATTATTATTATTATTATCATCATCATCGTCTCTTTCATTTAAGACAGACACTAGAAAATCTGACAAACGTATCTAGGTTGTTTCTTAATCCATTAATTGTTGCACGTAACTTTTCTTACAAGAAGAAGAATAAAAAGGCGTGCATGTAAACTTTTCTACTGTCGACATCTTAACTAAAGCAGTCTGCAGTGGTGGATTTTTTTCCCCCTCCAGCGCCTGCTGGCTGCCGTAAAACCGCGGTATATATACGCACACTAAAGTTTTCTAGCATTAAAAGTCTTGCCAGTGCGGTTTGAATGCGTTTGTGCTCACTGGTGCAGGAGAGGACACTTACAAATCGTTTTCTAAATATCGTTATTAGTCTAGAACTATTTCAGCTCAATGAACCGTTTTAAGAGTAAAAGTTGATTATTAATGCCGAGTTGTGTTAAGTCTTTGCCTTGGGCAACATTCAAAAAAAAAAAAAAGTTAACCGGATATGGATTCAAAAAATACGAATCAAGTAAAAAAGTTCCAAAATGTCCAAAAGCTTTGGGTAGTTAAATTTAGCCTTTAACACTGCTTCAGTTCTCCGTGTTTTTTTTTTTTTGTTTTTTAATAAGAAATCAACTTATTCAGGTTATTCAAAGCATTTCGGAGAACTGTTAGACTTTGGCTCTCACTTTGTGAAGTCCCTCCAGGTTCTCACAATTTCGCCATCGCAGAAATGAACGCAAAATCAAGCAAACGCCACAATATTCGGAGGAGCTTGCAATTTTTAAAAATTACCGCAGATTTTCTGCAGATTTGGGCCAAGATGAGTCATGTGACATCATCACAACGCACATTCAGCCAAAAAAAAAAAAAAAAACCCGCAAAAAAAACTCTGCAAAGCAAGCATTGTTGGCCACAGCGATCACAAAAATAAATAAATAAATAAATAAATAAAAAAAAATTATATATATATATATATATCAAAATCCTGTACAGACTGAACAATTGCAGATTAGAAGCTTTTATTTCACAATCTGTGAAGTGCACTTAGATAGGCAGTACTGGACTACTTGGGATTCAACCAAATATGCAAATTAGAACAAAAAGAAATCTTTCTCAACCAATTGATCCATCAATCAATCAATTAAATAAACAAACAAACAAATAAAAAAAACAAGAAAATTAATAAATAATTAAACAGACACGTTAAGTAAGTGAGTAAGTATATAAGTAAATCATTTTGTCATTGTATAAATGTACAGTATAAATGTGACATTATATAAATGTGTTGACATTGAATAATAATAATAAGAAGAAGAAGAAGAAGAAGAAGAAATCCCGTGTCAGACATTAACCCAGCGCTGCGCATTTTTACCATCCGCATTAAGTGCAAATGATTTATTAACACTGTAACTCTTCTAAAAGTCATAATGGAGAAGTGTCCGAAAGGGCACAGATCAAACACACTCTTCGCTCTGTAAACTGTCTGGGCTCCGCGCCGCTCGGGGCCAAGAGCCGCAGTGACGTGCTGCACACGAGGATTATTTAAAAAGGGCTGAAATATTGCTCACATGGCCTAGCCACTCAGCTACACCCATCCTAAAACACACATACACCCTGCCACCCCACAAAACACATGCAAACACAAACACACACACATACACACACACACACACACACACACACACACATTTACACACACACACATACACACAGAGCCACAACCACTTTGAGCCCTCCCTCCTGTCCTTTTAATAGTAATGAACAGAAACATTTATTTCATGCGTGGTCACGCTGAACACACTCTCAAAGAGCTTAGGAAAACACACGCCGCGTCTCCTGGCACACTGCTCCTATTCATACACACGGGCTGACTACGCAGAGCAAAACACACACACACACACACACACACACACACACACACACACACACACACACACCAAGGTGCAAACTCAGAGGAAAAGACAGATTTAATCAGTGTTTAACTCGTGTAGTTTACACTCATCTCAACACTTCAAGACTTAAAGGACTAAATGGATGTAAACGACAGATGGGCAAACAGTTTGGACCAAAATCTGTGTTTCTGTGATTTCCTGAAGAAAAATATTTAAAATCGTGGGGGGAAAAAAATCAAACCACAATGAACAAAACAAAACAAAAAAAAAAACAGCTCAGAGCTTCACGCTGAATTTTATCTAACAAATAAATACAAAAATTCATATTCAGTGGTTTGTATTTCTTGCCCCACAGTGATTGTGTAATATATCAACAATGTTGTGACTGAATTACATTCATAGTGATCATAACAATTCAATATAATCATTCTTATTATCTAACTAAATATGTTAGATAATACCCATGTGGCAAAAAAAAGATTATTTTATATCTTATTACAAATGATCTGTCTACAATATTCAATTTTAAAAACTGTAATGGAATTGCTTAAAGATACACCTTTAAATATACCATTTAGTTTTAGGCAACCATTATTTTGCTTGTTTTTGAAATGAAATATCATGTTTTGAAATCAAAACGAGAAAAATGAAACCAAATTTCCATATTGAACAAAAAATACAGCACTGTGCAAAAGTTTTAGGCACCTATAACTTTGTTATAGATTTTTTATTTTATGACTTCTACATGTGAACTCTTTAGAATTTTCTATATTTCTGCATAAATATGACCTAAAACACCATCAGATTTTCACACAATTCATAAAAATAGACAAAGAGAACCCGATTAAACAAATGAAATAAAAAAATATATACTCTGCCATTTATTTATTGAGGAAAATGATCCAATATTACATATCTGTGAGTGGCAAAAGTATGTAACCCTTCGCTTTCAGTATCTGGTGTGACCCCCTTGTGCAGCAATAACTGCAACTAAAAGTTTGCGGTAACTGTTGATCAGTCCTTCACGTCGGCTTGGAGGAGTTTTAGCCCGTTCCTCAGTACAGAACAGCTTCAACTCTGGGATGTTGGTGGGTTTCCTGACATGAACGGCTTGCTTCAGGTGCTTCCACAACATTTCTACTGGATTAAGGTCAGGATTTTGACTTGGCCATTCCAAAACATTAACTTAATTCTTCTTTAATCATTCTATGGTAGGGGTCATTCTTTGTGCTTAGCGTCGCTGTCTTGCTGCATGACCCACTTTCTCTTGAGATTCTGTTCATGAACAGATGTCCTGACATTTTCCTTTAGAATCCGCTGGTATAATTCAGAATTCATTGTTCCATCAATGATGGCAAGCCGTCCCGGCCCAGATGCAGCAAAACAGGCCCAAACCGTGATACTACCACCACCATGTTTCACAGATGAGATAAGGTTCTGCAGATGGGCAGCAATGCTCTTTTTGGAGAGCAGTGACTTTCTCTTTGCAACCCTGCCATGCACACCATTGTTGTTCAGTGTTCTCCTGATGGTGGACTCATGAACATTAACATTAGCCAATGTGAGAGAGGCGTTTAGTCGCTGAGAAGTTACCCTTTGTGACCTCGTGGACTATTACAAAAAGTCTTGCTCTTGGAGTGAACTTTGTTGGTCGACCGCTCCTGGGGAGGGTAACAATGGTCTTGCGTTTCCTCCATTTGTACACAATCTGTCTGACTGTGGATTGGTGGAGTCCAAACTCTTTAGAGATGGTTTTGTACCTTTTTCCAGCCTGATGAACATCAACAACTCTTTTTCTGAGGTCCTCAGAAATCTCCTTTGTTTGTGCCATGATACACTTCCACAAACGTGTGTTGTGAAGATCAGACTCTGATAGATCCCTGTTCTTTAAATAAAACAGGACGCTCACTCACACCTGACTGTCATCCCATTGATTGAAAACACCTGACTCTAATTTCACCTTCAAATTAAATGCTAATCCTAGAGGTTCACATACTTTTGTCACTCACAGATATGTAATATTGGTTCATTTTCCTCAATAAATAAATGACCAATTGTAATATTTTTGTCTCATTTGTTTAATTAGGTTCTCTTTGTCTACTTTAAGAACTTATCTACTTTTGACCTTAATATAGGTCACATTTCTGCAGGAATATAGAAAATTCTAAAGGGTTCACAAACAGCTATAAACTGTTCCCTCAAATCTCGGTTTATTTTCTACTGCTCCTGTCTACTGCAAAATTTGATTTACTTTTCATGCAATTGCATGTTTAACAACTGTACTGTAACCGTGTACTTAAATGTCTGCTGAATCCCAGCAGCTGTCAGCAGGCGGTGGGGTTATTCTTCATGTCGTTCACTCCATACTGGGCGACCAGACTGATGGTGTTTGATGTTACACTTGGCTTCAAGTTGAATTTTTTTTTTTTATTAAAATAGAAAAACAGATGATAAACTCTGGCCCAGAGTAAACAACTACCTTGTGGCCAGTCATCATGTGATATTGGAAGAGTAGTCAAGACCAAACTTTTTGCACTATATGGCCAAATGTTTGGTCAAATGTTTGAGGACACCTGCCCATCACACCCATATGTGCTTGTTGAACATCCTGTTCCAGATTTAGTCCCCCTTTGCTGTTATATTAACCTCCACTCTTATGGGAAGGCTTATGTCATGCTTCACAAACATCTGGGCCCTACTTTGAGAACCACTGGTCTAGACACGGTGCTGGAATCTGATGCTGAAGCAGCATCCCATATGGATTTCTCATTAAAAAAAGATTGGTTTTTTTGTGTGTTTTTTTTTTTTTTTTTTTAAATGCAGACTTCCTAAAGCAAAACTTGTTTGCTTCGTTTGCTTCATAGTTTATCGTCATAATTTAATCTGAATGAGGAATCTGATATGCATATGCCTGGCAGATGGATACAAATCAATAGATAACAAACTCAATATTTTTGTCCTTTTTAGAGCTTTGATAGGTTATCTCAGATTGCTATACAAAACAGCTTGGCTTGTCATCCGGTGTGCATTATGTAAGCGCTGGTACCGTATCCACGACGAAACCAGAGATGCCCTTATCTTCTCATGCATTAAAATCTGGCACAATGTCAGTGCAGAAACCCTGTTCAGAACTGTGTTTGATTTGTATGTGGTTTAGACCACATGCACAGAGGAACTGCAAAGTGGTGAGATATGTTTTTACAGAGACAGGCCACACACGAGCTCCTCAAAGCTCAAATGATCACAGTTAACACATTTATACACACACACACACACACACATATATATATATATACACACACAGTACTGTGCAAAAGTTTTAGGCACATGCTAAGAAATGCTGTAGAGCAAAGATGCCTTCAAAATAATGAAATTAAATGCTTCTACATTTAAAAAAAAATACCGTAAAGAGCAGTAAACAGTAGTAAATGAAAAATTCAATATTTGGTGTGACAAAAAAAATAAAATAAATAAAATTAAAATAGTGGTCTCCGGTACAGGAAGTGAGCTGGTAAGTTTTATTGAGCATCTTGCAGAACCAGACACAGTTCTTCTGGACACTTTGACTTTCGCACTCGCTTCTTATTTCTGCAGCGAAACCCAGCAGCCTTCATTGTGTTTTTTTTGTCTGAAAAGTGTCTCTTACGTAATACGCTGCTTTTTTTAATGACATACAAACATTTTTCTGTAACATTTAATTTCGTGCTAGAAAACTAATGTTTGGGAATCTAAAATGTTTTTTGTACTGATTCGATAATGTAGGAGTCATAAAATAAAAAATCTATAACAAAGTTTGTACTAAAAAAATAGGGTGCCTAAAACTTTTGCAGAGTACTGTATATATATATATATAGATATATATATATATAGATAGATAGATAGATAGATAGATAGATAGATGGGGCACGTCAAAAAATCAAAACATTCTTTAACATTCTCCTCTTTATAATTGTGAAGTTCAGAGCGAATGTTGTGATAAACCATAAACCGATATAATGCACCACATGGCTATCATGCCAGAAAATGTCACCAGACCTCAAAACCTTAAAACAATAATTTGTGTTTTAGAACATGTCGTACAGGTTGGAGTTGGTGGATTTTGCAAACGTGCAGCTTGGCTTCACCTGAAAAAGCCCTTGCAGCCTTCGCAGGTCATGGCATTGAAGTGGAATCCAGTGGCCTTGTCTCCGCAGACGCCGCAGATCCGCGGGGCGTTGCGGTCAATCTCATCCGTACCCTGTGCAGATGTGCTCACGGCCATGGCCTCCATTACTGAGAGAAGGAGACAGACCAAACTTTATTATTATTATTATTATTTTTTTTTTTTACTAAAACCAGATCAATTGCTGTTTTGAATTCTCCTCCGCGCTGACAGGTTATAACAGGTTAAGCACTGGTTATAATATCACTCATATCACATATTATCGCAGAAACACGCAGGAATAAGAAACTCGTTTCCAAGCTTGCAGGAGTGCACTGATAAACTGATAAAAATCACGCTCTGCACGGCAAAAAAAAACAAAAAAAAAAAACAAAGTATTAATCAAAACAAAATCAAAAGGGGAGATTCAAACGCTATGCGCTGCTTTAGATGATGAACCTCACATCAGGATAAACAGATCATGATCAGTAGTGTTCAGAAATCGTTAACTCAATTTACATTTTTGCATAATTTTGTCTTTTATGCCGCATTCTTTTCTTTTCCAAAGAAGGTCGAAATTCTTAACAACGTTCGAATCAGAGTTCAGAAAAAGGTGCAGGGAGGAAAAGGTCGCGTACGATCGGAAACCCCAGGAGGAAAAGGAAGAGGAAAGGGGGGGGAATGAACAAACGAGAGGCAGAATGGTGGTATTACTGTTAAATGGGTCATTGGAAGTTCACTTGCTAATCAAGGCTACAGAGTCTTATATAACAGCACCCACCCCTTCTATTCTATTCTACTCCACTCGAATTTCCACTCGCTTTTATTCCGCTCTTTTCTGTACATGCCATCTGTGCTAGTCCAGTCCACTCCCACTCTACTCCCGTCCACTCCATAACAGCGGCCTTCCTACCTACTTTTACCCCTATGGATTCTTTTTCGTTTTATTTACTCGAGTCGATTCCGTTTTATTCTATTGCACTATATTCTACTTACGTCTTTCTGTTCTGCTCAAGACTTCCATTCAATTCCACCTCTTATTCTTTTCAATTCTATTATAGTCTATGCGTGTTGTTGAACCCATTCTATTCTATGTACATCCACTTATTCTATATTTATATATTGACTCATTTTATTCTATATAATTCTATATTCATATCTTCCATTCGACGCCGTCCTATCGTATTCTACATGTGATTTATTCTTATCTATGTCCGTCTTCTATTCGATTCAATCATATGTACCTATTGCATTCTATTCTATGTCTGTTTTCTATTCTATTCCTTGCAATTCAATTAATATCTTCTAGTACATTCTGTTCTGTCTTTGTATTCTATTCTTTTCATGTCGTCTACTACAATATATTCCAGTTCTGTCTCTCGTTCTATTCTACTTATGTCTTCTATTGTATTCTATGTGTATAATGTCTAGTCCATTCTATTCAATACTATTTAAGTCTATGGATCTATTCTATTCTATGTATTGTCTTCTAATTCATTCTCTTTGGCTCTGCAGATGCCTTCTTATCTTATTCTATTTACGCCTTCTATTACAATATATTCTAGTTCTGTCTCTTATTCTATTCTACTTATGGCTTCTCTTCTATTTGTATATCTTCTAATCCATTCTACTGAATTCTGTGCATCTGTTCTATTCTACTTTTCGCCCAATCCATTTTATTCAATTCTATGCCTCTATTATATTCAATTTGTCAGCTAAACTATATTCTATTCAATGTATTTCTACACATCTTCTATTCTATTTTTCCATTCTATTCTATTTCCAGCTCTTATTCTACTCGCCTTCTATTCGATTCTATTGCTCTGCTTGGCTTTTATCCTGTATACGTCTTCAATTTTAGTTCTATTATTTCTATTCTATTCTATCGTTCCGTTCTATTCTAGTTCTGTCTTTTATTCTGCACAAATTTTAAATGGTAACAACGCTCCCAGTCACCTCAGTGTGAAAACATTGAGTGCTCGGTTTGTGTTTTTTTTTTTTTTTCTTCACGTGCTAAAACTTCAAAACACAAGGAGAGGCCAAAGAATATAAAACACATCTCAAAACCAACCTACGTGTTTACATTTGTGTGCTTTGCCTTGTTCTTCTCTATTCTATCCCATGCTACTCTATACTCTGTATTCTACTCCATTCTAATGCATTCTCTGCTCTCTGACCTTATGTTCTTGACGCCACCGGAATAACTTAAACCGGACCCGTCTTCTCGTCCACCCGAGGCATCAGCTGCACATTATGTACACGTGCACGAAGCAAGTGCTAAACAGAAATGTGCACCTTTAATATGCAGTACCATAGACACCCTGTGTGCACCGTGTGTGCATGAATAAGCATCCATCATCCATCATCCATCATCAGTGCTCACGGTGTCCAGGTTGTGTATGTATGCGTGGTCAGAAAAACAACTACAACAACAAGGAATAATTAATGTGAGTAATCGTCTCCCACGAGAGACACACAGAGAGCGTAACCGAGTAAACAGGGAGATCTGGAATGCGAGTGTACGCCTCAGTCTTTAAAGGCATGATTTCCACGAAGAGTGACGCCGAGAGCGACGGCACCAGCTGCAGTAATGGAAGGGGGCCGTGCCGAGGCGGCCACAGCTTCCTGGAAGCTATCAGCCTGTTTTCCACACTGCGAGGGTTAGAACAGCTCACACAGCGAAGCTGGAACACACTCATGCATTTTGCACATTTACACACACACACACACACACACACACACATTCACATTCATGCACATTCGGCTGGTAAAGACCAGACGTTGCTTTTGTTTACTGACAGACGAGCTGGAAAACCATTTGTGCTTGGAATTATTGGGGGGGCGAAAAAACGCTTTGAAGCAAATACAAAATGATAAATTTGAATTCAATTCAAGAGTCAAATTCTTCCCAAAAAGCTTAAAAGCAAATTAAACATAACAGAAGATAAATAGTTTAAAAGAAGATTATTAGCCAAATCGCTTCCTTTATGCAAAATATGCAGAAAATCCTTTAAAATTCTAACAATTGTTTTGCCCAATTGAAAAAAAAGAAGAAATAAAAACATCTGCAAATTCCAGCTGTGCAGCCAGCAATGTTTCGTTATTTTGCATAAATAAATTTATATAAAATGTTCTCCAATCCATATTCATTGAATTCATTTTTTTTTTTTTTTAAATATTACACAAATTTTATTGCATTTATTTCAAGCTGTGGCGTTTTTATCTGCTCTCCTCTTTGCTCACCACGTCATCTGACACAATCAAACAAACTTCTGGACGACAGATAGCATGCTGCTCAACGGCTACGTGCTCCAACAGTTAAATCTAGCAAATGTTACTACACAAATTTGTATGCAAGGTGGATTTGTGAACTCTGTTTACATAGCTCAGTAATCAGATAGACTGGCAGAAATTCGAGAAGCAAAACAGTGGTTTTGGCAGAAAGCTCGTGAGGCCCCGGAGACTTCCCACTTTTCAAAGTCGTTTTCGAATCACATGACTGTTACATAACCGATGGTATGCAGCTCTGGAATGAGCTGGAATGCCGGAGCGGGCCCGCGGCTACGCGCCAACATACACCACCGCTTCCAACCTCACTGCAGTCGGACTACTTCTCTGTCAGCGCAGTCAGAGTTGGCCTGTTTTCCAGCACCCCTGCGTCTCTAAATGTACAGCGCTAAGTGGAGTCCTGCTGAACGAGTAACCACTGATCACATGACAGAACGGCCTCACAAGCCTCACGACAATATTATTACTGTAGCCTTAAACCACACTCAGGCATTTATAAGCTCTTCTCATGAAGTGGAGTTTTAGAAACAACGGGTACAGATCAATTCTAAATGAGAACATTCTAAATAGTAAATGAGGTTTATATCATCTGTAAACATTGACTTTAGTTCAGTATTTCGATGGTAAATACAAATACAAGTTGTCTATCTAATATGTCAATATAAATTGGAGTAGTTCATCCAGCTTGTAAAGGTAAATACGAGTTGTACATGTAAACTTTTATTGGTTTATCTAACTTGTAAATATAAATTCTGAAATGTTCATCATTGTAAATATAAATCTGAGTTGTTTATCTAACCTGTAAATATAACATTTAAGTTGTTTATCTAACTTGGAAACATTTCATTTGATTTGTTGATCTAACTTGGAAATTTAAATATAAGTTATTTATCTAACTCGTAAATATAAAATTGAGTTGTTTATCCAGCTTGTAAATATAACATTGTTTTGTTTATCTAACTTCTAAATATTACATTTGAGTTGTTCATGCAACTTGTAAATATTACATTTGATTTGTTTACCTAACCTGTAAATATAAATATAAGTTGTTTATCTAACTTGTATGCATTAGTGAGTTGTTTATCTAACTTGGAACTACGAAGTTGAGTGGTTTATCTTCCTTGTAAATATAAATTTGAGTTGTTTATCTACCTTGTAAATATTACATTTGAGTTGTTTATGCAACTTGTAAATATAAATTTGAGTTGTTTATGTAACTTGTAAATATAAATTTGAGTTGTTTATCTAACTTGTAAATATAAATTTGAGTTGTTTATCTACCTTGTAAATATTACATTTGAGTTGTTTATGTAACTTGAACAGTAAATATAAATTTGAGTTGTTTATCTAACTTATAAATATCAAATTGAGTGACTGAGTAAAATAAAATAAAATCGAGTTATCATCAAACTGACAAAAGTCAAATTGAGTATTTTTTCTAACTGGTCAAGATCAAATTGATTTATTAATTATTACAGCGCCATATTGTGTCAGGACAGCACCGGCATGTCAGTCAGCAGCTGCTGTAACTCGATCGTGGACGGGAATAAAGTCAGAGTGGACAAATGAAGCGCGCTGGAGTCTGTAAACACGCGCCGCGTTGTCTTCCCTTCCACGTCGCGCGCTGCACAACGTCCTTCTGTTAAGGCGATCATTCCCGTATCCGAGGTCAAGACGTCTTCGTCGTTGAGACCGAGATTACCGAAATGAATAGCCAGGCTAATCCGTCGCCGGGTCCAGTTACATTTTAATGGTTGTGCTCGGAATGCACCACGGTTATTTTGTGGTAAAGGACGACCATGGGACGGAACTCGCTATTTTAATGAGGTGCTTTTAATATGCAGGGCGGCCTGCTTTTCAAACTAGTTTGGAAACCACGTATTTATTAATTCGATCATTATATGATCGCAGTGCAGCGAGCCAGGGTGTCGGGTTTTGAATGAAAGCGGATGCCATATGAACAAATAAAACTAAAAAAGTTTTAAAAAATTTTCCCGACGTTCTCGATGAATCGATAAGGCATCCGTCATAAATCGAAACGTTTCTTTTTTTTCACGTTATGATAATCTAGTCGAAAAAGATCATGGTTTCGTAGTCTTAATAAACAATAATATTTAACATTTTTTAAAAACACACAGGATGGTGGTTCTTCTTTTCCTATTTTTGAGAACGACTTAATCTAAAACATCCAGACTACTACCTGGGAGAAGTGGAGAGGGGGAGCATTTCCAAATGCCCTAGATCTGCACACAACAACTCTGAACTTTGGACCTTGTTCTTCGGTGCTGGCGGGAAATGAAAAGGGCCGCCGTGTAGCTGGCAGCCGGACAGAAAAGTAGAGGGGGGAAGAAAAAAAACAAAACAAAAAAAAAAACAGCGAGAAAAAAAAAAAAAAAAAAAGGAGCTGCTTTGCGGTTGAAAGTGGTATGAGGGGCCCTCCATCCTGAGCAGGGAGAGAAAAATGAGTCATCCTGCACGCTTCAGCTCTGGAACCCTGATGCTTTCCAAATCTTTGGACGTTGCACACATATTAGCTTATTGATTGCCCGACGATTAAGTACGATGTGAGGTCTTCGGGACCAGCAGGGGGGGAAAAAAAAATGGTTTGAGGCATGCAAATCAGAGACACATAAGTCAGCGGAGGAAACACGCCATTTAACAGGGCTCTGATCGAGCTGTGAGCTGCAAAAATAAATATGTCAGGATCTATTAGTGGATCAAAGCATCTGGAGGAAATATCCTTTCGGCTTACTATAAAAAATATATCACATCGCAGAAATGAAACATTAATGAAAAGTGATTTATTAGACCCCATAAGCAGTCTCAAACTAGCTACTGGAGTTAAAAAAAAAAAAAAAGTATATACTGTGCAGTTATTGTGCAGATATATGCAAAACAACTATATAATAATACCGCAGGAGAATTCTCAATTCTGATTGGTCAAGAAGGTGTTGATTAAAGCAAAGATTTATATTAATTATCATTTTTATGGTAAAAGCTCGTTTGTCAGGAAGTTGATATGGTATACGTTTTATTTAACGCTCATGGAAGGAGTCTCCAGCGTCAGCGCTTTGTAACACTCTGTAACGTTTACACCGTGGGAAAATCTTCAGGACTTTGCACTTTCTCGGTCACGTGACAAGTTTTTTTTTTTCTCCTTCCTTCAAGAGTGAAAAAAACAGGTGCGTGAACGACACTATAGTGAAAACAGGAGCTAACTTCTTTCACGAACATGAAATGTGACTATAAACGGATAAAAAGTATGACAGTTCGTTCGTTGATAACTAAAATAATGTCAGCGTTGTCAGGTTTTTGTGGTGTAAAAGGAATAAACACTTCAGGGTGTGCTGTTGTAGGAAAGTAATCAACTGTAGGTCCGGTTCATCACAGCATGCCGTCACTGATTATTTTCCTTTTAACAGCGTATCCCCGAGGGTTTTAGTCATTATATACTATGATACAGTCTTGTAAACCTGCAGTGTTAGTTAAAAAAAAAAAAAAAAAGAAGTACACATCATGCAGAAGATCAGCAGGAAGTCCTTTAACGATCCTTAACGATGGATAACAACTTGAAACTTTAGACTCCCAGAGCTTAAAAATCAACTCGGAGATAGTGTTATACACACACACTTTGGAACTTGGTGAATTCTGTGCAGCTTTTCCCGTGAGAATGATTGACCAGGTATCAATACTCCAGAGGTGTTCGGGAGTTCGGGAGAATAAAGAAATAATGCACGCAGAAGTTCATCAATATGCTCACGTTGATTCATGTGAACATGTCATGTGAGTGATTCACACCGGGAGCTGTTGGACAAGGACGGAGTAACTCGCGCCCGCTGAATTCTCAATTCTGATTGGTCGAAAGGTGTTGATTAAAATCACCTAAAATCCGGCGAAGTATAATATCTGGCTATTGGTCGTCATTTTCCATCGATTGATGGAGTTAAAAAGGGCTGGCAAGTTGTTCGTATCAACAGATGGAGATACAGATTTGGCCTGTGCGAACTTGCACGGACAAAAAGAAAAAAAAGAAAGGAAAAGAAAAGTGAATCGGCCCAGCATTTAGTCCTTCATCAATATGCCAACACCGAAGCTCAAAAATCAAACTGGACCGGCTGTATTCACAATAAAGTTCGGTTAAAAAAATGACACAAAACAGGAGAACGGTGAAGAAAGCACTTATTTGTGTTTGTTCTGTTCACCCTGTAAGTCGGATCATTATTGTACAAACACTACATGGACTTAGAGACAGAGCATGAAACAAATGCAACAAAGCACGTTGGTTTGTATTTTATGCATGTTTCACAGAGCGTTTGTGGGTTGGAACGTTGGATAAGACGGATTCCCTGAGCGTCACAACAGGAAAGCGTTTGCTCTGTCGTCGACTGCTCCAACGCAGGCATCTCCAGCATGTTGCTCGCGAGCAACGGGTAACTCCTTGTCTGTATTTGAGTAGCTCACCAAATGGCGATCAACCAATTCAGTAAATGAACGCACCCTGGGAACACCTTCCCACTTCAAGTCAATCAAAAGAACAAAAGTGATTACTTGAGATGTTGCGTTTCGGTTAAATGAAGTTCACACAACTTTGTCAAATTAATAGGCGTGTCAGTTACACCAAATGATCGAGACTAAGCCAATGTAACATAAAGCGGTATCGGCATGCTTATTTACTGAATAAAATCTCCACAAATGAATAAACGTTTGGGCCTAAAAAGGCAGAAAACATACTATTCCCATGAAGAATGGAAATAACAATGAAAAGTGTGTCTGTGTCATTTGTGGTACAAGCATCTCATTCGGAAAAAATGTAACACTGACGGTGGCGTTTTGCTCCAGTTCACAGCAACTTTGCATTCCTGTGGGGAGCAAGCTACAGAAGGACGAGATAAAGGACCTGAAAGCACTTACAAGACAGCGATCTCTTTTTACTAACCCGACAAAGAACACCAAGGCGGCAGTAGAGGCATCGTTTAAAGTGGTTGCACATCCTAACAAAGCACAAGAAGGCCTTCACAGATGGTGGGATAGTAAAGGAAGTTTAGTGGCAAGGAGAGAGAGTCTGGGCTGTCTGTAGAATGGACGAGACGAATGGAATGGGACATGGGGCAAGATGCAAATGGTTTTCAGTCCAGTGTGATCAGCTGTGTTCATCTGGAAGGAAACGGAAAAAAAAACAAAACGTTGATATCTACAAGGTTTTGAAGCACTACTTCGTGGAAAGAAACATATCAATTGAAAAGCTACCGTAGCGTCGACACGCTACGGATTGATTGCAAGGCAGACCCGGACTTTCCTAAATTGTTGAACTATCACTTCATCGTTCGACCAAAGGCTGTACAACACAAAAGTTTCAAACTGTTTCTTGAGGAACTGTGTGCTGAGGATGATGACGTTCTTCTCCACACTGGAATCAGATGGCTAAGCAGGGGTAAGATACTAAGATACCAACAACGCTTTCTTTCTTTGCTTAATGAAACCAAGGCCTTCGTGGAATCAAGGAAGGAAGACACATCCCTATTGTCTGACGCTGGTTGGCTGCTTGATCTTGCATTCCTGACAGATATAGCAGAGAAACTGAATGTCCTGAACCTACAATTACATTGTAAAGACAAAACCATCTGTTACACGATCAGTGCCTGTGAAGCCTTTTAAAGGAAAACTGGCAGTTTATCTCCAGCAAGTGAAAAATAAAAGATATTGGAAAGCCATGCAGAGGCAGCTGGTGTTTTGGATGTACAGAAGTATTGTGACCGGCTGTACAAGCTTGGCCAGGAGTTTGAGGACAGGTTCAATGGTTTTGATAAAGTTTGAGCTCTGTATGGTGTTCATTGCCAACCCCTTCATAGAGGTTGATTTGAGTGGGATTGCAGAGCAGATCGCCGAACTGTTCAGTGTCAGTCCTGTAGCGATGGGAGATATTACAAAGCATGGTAGAGCCAGAAAACTACAAGGACAATTGTCAATCAGCTCTGAAACTATCTGCTTTATTTGGCTCCACATACCTTTGTGAAGCAGTGTTTTCTGAGATAAATATAATTAAATCTAAATTCAGAAGCAGGCTGACATTTAAATGACTCTATAAGAGTGCGTTTAAGTTGATACACTCCAGCATACACCTCTATCAAGGACTCTTGGTCTTGCTCTATCATAAGTTTGAATCCTGAAGATACCACAAGCCTCAAAGAGCAAACTGGCCACGCTCTCCAGGTGGGAGAGATGGCGTCAGTCATTCTCTCGCCTGTCAATCACAGCAACACTAGCCAATCATGTGCTCGTGTATGTGGAAGAGGGCAGACAGTGCTTTCTTCCGACTGTGTTTGAGAAGTTTGAAAAGATGAAGCTTCAACTGTTTCAAAGTAAGCACTATGCCGTCACCCTCCCCAGTCAGTAGCTGTCCTGTGATAGCTATCTAGTGACTTACAAAGGTGTCAAAGAAACGCTAATGGACAGCAAAGACAAGAAAGGTGGAAGACTTAGGAACAAACTAAGAACCTGTGTGTATATAGCCAAAGGTTTGTAAACACCTGACCATCCCACCCATGTCTGCTTCTTCCCCAAACTGTTTCCACAAAGTTGGAAGCGCACAATTGTCTAGAATGTCTTTATGTAATGTCTTTATTGTAATGCTGTAGCGTTACAATTTCTCTTCACTGGAACTAAGAGGCTCAAACCCGTTCCAGCATGACGATGCCCCTGTGCACAAAGCGAGCTCCATGAAGACACGGTGTGTTACGGTTGGAGTGGAAGAACTCGAGTGTCCTGCACAGAGCCCTGACCTCAACCCCACTGAACACCTTTGGGATGAACTGAAATGCCGACTGGGCGTTTGACATCGCTAACGCTCTTGTAGCTGAATGAACACAATTCCCCTCAGCCACGCCCCAAAATCTAGTGGAAAGCCTTCCCAGAAGACTGGAGCAAAGGGGGAATAAATCTGGAACATCTGGGATGTTCAACAAGCACAAATGGACGTGATGGTCTGGTGTCCACAAACGTTTGGCCACGTGTTAATGAACACATTTTTTTTGTCAGCATTATGAAACCAAAATGAAAAGGGTAAACTGAATTATTATGAGATTTGAGAGAATTTGTATTCGTAATTATAATTTCAAAACTATTGCTTTTGGCCTTTCAAGGGCTCATAAATATGCTGATCCAGTTTAACTGGTGACTTTTTGTATGTGGGAAGACTAAGCACACGAATAACATGAAAAAAAAAAAAAAAAAGGCAAAATTTTTGTGACATATTTTGCTTTCACAAATACAGGTGGGTTATTTTTGTATTAATGAGTGAAATTCGTTCTGACAGCCTCACACCACAGAGTACAACTACCTGTCTTGCACAATTACGCTTGTTACGGAGTCACTGTTAGTTATGGGGTATGATCGGAAGATTACCTCACCACCGGCTTTTTACCTGATCAAGTTTCTTACTCCAAAAAAACAAACAAACAAACAAACAAACAAACAAAAAAAAACCCTGCCACTGGACTCGCACTAAATTATACTACAGCAACATCCGTTTCTCGGCACTGAAACCCTTTAGCTACGAATCTGTTACTGATGTAAACACATTACACTGCTACCACCTGCCACTCGTAGCAACATTCCTAACTTGATCGTACACAACAGCTATCAAACCCGTGATAAATACTGACGGTGTGAAGAGGATTTATGCCAAAGAAATGATCACAGATTTTCCACCACCAGCTTGTGTTGTTTTCTTTTAATTTTTTTTTTATTAATACTAATAATTTAAGATCTGGTTATTATATAGTGAAAATTTCAAACCCTGACACTGGTATACCAAACACACTCTCGTGAAATCAGATAAAGTGATCGCATTTTGAATATGTAAAGAACGAGCTTTTCGTTTTGGAATGGCAAATTGAATCTGTCCAGCTAAAAGGCATTCAGAAAGATGAGCTACAACTCATGAGAGTCTATGTGTGTGTGTGTGTGTGTGTGTGTGTGTGTGTGTGTAAATGTAATTGTAGTTCTGTCTGTACTGTGTGCGTTTCCGTGACGCTTTAACAGTAATACACGTTTATTTGGTCATGCCAGCCAACCCACAACTACGTTTAAATAAATCTTTGGTCTTTACTTGGCAAATCAAATCAAATCCAATCGTGAATGTGATCACGGAAAGACGGAGTGTTAACAGAGCGTGATGTGTGATAAAGCACACATCCGGCCGCTTAATCTCGTCCCTGCAGGACGACAGAAAGAAGATAAACGCCTCATTCTAGCTTTCTGTACCGCTCTCTTAGTCCATAACATCTCCAAATTAAAAGGATTGGTGTAAATGAGTCCAGGACGCTCTATATAACCCAATCAGGATTGATATATCTGATGAAACTACACAAATACAATCCTACCGCAGGCACATTAGCTCTCCTGGAAGCTGCAAGAACTGGAACGAGAAACTAAAATGCAAAGCGGTACCTCAAGAAAATCAGTTTTAGGAAGAAAAAAAAAAAAAAAAAAGAGCTTAATTTTTCCCAGAGATCACAAAGTCATAAATCATAATCGCAGAGGTTAACCCGAGACTTACATTTATTACCTGAGAGCAGACCAACGCTGACATTATGTTCTTCTGTCGTCGGATTTTTCCCAGGCCCAGAAGGAAAATGTGCCAAAGTTCATGCATCATCACGACATAGTAAATTCTCTCAGTGCTGCGAGCATACAGCCTCAGGATATAATTGGTGTCTGGTATCAGATATCTCCTGTGTTTGTTTTCCTACCAGACCTGTTTCACCCCTGAGATGTACAGTACTGTGCAAAAGTTTATTAGGCACCCGATTTTTTTATTTTTTATTTTATGATGTCTACATGATCAAGTCAGCACAAAAAGAAACATTTTAGATTCCCAAAACATTAGTTTTCAGGCACAAAATGAAATGTTACAGAACAAATGTTTGTATGTCATTAAAGAAAGCAGCATATTACGTAAGAGACACTTTTCATAAGAGACAAAAAAACACAATGAAGGCTGCTGGGTAAAAAATAAGAAGCGAGTGCCAAAGTCAAAGTGTCCAGAAGAACTGTGTCTGGTTCTGCAAGATGCTCAATAAAACTTACCAGCTCATTTCCTTATAAAACTGCACTAATTGTACCGCACAAATTTAATTTGTATTTTTTTGTCACACCAAATACTGTTTACTGCTCTTTACGGGTTTTTTTTGCAAATGTAGAAACGTTGAATTTCATTATTTTGAAGACATCTTTGTTCTACAGCATTTCTTTGCATGTGTCTAAAACTTTTCCACAGTACTGTAGATTAGCAGGGGGAAAAACGGACATGCTGGAGACTGACCAACAGATCGCTTGTTATTCTGTAATCCTAATATGGTGTGATCGAAATTCATCCAGCGTGTTCAGTGTAACTGGGTTAAAATTGGGATTTAAACACAATTTTCATCCTAAATGGAGTAAAAAAATTTTTAAAAAGTGTGTAATCATTGATATGGTGACGTTTTCTCTGAGGAAAGTCTCCGGTGTGAGTGCTTCGTAAGAAACACAGGTAAAGCTGTAACTAAGGTTTTTGCGCCATGGAAAAGCTTTCAAATGAAGGGCAAAGGGCAATGAACGAAGTTGCGGTTTTGCTGTTTTTTGTTTTGCTTTATTCATTTCAAGAGCGAGAGAGAAAAGACAGGTGGTTTTAATGTCTGTAATAGGACTAGTGAAAATAAACCAATATGTTGATGATAATAGTAACTATAATGATTAACATGCAAATCATTCAGGTTGGATTTCCTCAAAATCTCACTGATATACATTTCTGAGAAACGTGTGTGTGTGTGTGTGTGTGCGTGTGTGTGTGTGTGTGTGCGTTCTTGCCACCTAGTTATACCCCCGAAATCAGACACTATTCTCTAAAATCCATCCATTTTCCATTCCATCTCTAACCAATCAAGCGCCATTTTCCTTCATCGTGACTTGGCAATTTATTCCTATGTAAATGTGTACTTTCTCCAAATCGAACACTAAAGAAAGTGATGGAGGGAACTTTCACAATGTGGACAGCGGAAAAAAAAGAAAAAAGAAAAAAGCACAGATCCTTTTAGCCGAGCGACCGCAGCTTTATGTCAATCCAAGCCTGAACGCTTAATTATTCAAATCCTATAGCGCTGTGGCTGGGAGTTGATTTACATGCCGGCTGAGTGTGACCGCGAGCGCAGAGGCTCAAGCTTCACGTAAGGCTCGAAGCCGTGCGACACAGAGGAGGCCTGCTCATTAATTCAGACTTAGAACCTGGAAATCTCTTAATCGTCAAATATGAAGGGCTTTCAACAGAGAGACATTTGGGAACAGATTTTTTAACAGGTTTACATTGATGCAGACATGTGACTGGTTTTCCCACTTCATGGTCAAAGGTAACGGTGAACAAGTCACTGGTCAGAGCATCCGGGACAAGCGGATTACGTTTCTAGATTATTCAGTCTTCATTCGTAGTTGGTGGACAAGTAGGTTCGCCACAACACAACGCACAACGAACACTTTATCGTGTGAATCGCACCTCGCAAAGCCGTCATGTAACTCTCTACTAGCACAACACGCAGTCACCTCGCAGTTAAAACCGTTTATCGAGCTGGATAATCATTGCTTATTTATAACAGCACACCAATTTGTTGTCACTTGAGTGCCTAAACTCCACCTCCCGCTACTGGAAATGGCACTAATAGCACAGTGTTCTCTTTTAGGTCAACACCACACACACACACACACACATGTTAAGCGTCAGGAGACACTGGGAAAGGGAAATGGTTGCTTGATGACTGCTAATGACAACCAGAGTAAACAAGAAAAGCCTCCATCGGCTTGTGCCGAAAGCTACTTTCCTGTGGCAGAAAAACGTACTTACCCAGGATTTTGCCATCGCAGAAATTAAAGCACAATCAAGGAAACTCTGCAATGTTCGGAGGAATATAATACAATTTTTTTTTCAAAATTACCGCAGATTTTCCACAGATTTGGGCCAAGACGCGTTATGTGATGTCATCACAACACATGAGTACAGCTAAAAGGTCTCATTTACCAACAGACATAACTGCGAGAAAAAAGAAACCCCGCAAGCTGCATTGCAAATTTTTTTACAAAGCATTTTTGGCTGCGACAATGACAAAGAAACCTCCACGAACTCCTGTACGGACTGACTTACTGATACAAAGCGCTGACACTGGAGACTCCTTCCATGTCTTAAATATTAAATAAACATCACTTTAAAGAAAGCTTCACTATATCAATGATTATACATTTTTCTTTGCATGTATGCATTTAATTATTTAGCCATTTATTGAGTCCCAGTTTTGGCAAAGGGCCGAAGCTTCGTTTATTATTTTCTGACTGAAAGAGATTTACGAGGATGTTTTCAGACCTACACTTTTTTGCTTTTCTGGTTCGTTTAATTATAAACAGAGTGAAACCAAACCCCACAAAATAGCAAACGAAACAAAAGAGTCAATTCCGAATAAATAGGAAGATTACAAAGTCATTCTGTACTGCTTCAGATACGTGTGAAAGTGCTCCAAGCCGAGCAGCGCCATGACAGCGAAAGCTAAAAGCATACTGTTTCAATAAGAGATGCACACAGCAAGTTTGTGGGATCCGTGACCTTGAAATGTCCTCTCTATTACTAAAGCAGGACAGGCATAGTTTGCTTCCAAACTCTTCTTCAGCAGAACCAAATGGCCACAAGCATTCCATTTCCGAAATGGAAGTTTCTGGTCTCACAACACGTCGTTAAAATGCAACGTCTTTTTTGTGAATAGTAAACAGAAAGCATGTCAGTTTACTTTTATATCTAAACAAATACATTTGGAGCTGTAACTGATTATTTTCAGTGACAACAGGTTTTTACCAGAATTCCAGTTGGTCTGTCGTATTGGTCCATCTGTGGCTCTTTCACTAGAAAACAAAGGTAGTAAACAACTTGTGTTCCTTTAAAGGAGAACTTCACCCTGAAACACGTTAAATATATTTATAGTTAATGTTATAGTATTTGTGATGTGTTTAGAGATTCGTATACTAATATTCTGCCTCGTCAGATGGGATATTACTATCCACTTTGAACTCATCAATCCACAGAACATTCTCCCAGAAGGTTTGAGGATCATCAAGGTGTGTTTTGACAAAAAAATTCAGACGAGCCTTAACGTTCTTCTGGGTTAGCAGTGGTTTTCACCTCGCCACTCTTCCATAAATGCCATTTATGCCCAATGTCTTTCTGATACAGTGACCTTTATTGATGCAAGAGAGGCCTGTAGTTCCTTTGATGTTGTCCTTGGCTCTTTTGTGACTTGCTGGATGAGTAGCTGCTGTGCTCTTGGAGGAATTTTGGAAGGTCGGCCACTTCTGGGAAGGTTCACTACTGTCCCGAGTTTTTTTTTTCCATTTGGAGATAATGGCTCTCACTGTGGTCCTTTGGAGTCCCAGAGCCTTTGAAATAGCTTTGTAAACCTTCCCAGACTGATGTATTTCAATCACCTTTTTCCTCATCATTTCTGGAATTTCTTTCAACTTTGGCATAGTGTGTTACTGGCTAAGACCTTTTAACCAACTTCATGCTGTCGAAAAAGTTCTATTTAAGTGTTGACTTGATTGAACAGGGTTTGCAGTAATCGGGCCTGGTTGTGTCTAGTCCAGCTGAACCCCATTATGAATGCAGTTTCATAGATTTGGGGAATTAGTAACTAATGGGACAAATACATTTTCAGACAGGCCCAGCTGGTATTGGATAAATTCTGTGCTTCAATAAATAACATTATCATTTAAAAACTGTATTTTGTGTTTACTCAGGTTGCCTTTGTTTTATCTCAGATTTTGTTTTCATTTCTGAAACAATTTAGTCTGAGATATACACAAAAACAGACGAAATCACAGTACTGTATATATACCCTTTTTTTTTTAGCATTCTGCGATGATAATTTTTGTAGATAAATAGTTGTTTTTTTAAAAGTGTGTTTCCTGTTCAAAAAAGGCAGGGGGGTGTAAACTTTCGCCCTGTATTGATTTACACTTTTTAAAATCTTTGGCTTTGAAACCTCAGGCGTATTTTATCATATTTTCGATCAGCCTTGAAAGACTGAGAGCTGGCAATGCTGGTGTCCTTTGAACCTCATTAATAAAGGGCAAATCAATAGATTACACAACTGAGCTATGCTAAACATTGGCATAAACATGGGCTCACAATAATAACTCCCATTTGCATGATAACATACTGTGTTTGTGATATTTAACTGATTTGATTGTTCAGTGATTGTTCATTGTGGTGTGTAGCATGCAAAAGCCTCGTTTCTCAAGTTACACTCGCTCTAGCAGGCAACGAAGCACTAAGAATAAAGATGTTCTCACGTCTATGCAAATTAGTTATGATGCTGTAAAGTGTAAACCAAACCAATGCTGCGTGTGTGCAGCCCAACGTTTTGACGACTGCCCACTCACAACGTTATTGTGTGGTGGGCAAAAATGGAAGAAGTGTGGCTTCAAGTTATCCCGGCATACATAATCTCAACCTCTTGTTATAGAGAAATGATAAGGTCAAGTGGCTTGGCCATTTAAGAACATTCCATTTCTTTGCCTTAAGAAGCCGCTGGGTTGTTTTGGGTCATTGTCCATCTGTACTGTGAAGCGCCGTCCTGTCATTTTTGCGGAATTTGACTGATTCTGAGCAGAAAGTATAGCTCTATACACTTCGGAATTCACCCTGCTACTTCAATCAGCAGTCACATTATCAATAAACACCAGTAAACCCAGTTCCACTGGCAGCCATACATGCCCATGCCATAACACTTCCTCCACCATGTTTGACAGAGGATGTGGTATGCTCTGGATAATGAGTGCTTCCTTTCCTTCTCCATACTCTTCTCTTCCCATCATTCTGGTACAAGATCATCTTGGTTGATCTTGAGTGTTACAAGCGTCGACTCCTTTTTGGGCTGTATATTGAGAGTTCCCATGACCAGCTTCCAAAAGCTAATTCAATGCTTGGAATCAACTTGAGAGCGTTTATCTTCCTAATTTGTCGTGTAACTGACGAGGAAACAGGCCACAGCTGGCCATGAAACTGCTTATTAGTCAACTGTCCAATTACTTTTGAGCCTGTGAACATGGCAGGACCCTGAAAATGAATGGTCGTAATTCCTAAATTCCTGAATGGCAGCGCCAGATCACCCTACAGCTCTCGCCTGGTTGGTTTCCCACTGAATCTAAGCAGGATTGAGCCTGGCCAGTACCTGAATGGGAGACCTCCTGGGGAAAACTAAGGTTGCTGCTGGAATGGTATTAGGGAAGCCAGGAGGTGGCGCTCTCCCTGTGGTCTGTGTGAGTCCTAATGCCCCAGTATAGTGATGGGGATGCTGTACTGTAAAAACAACACCGTCTTTTGGATGAGACGTTAAACCGAGGTCCTGACTCTCTGTGGTCATTAAAAATCCCATGACACTTCTCCTAAAAGAGTAGGGGTATAACCCTGGTGTCCTGGTGAAATTTCCCCATTGGCCCTTATCTATTATGGCCCCCTAATAATCTCCATCCCTGAATTGGCTACATCACCCTCCTCTCCTCTCCACCTATAGCTGGTGTGTGGTGGGCGTTCTGGCGCACTATGGCTGCCGTCGCATCATCCAGGTGGATACTACACACTGGCGGTGGTTTGAGGAGCCCCGCCACCCCCTCCACCCCCCCACAATGTTAAGCGCTTTGAGTGCCTAGAAAAGCTCTATATAAGTCTAAGGAATTGTTCATGTCAGGCAGTGCGGTATTCTTCCAAACTCCTAATGGTGCTGCCTTTTTGTTCCACAAACTTGTGGAAGCAGACACGAGGACTGCACATCAGCTTGATCACAAACAGATGTCTAATTATTACCTAAATTGCTAGCTCTTGCCTAAAAGCAAAAGTCGGACGATGCACTTACACGCCCACACACTAAAACTAAGCGGGGAGATTACACAGTTACATCGAATCGACTTACTGACACGGCTTTACGCGGCTTCTCATCGATCGGCTCTCTTCCAGCAACGGTAATTACGACCCAGCGGCGTTGTTAATGTTAATGTCAATGATAATATACATGTCACGAGGCAGTACAAGCTAAAAACAGAGTAGAGCTGGTTACGTTTTTGCCTTTGGAGTGACACGAGAGTGTTTTACGTTCTGAACAGCGGCTCTAAAACGTCCAGGCGTGACACTAATGCAAAAATCAACAAGGATTAGTTCAGTCGGTGACTGCAAAACCGGCTTAAAGCCGCAGTGTAAACAAAGCGCTTAGTTTAAAAAAAGAAACCAAATCAGGTTCAGAAGGAGCCGTTCTCGATTATGTGTGCGGAGAATGAATATTAAATAAACGTGCCGTGATCACGCTGTTACTTGTAACGGTTATTTGATAAACAGGTCACAGACTGATCGAGGACGTCTCTGTGTAATTGTCGGATCCGTTTATTTCACATGGCGTGAGTGAGATTTCCATTTTATATACTGTTTTATATTACAAACTCAAAAAGTCCAGTGGATTTCCGACATGGGTGTGACGACATGTACGGCGCAGCTCCTCGTTCTTGCCCACGCACCGAAGCTCGGTTATGCAACACGTTCCAAACACAGGGGGTGGACAAAATACTAGTCCGGATGAGCCACATTTCATGTCCGGGCTATTCGTTTTGCTTTTATTCGTAGCTGACCAGAAGGAAAGTATGACCGCAAACATCAAACAAAAGACCTTCCCCTGTACAGACGGCTCTAAAATGTCTTCGTCTTAAGAGCGTGACACTGTGGTGTCCTGGACTGCAAAGTTAGCAAGGACATTGCCGCCATGTGAAAATATTCGACGACAAATTTGATTACACCCCAATAACAGAACGTGTGAACGTGTTTTGTTTAATCCTCTTGTACCACAGCAATTTGCAAAGATGAAGTTGACTCTTTATCCATTTCTAGTTACGTTTAATTGAAATGAATTGAATAGTCTCACTTGTTTTATAGCAGCGATAAACACAAGAATCAATCCGCCATCGGCCTTTCTTATCGCTCTCCAAAAAAAAATAAAAAAAACAACCCCCAGCTTGTCACGTTACCAAGAAACCAGAAAGCAAAAACTCCTCCGTCTCGGCGGAAAACAAAGCACTGTTACAAAGCGTAAATATTAAAGAAACATATTCTTATATCAACAATACACTTATGTGGGGTGTTAGCCATACATGTCCCTGCGTAAGTACTTACTAAGTACTTCTGTTACTACTGAAATATTAACTAACCAGTCCGTACAGGATTTCGCTGAGTTTTTTTTTTTTTTGTCTTATTATTGTTGCGGCCAAAAATGCTTGATTTTGTTGTGGCTCTTTAAAAAATTCTTTAACATTTTTCTGTGCTTTTATTGCGGAAAACTACTTGACTTGGCAATTTTGCGAAACTGCAATTGCACGAAATAGTTTTGCACGGTGATGTTTGTTGGTAAACGAGACCTTTTCGCTGTACTCGTGTTCGACACGCGTGAATCGAAGAGGGCTTTGGCTGAATGCGTGTCGTGATGACGTCACGTGACGCGTCTCGGCCCAGATCTGTATCCGTTTTGAAAAACTGCGAGCTCCTCCGAATATTGTGGCGTTTCCTTGATTCTGTGTTCATTTCCGCGGTCGCAAAATCGCGAAGTCCTGGAGGGGCTGAATAACGTATTAGACAGAAGCGTATCAATATAAACCTGTGGTCCGCCGAAGCCGTCAGAGCCGCTGATACAGGAAATTCATTTTGTTCTGGCGCTCGGAACTATCGCCGCGTCGCTCGGCTGGACGGTAGAGAGAGGTTTTGTGAGGACGTTTCTTGCTTCCTCATTGGCTGTCTTTGGTTGCAATGGCATCTTATGCATTCTAAGATGGCTGATCTCAAATCATGCCCAAAGGATTCTTTTACGATTTTTTGTCACAGCGTGAACCGGGCTTCAGCCGAAAGCGTGATCTATGACTGTGCCAGAATCGGCTCGAGGGAATAACACTTGCATTTACAAGTTGAAGGACGCTGCAGATCACCTCATAAACTTCGGTGATCCATGAACTGTGCAGCCCGAAATGGAATTACAATGTATCGAGGCGCGTAGCAAAGCAGCATCAGTTGCACTAACGTGGCATTAAACAGGAAGTGATGTGTTTGGGTAAATGTTGCGGCTTTGCTCGGTTTCGCTTGGCCCGGCTACCGCAAGGAAGCAGATGTCCGATTGTGTGGGAGGTGAGTGTGTATGTGTGTGTGTGTGTGTGTATGTGTGTGTGTGTGAGAGAGAGAGAAAGTGTTTGTTTGTGGTTTGGCCTGGACAGCTGTTGGTTCCGAATGCCATTACTTCACTGGTGTTTGTTTTATTTCTCTCTCTCTCTCTCTCTCTCTCTCTCTCTCTCTCTCATACACACTCACTCTTGTTCTCAAGCCGGCCTTCTCTCTCTCTGGAGACAGTCTGTGCCATCTCAGGAAACAGAAGGAGAGTGAGAGTGCTAATGAAGAGTCTTCACACACACACACACACACACACACACACACACACACACACACATGCCAGGACACCATGCTGCCAATACACCCGATGAGAGACAGAAAGGAAAAGACAGAGAGGAAGAGAGAGAGATAGATTTCAGATGCCATTTATACCCACTACCTACACACACACACACACACACACACACACACACACACACACACACACACACACACACACACACACACACGCCTGCTGGCATAGTCATCCAAAACGTGTCTACTACAATAAGACGTTTAATTACAGCCGACTCCTCCTGTGTTGGACACCTGCCAGCTAAACACTGAATAACGCATCACAGGTGCACTAGCTTTATATAAATATCGTTCTCTCTCTCTCTCTCTCTCTCTCTCTCTATCTCTCTCCGTTTCGTCTTGTGGCCGCATTACCACCTCTGGGGCGCATTATTTTTCTAATAATTAAACGGCCCATCATCAATTATTACATATTTTGTTTGTTGTTGAATGTGTGCGCCGTGGTGGACAGTACGCCAACTTTTCCGTTATTTCGTTTAACTTGGCGAAGTGATATGGAACTGTAACGCGGTCAAGACCTGACTGGAACTACTTTAGCTGTCCGTTTACTGGAAAATAATTGCACACCTCAGAACGTCTCTCAGCCAATCGGAATCGAGAATTCAACAGCGCTGTGGTAAAAACCTGAGCTAATCTGGAAAGGACAGTGATATTGTCAACGTGAACACATGATGCATGTTGGTGTACCATGATAAAAGAATCTGAAACAGCTATATTGTATACATTAAGTTCTACTGAAACAGATGACGGTCACAAAAAAGCTTTCTAGATGCGATGTGCAAGCTCTCTACTGAATACTGTACTGATTTACGTCCTGTACTGGACATGGTTCGGTGCAGATTTATTTTCTACACTGAATACTGAACTGTTATTGGATGTGTACTGAATTTTTGGGGTCGTTCATATTTCGGTTCTGTCCTAAATAACGTACTGGTCTAGGTTCTACGCTGAATACTGTACTGATTTAATTTCTATACTGAATACTGTACTGATTTAGGCTTTGTACTGAATACTGTAATGATTCAGGCTTTGTACTGAATACTGTAATGATTCAGGCTTTGTACTGAATACGGTAATGATTCAGGCTTTGTACTGAATACGGTAATGATTCAGGCTTTGTACTGAATACGGTAATGATTTAGGCTTTGTACTGAATACGGTAATGATTTAGGCTTGTACTGAATACGGTAATGATTTAGGCTTTGTACTGAATACGCTAATGATTTAGGCTTGTACTGAATACGGTAATGATTTAGGCTTTGTACTGAATACGCTAATGATTTAGGCTTGTACTGAATACGGTAATGATTTAGGCTTTGTACTGAATAGGGTAATGATTTAGGCTTTGTACTGAATAGGGTATTGATTCAGGCTTTGTACTGAATACTGTACTGATTTTGGTTCAGTACTGAACACTAGTGATTTAGGTTCTCTACTAAAGAATCAAGCTCTAGTTCTATACTGATTACTGTACCAATTTAGATTCAATACTGAATATGATACTGACACAGGCTGTATGCTGAGTGAATACTGTATTGATTTAGAGTCTGTACTGAACAGAGTACTGATTTAGGTTCTGCACTGAATACAGTGGTGATTTTTATTCTGTACTGAATATGGTACTGATTTAGGTTCTGTGCTGAATAGGGCTGGGCAATATGATGATATCCATATTGTGCTAAATTATTTCACAATGCATTTTTCCGAGACTGGATATTTTGATATATATTTTTTGTTATTATTAATAATTACAAACTGATTTGAAGCAGCTTAGTTGCTATTAAAATATTGTTCTGAATTGTAAAATGTCAAATTAAATTATTTCCTCTCTCCAGTGTTATTTTTGTAGATGAGGTTTTTACACTATTTTTCTTCACTGTCTGATTCATAATAGGAATAATTATACCTGCATATGCATGACCCAAACAGCCCACAGTCTGCCACTTACCGCTACCCTCTACCGCAAAATGTGGAAAGTGTGTGTGTGTGTGTGTGTGTGTGTGTGTGTGCACTGATTCGAAACCAGGCACTTCTTTTAAAGACTATAATTATTTGTTGAAATATTCTGAAAGGGTTTTCAGAAAAATGTATAAAGCAGCTGCACTGTGTATAACGCCTTCGTACACTACAAAACGTCCTCTGGACCACAGACACAGAAGAAATGTATTTTTGTATTCTGAACGTATATCATTACTTACACTCGATTAAAACCCAACCTTCGATATTTTAATGTACAAAATGAAACTATACCATTATATTACATATTTAATATACAGTATTCTAAAGTTGGTTTTAACAAACCTGAAGGCAGGATCAGGCCTGGCACTGGCCTGGAGAGACCATTTTGTGGCTACGGACACTTTTCACTAACTGTGTAAAGGTCATCTTTGTTTTCTCTGCCTCATCTGTAACGAGCTAAACCGGGCTTAAAGGTCAGGTCACGGAGGATGAACTGATAAGCTGATATGTACATGCTGTACATGTATGTAACAGCCATTTCATTGGTGGTGGTGGTTGGGGTGGGTTGGGGGAGGGTGGGGGGGTTAACACTTTTGCACATCAGCCACAAAGCTGAATCACGGCCAACACCAGAAACTCCAAAGAGATCTCTTCCTCCTCCTGCGGTCACATCTAAAGGTGATAACTCTGGCACTTGCGCTGTGGCTTTGGCTCCAGCCCTCCCAGCCTGAGGGACATGAGATTAACCGCCTGGTTCTTACTGCGACTGTTGTTGGGTTGTTTTTTTTTGCGATCGCTTGGTGTTGCAAATTGCTTCATTAAGTGAGCCCCCACTGTGCCTTATTGTTTAACTGCCCTGGACTGTGTGATCTTTCCTGGGAAAGACGGTACACGTTGGCTGGTGTGTAACCAGCGTTAGGAATTAGGTCGAGTGGATTCCGCCTGAACAACACTGCACAATCAGTGAGACATGACAGGATTCGTTTACGTAGCTATTAATGACTACACCAAGCAGAATTGTGACCGGCAAATTTACGCACTTCAAACGTTTATTCAAAGTGTCACAATATTAGCCATAAACGCTGAAAAACAAGCTCTTTTCTTGTTAAGACATTTGTTACGCAACATGTCCTAATGCGATTATTGGAAACTGTGCGAGATTAAATTGTTTATTGTTTAACTCTCCATCATTGGAGATTCAATACAAAACATGTACGCACGTCTGATGTTTTGCTTCCTAGCTGTAGAAATCGAGAATTTAACAGCGCTGTGGTATAGATGTGGTGGTACTGCATATCCATACATGTCCAATTCTGGATTCTGATTGGTCAGAAGGTGCTGATTAACAGCTCGGAGAATAGTTTGTACGGGTTAATATTATATATATATATATATATATAACATTAATATTATATATATAACTAATATTATTATATTAGTTTCAATACACAGGGACTCGTGTGGCGTATAATCCTTCATATGGTTAACGTTTTCTTTAAGGAGATGTTTATTTAACATTAATGGAAGGAGTTTTCAAGAGAGGGAGAGAGAGAGAGAGAGAGAGACGCTGGTGAGCGAATGACTGCTTGTAGCTGCTGTAACATAAGTGAGAACAGGATCTAACTTGTTAGAACGTTACGCAACATCAAACGTAGAAATCAATCAAATAAATCAAATAAAACCATCAAATAAAGAGCACGATGTGTCGTTCTTTAATAAATAAAAATTGTTAGTGTTGGCAGACTGCGGAGGTGTAGGACGGAACATGAGCGCATGTTGATTATTTTTCTATAACAGCACAATAGCAGTGTGTTTTATTCCTTTCATATTTAATAGGTTACGCCAGGCTATTTTAATCATTCCACCCAGGATTTATGATTTGGTCTGGCCCGTGTCTGTGAGATCATGGTGTAAAATGTTAAAAAATGTTACGTGAGTGCGAAATTAAACTTCGAGCAGTAAAAAAAAAAAAAAAAAGACAGAAATGTAAATAAAATGGCAGATGAAGGTGTCGCCTCGACGTGACCCAATACTCCGAGGAGAGTGAGTGACAGTCTGAGTCTCCCAGCTGCCTGGACAACACTCAACATAGCAGCACTATTTGTCTGGTGTTTTTTAGCGTGTGTGTGTGTGTGTGTGTGTGTGTGTGTGTGTGTGTGTACATAAATCACAGCATCAAGCTGTTGGGTTAGCAAGCTGCATGGATTGGATTTTTCTTGCAACAACATTAAATGCTGTCATAATGTCAAAAATCAGTCCATACGGGATTCCACAGAATTTGGCTCGTGACTGTTGCGGACAAAGAGTCTCGATTTTGTGTTTTTTGTGCCTTTTTTTTTGGCGGAAAACTACTTGAATTGGCGAAATCGCAACTTTTCGCTGTACTCCTGTTCGACGCACGTGAATCGGAGAGGGCTTTGGCTGAATGCGTGTTGCGACGATGTCACATGACACGTCTCGGCCCAGACCTGTGGAAAATCTGCGGAAAATCTGTGGTAATTTTGAAAAAAATTGCGAACTCCTAAGAATATAGCGGAGTTTGCTTTATTTCGCGTTCATTTCTGCGATCGGAAAAAAATAGCGAAATCCTGGAGGGACTGAAAATGAGGGGTTTTTTTTTTTTTTTTTGTAATATATGAGTATATTATGGTTATTATGAGATTATAAAACAGTTCTGTACAAATAACTTAATAAAATATAACATTTGATCAATAAATCAGAAAACTTATTATTATATATAAGAATATACATTAAAATTACTTTAAACTAATACTAATATTTATAAATATTGGTTATTTATATTATTTAATATAATGAAGATACATTTGGTATTTCCAAGTTTAATATATTTAAGACAAAATCATTCAAAAAATATATTTGAAACAAATATTTTCTTACAGAAGGGAAAAAAACATTAATTAAACTATTAATTAAAAGGATGAACATTATTAAATGAACCTCGTGAGAAAAGCGTGGCTTTACGTTGCTTGTTGTTTAAACATGATTTCGTTTCGTGTCAGCTCATGGTGAGCAGTCGACAGGTTTTCGAGTTTTACGTCAAACACACCTCGTAACTACTGTCTACAAAATCAAACGTTCAAAGCAACAGGAAGTGTTACGATCTCAAAGATGTTTCAGGACGTCCAGAAAATGATTAAAGCCACCGAGTGAACAGGACAAAGACAAAAAATAAATAAATAAAAATCCACCTTCATTTTCTAATCGAACTGAAAGGTCGCTCAGAATAACGCTGTGAAGAACAGACAGATTTTGGTGGAGACGGATGAGGGGGAGGATGGTGTGAGAGGGTGTGTGGTTCTGTCTGTCTGCATCCTTCAGCTGTCTCAGTACCAGAAAAAGAATTAGTGTGAGAGAGAGAGAGAGAGAGAGAGAGAGAGAGAGACAGGGAGAAAAAAACATTCATGATTAAAATAAGAGCTGTGGAATTCTACGTCATTTTATTACCGGACACAGAAAGACAGACACGGCGGCTCAAGAAACAAAACTCGATGACAGAGATGTATAGGAATGCATGAGAGAGAGAGAGAGAGAGAGAGAGAGAGATGTGGCACAGAATGAGACCGAAATATGATGATAAAATGAGGAAATAAAGAAGAAGGAAAAAAAGGGTGGAGAACATGTGGGACTGGTGTACTGGAGAGGAAAAGATGATGCAGGAACAAGGTGGAAAGAGAGGGAGAGAGACATGGAAGGAGAGAGAGAAAGATGGTATGAGAGGGATGGGAGGGATAGAGAGAGAGAGAGAGAGAGAGAGAGAGAGAGAGAGAGAGAGAGAGAGAGAAAGAGAGAGAGAGAGAGACAGAGGGCGGGATAGTGAGAGAAAGGAAGAAAGAGACTGAGGGTAGTAGATACAGAGAGAAAGAAAGACAGGGAGAGAGAGAGAGAGAGACAGAGAGAGAGAGAGAGAGAGAGAGAGAGAGAGAGAGAGACTGTGCAGAAGAGGAGAGGAGGAGAAGCTTGTAAATAGGCCAACATGCTCTATCCTGTACACAGCACCACCCTGCTCTAAACCTCCAGCAGATTCCATAAGACTCAGCAGCTCCTCTGTAGAATAAATGGTGTGGGCGGTGTGTGTATGTGTGTGAGTGAGAGAGAGAGAGAGAGAGAGAGAGAGAGAGAGAGAGAGAGAGAGAGAGAGAGAGAGAGAGAGAGAATAATAGAATAAGATGACAGACGCCTGCATCGCGAACACAGGAAGGGGAGGAGCTGCGTTTGGGGGCTCGTCGCCTGCTGTCCAATCAGAGTGAGCCTGCTCAGCTTGCCTACCCTCTTCACTCCAGCCTACTCAAACCGCCGCACGAAAACCACCCTGGCACAGAGCCGCACAGAGAGAGAGAGAGAGAGAGAGAGAGAGAGAGATTGATTATAACTGATAAGAAATAAATCATTTTAAAAAGAGAGAATGAAAGAAAGAAAAAAGAAAGAAAGAAAGAAAGAAAGAAAGAAAGAAAGAAAGAAAGAAAGAAAGGACAGATTGTGAAAAATAAGTAATGAAATCTAACAAGAAAGAAAGAAAGAAAGAAAGGATTGTGTGAAAAGTAAGTGATAAAACATTACATGAAAAAAGAAAGAAAGAAAGAAAGAAAGAAAGAAACGATGGCGCGTGTGAGAAAAATAAAGAAATAAACGAAACAAAATAAATATTTTTTAAATGGATGAAAAATAAGCGATTTAAAAAGAAGACACACGAGAGAAAGGATAGATAAGAGCAACCGAATGAGCAGGAGGAGGAAGAAGGGATAGGACAAAAAGAAGAAAAAAGGAACAGAACAGAAAAGGAAGAACAAGATGCAGGGGGAGAGGCAGATGGAAAGAATGAGATAAGGGAACGAAAAGTGAAAGAAAGGATAAGAGTGGCAAAGAAAAATAAGATAAAGTCTACAAGGAGACATAAGAACGCACAAGAAAAAGAGCAAAAGAAAGAGAGAGAAAGAAAGAGGTAAGAGAGAAATGAACACTTAAATGAAACCACAGAGAGAGAGAGAGAGAGGGGGAGAGAGAGAGAGAGAGAGCGAGAGAGAGCTGTCTCGCTCTCGTCCACAGGATGAACTCTGTCTGGCTTTAAAGTTGGGAAGCGTCTACAGAGCACCTGCAGCGGCGAGGACACACACAGCGGGGAGACTCTCCTCCGCAAGCACCGCTCCACGTCTAACATCTTGCTGTAGCACAAAAACAACTACAGCTCAATCACGCCGACAGGAAAAAAAACTAGGAACCAGAACATTCAGCACAGCTGTATCCTGCAGAATCGATAAGAAACACACTGTTTATTAAAATGATGATGTATCATGAGAAGCGGAGAAAAAAAAAAAAGAAGAAGAAAGAAAGAAACACACAGCAGGGTCAGAGACTGGTGAGTAAACTGGTGTGTGTACCCGTTTTCCAGCAGACCACACACTGCGTTAGTACTGACTGCTGAACCGTGGCTCCACTCGTCCTTTAAACAGTGCTCAACGCTGGGCACTTTTAGCAAGGATTCATTCAAACCCTCTCCCAGCGTGCGTGCAAACCGAGGTGTTTTTTCCGTTGGATTCATGGCAAAAAAATGCTGTGGTTCCCGACAACTCCCTAACTGGTTTCGTTTTCATGTGAAATGCCAATCTTGTATCCAACAAAATTACCAACTTATTTAAAACTGATGACTAAGTAGCCATTAAATCAAAGGTTTTGTGACTCATCTTACTGTAAAAGCTTTAATAAAAAAAAAAAAAAGGAAACATCCTTGTGCTTACACTTGTACCTTATATAAGGTGCACTAATGACTCGACTTGTAGAGCTGCTGACGCGGATTGTTAAAGGGAGATAATGGCTTTTAAAATGAACGCATTGTGGATAAGAGGAGAAAAGCCAGGCTGGTTCCGAACTCACAAGAAAGCTTCGGTAACTCAAATGACCACTCTTTACAAGCGTGAGCTGAAAAGCATCCCAGAATGCACAATTTAACCTAGGGGAGGGCATCAATGCCGATACTTCAGTTCTGCGAGCACCACTCTACAAGAGCGATAAGCTGAAAAGCATCTCAGAATGTGTGCCTTAACCAAGGGGAGGCATCAATGCCGATACTTCAGCTCTGAGAACACCACTCTTTACAAGTGTGGTGATCAGAAATGCATCTCAGAATGCATACTTTAATCTAGGGGAGGAAACAATGCTGATACTTCAGTTCTGAGAACACCACTCTTTACAAGTGTGGTGATCAGAAATGCATCTCAGAATGCATACTGTAATCTAGGGGAGGAAACAATGCTGATACTTCAGTTCTGAGAACACCACTCTTTACAAGTGTGGTGAACAGAAAAGCATCTCAGAATGCATACCTTAATCTAGGGGAGGCATCAATGCCGATACTTCAGTTCTGAGAACACCACTCTTTACAAGCGTGGCGAGCTGAAAAGCATCTCAGCTTGCACAATATACGTCAAACATTAAGGTGGATGGGCAGCAACAGCAGAAGACCACATCAGGCTCCACTCCTGTAAGCCAAGAACGTGAGGCTACAGTGGGCACAAGCTCACCTGAACTGGAGAGTTGAAGTTTGGTCTGATCAATCTTGTAGGGTGCAGTCAGACTGTGGCATCAACAGCAAGAATCCATGAATCCAACCTGCTCTTTTAACAATTCAAGCTGGTGGTGGTAGTGTAACGGTGTGGGGAATGTCTTCTTGACACACTTGACACTGTGCCCCTTACCAATACTAACGATACCAATCCGAGTATTACTGCTGACCACGTGGCCACAATTTACTCATCTTATAACGGTTGCTTCCGGTACGAGTCGTCTCAAACTGGCTACATGGACATGATGACGAGTCTAAGGCCTCCCCAGTGATGAGACCTGAATCCCATAGAGCAACTTTGGGATGTTGTAGAATGTCGCAGCAAAAATACAGTCTAGTGAAATGGAGTGATGTTCAAAAATGTAATCGAGTAGCAAGCAGTTTTCCTTTTGAAATGCAGGAAGTTAAAGTAAAAAAAAAAAAAAAAAAAAAAAAACCTTCAAGGAAAGTACAGATAATGAATAAACTCAATTACAGTAACATGATAAAGTATAACTTTATTACTTCAAACCTCTGGACATGTGTAATATTTGGCATTTGTTTTGTTGCCATGCAGCATCCCAAGCTGTGACCTCATCCCCCGAACTCAACCTTCGGTCTTTTCTTTTTTAGCGCCATACCAACACCAAGCCTCCACTTACATAATCCCACAAATAGCTGCTCTTTCCATGTGGAAGCCATTAAGCCCTTTTCATAAAGTCACCTACTACAGGGCACGTCTGGAGGCCCACCATCATAAAACACATTCAGGAATTAAAAAAAAAAAAAAAAAAAACACCCAAAACATTACCATCAGAGGAAGGAGTGAGTAGCGAGAGCTCTGCTGGATGCCGTAACATGTTGGGCTAATTAATAACGAGTAGACGCGAAAGAGTCAGGCAAAACATGGTGCTATCTTGGCGTCTCCGGGGGAATACGGGAGGTCCTCCGTGTGGAACGTTTGGACGTAATGTGCTCAAATAAAATAAATAAATAAATAAACAAAGAAGTCTAATGGGCACATTGTAAACGCAAAAGCGTGTATTAATAATGGGAGGCAGAAGTGTTTACACTACAACATACAGTACACATAGTGAGACTTTAATAAACCACGCTGAATTTAATAAAAAATCTTTATCAGGGATCAAGTCATACAAGCAAACCGCAAGTATAAACACCTCCAGTGCAGGCCACATACCTTAAAGTTAAAGACTCGGGTTCCTAAAGTGAGGTCCGTGAAGCATAGCCAGGGGATGTACAATTTTTTTAAAACATTTCTTTCAGTGGTGGAACTCAAAACCCACCATTATCAAAGAAACTTATTATTGAGTTATAAAACAAAAGTTTGTTTTTTTCCGTAATTTAATTCAAAAACTGGAACTTTCATATATTCTAGATTCATTACACATGAAGTGAAATATTTCAAGCCTTTTTTCGTTTTAATCTCGATGATTACGGCTCACAGCTCATGGAAATCAACAATCCGGTATTCCTCAAAATATTACAATAAAGAATTTATATGTCGACCTTCGGAAAAGTATGTTAATTTATGCACTCAATACTTCGTCAGGCTCCTTTTGCACGAATTACCGCATCGATGGGGCGTGGCATGGAGGCGATCAGACTGTGGCACTGCTGAGGTGTTTATGGAAGCCCGGGTTGCTTTGATAGCGGCCTTCGGCTCGTCTGTATCGTCGGGTCTGGTGACTTCATCTTCCTCTTGACAAAATTCAGGTCAGGTGAGTTGGCTGGCCAATCAAGCACAGTAATACCATGGTCAGCAAACCAGTTACTAGTAGTTTTGGCAATGTGGGCAGGGGCCAAGTCCTGCTGGAAAAGGAAATCAGCATCTCCATAAAGCTTGTCAGCAGATGGAAGCAGGAAGTGCTCTAAAATCTCCCGGTAGACGCTGCGTCGACTCTCGTCTTGAGAAAACACAGTGGACCGACACCAGCAGATGACATGGCACCCCAAATCATCACTGACTGTGGAAAATTCACACTGGACTTCAAGCAACTTGGATTCGGTGCCTCTCCGCTCTTCCTCCAGACTCTGGGACCTTGATTTCCAAATGAAATACAAAATTTGCATACAACTTTTCATCTGAAAAGAGGACTTTGGACCACTGAGCAACGGTGTTTTGAGTAAAAAGGTGTTTTGAGTTAATTCGCTGATTAGAGCTCTTCTCAGGTCCACATGGCTGTATTATAAATTCTTCATTCTAATATTTTTGAGATGCTGGATTCTTCCGGTATCTCATTTCCATGAGCTGTAAGCCGTAATCATCAAGATTAAAACAAAACAAAACAAAAAAAAGGCTTGAAATAAAACTTTTCCACGATATTCTACTTTTTTTTTTTTTTTTTTTAGATGCACCTGTAGTTATTGGCCTGGTTACTTGAATCAAATTGTCAAATTGGACCTGATGTGTTCTGTGGGTGGAAAGTTCTGGAATAAAAAGCTCTACAGCTCCGAACAAAACGTTTCTGTACATATTAAAATAATGTTCATGAAACATGCTTTAATAAATAAAAATTGCAATCGTTGGCACACTGCTGTCGTATTATGACCGCACTAAAACACAGCTGCATCATTGATTATTTTCCTGCAACCGCATGCCTTGGCTGTGTTTTATTCCTTACTTAACTGACAGTATGAGACTGACCACATCCCAGACGAAAAGCTAAGCAAGGAGTCGAAAAAATCAGAAAATACCTTTATACACAGCAGGAAAGGATTTCAGCAATTTCAACAGGAATTCCTCACATTTTAAAAAGTTGTTTTTTCCTCATTTTTAATTTTTTTTTTTTTTTATTCAAAAGCATAAACACGCATATTTCAGAGCTCGCGGTTAATGCGAGTGCGAAACTTTGTGTAGCCGATATGAAAGCCGCATGACTCAGAGATGTGTTTCTCTTGCCACTGAAAGCTGTTCAGTTCACAGAAAAGATATGAATTCTTATATTATTCCAGTCCTACTTTTTTTTTTTTTTTCTTTTCGTAAAAGCAGGAGAAATAACAAAAAGAAAAACCTCAGAATGAAACTTCAGACTTAATTGCTGAAGATTCAACAAAATGGTGGATGAGATATCGGAGGGAAAATATTTGATCCGATCCTGTGACAAACGGAAAAGTTTGGAAATTGATTCGAAAAAGTTTCGGAACTGGAAATGTTTACATATAAAGAGACTTGAAAGTATTTTTTTAGGATCTTGGATTGATTTTTTTTTTTTTTTTTTTTTTTTAATCAGTTTAAAACTTGGTAGCCTTTCAAAGAAAACAACACCAGACATGGACTCACAATTTCAGTCTCAGAAAAGAAAAAGTGGTATCCTGCCATCTCTATTCTACTGCTGTTGTGTATTCTTAAGAATATTATTCTTCCTTTTTGAAACATTTTTTTAAATGTTTTTACTTCATGCTGTAATTTATCGGTACGCAAGGCGGGGAAACGTGACTCCCAACTCGACTCTTTTGTTCCGGTCGTAAGTCTCAAGGCTATTCATTTAAACAACGCGGTAAAGCGTTCAAATCGAATCGAATCGAATCAAATTTCCGTTCTGTATACGGACCCTTGCTGAGGTTTATAGATTGAACCACGTTATCGAACATGTGGTGAAGGTTTGCATAAAAGACTGCAGAAATTAATTCCAGTTAGACGAAGAACGGACTGATTAGACCTAATTGCTTCCTGCTTCCAGGAAAAGATCTGATACACATCGGGCAGACGGGAAAAAAAAAACAAAAAAACAGAGCAGATCTGAATCAGTGAGTAAACGCAGGTTAAGGAGAGCGAGCCATGCCAGCGCTGCCACATCCCCGCCTGCGCATGAGCCCACGATGAGTCCTGTTTACGCCTGCACATGCCAACCGCTTTAACGACTCTAGAGGCTCGGAAAAAAGTTCACGAGATCACGATTTGTGCGTTACTGCATCTGAGTGACTGTACCTGTGTGTATGTGTGTGTGTGTGTGTGTGTGTGTGTGTGTGCGTGGATGTTCACAATGCAAACTGGAACCCCGCATACAACCAAAGACTTTGCTGCGATGAAAACAAGCAGATTTATGGTCACGGGGATCGGAGGTTACCGCACACTGCTCGACAAACAAACACTCGACGTGCCAATGGAGCAAAACTTCTCTTTCTCCGGTCAAAGCTTTAGCGAGCGATTCAAGCTGCAGTCACAGCTTCATTATCTCCGCTGCGCTTCTTCTAGAAAAGGGGCAGAACTGTCGCACGTGAGGATTAAACTTACGCTTGGCGACATGACAAAAAATATCATTTCGCGGTTCTCGCAGGCATTTCTACAATACGATACAAGATATGTATCACAACGTATAGGTGCTCACAAACTGCCAGCAAGAAAACAAAACAAGCAAACAAACAAAAACCTGTTCGATGATACTTTATTTAATGTCTACAAAATGTTTTACTGGGTTTTTTTTTTATATTCAAAAAAGGCATTAAAGAAAAATATCGTCAAACTCAGTTGAATTTTTAAAAAAAAATAATTTTACTACTGTTTTCTGGACAGTTTGTTAGCTGAATTATGTATCGTGATACGCATCGTGTATCTAGAAATGTCCTCCGGTATCGCGATATGATATTTTTGTCAAATCTCCCAGCCCTAAATCGGACCATTATTACAACTTAAAGAAAGCTTTAAGAGCGAAGTTACACATTTATTCCATGAGGTAACGTTACTTTCCTGACTGAATACTGAGAGTCTACTGAACCTGTTGTCAGATGCGTAAACAAAAACGCATGCCGAATCGAAAAAGTTTTTTTTCTTTTTCCCGTAGAAAGTTATTAGCTATTAACTGTCTTGCATTAACTTGTCTTGCGTTATTTCCTCTGCACATTGTTATGTGGGTGATGTAATCGGTCACATGACCAGAGCTGATTACGTCAGAGAGAAGATAAGTATATGAAGGAGTCAGATATATAAATGTGTAACTACACATTTATATCATCTTATATATATATATATATATATATAAAATATCTAGAAAACACATGAATGATAACGTCAAATCTAGCAAACCACGTTGCACTATTTTTAAAAAGTAGTGCTATTTTAAATGTAAATAAAGGTCTATACAATTTACTGAAAATGTAAATAAAATTTCGCTTTTTTAAATCATCTTTGTTTGAGTGTAAAAAAAACCTGATTCTGTATGTATTTTCACGCGAACATTTTAAACGATTTGGTTTCGATAATCATCCGGTGCGACTTTGACTTTGTAGTCGTGAGCAATATATAAAAAAAACTTCGCTTGATTCAAATAGCTTGGGGGGAAAAAAAAAACTTGCATCTGATTATTATTTAGTAAATTAAAAAGCATTTCATGTGTTTTTATTAGATAAAAACGTGAATTACTGATGCCTTCATATGTTAAAAATCAAATCCTGAGGCAGTTATGTGTTTATGTGGCTTATTTCTAAATATCTCTATCAGTTACTGCAATGTTTGGGTGCTTTAAAAATGTAATAATAAAAAGTTCTAATTTTCATGTTTTTTAAAAAAAAAAAAATTTATTATTCAACCAAACGAAATGCAATAACACAACCGCTTTCATTCATATTAATGAGAATAATTAATTAATTAATTAATAGTTTTCAGAAACACCCAAAGCCCACATGTGCAGAAAACATGGCTAAATAGCTCCAAATAGCTCGTTACAGGACATCAAGTGCACTACTTAAGGGTCTCCATAAGATGACTTCATACCACGCGGAGTGCACTTGGGGAAGGGATTAGGGATCCGTTTGGAATGAAGCCCCGCAAAAGCCCCGCTGCCCGCTCCTCTGCCCGCCTGCCTGCTCCTGCCTGCCTGCCTGCCCCTGTCCTACCTGCAGCTGCTGAACCAAGCCCTCCAGGTTGCCAAGAACATTTATCCAGGCAACTCTGTAAAAGTTTTCCAAACATACTGACACAGAAATAACACTTTGTTAGCGCTCTATACATCACTGTATACACATAACTCGGGTTAATTAGCCAATCAAAATTAGCTAACTTGTGCGGTTCTGAGCAGCTCGTCCATTTTGAGAGATTATTTGGACTTTCAGACCTGTTTTGTGCAACAGAAAAGCTAGCAAAGCTCTGGGGGAAAAAAAAAAAAAAAAACTAGGACAAGTTTCCTGGCGCATTTTGGAGCAAGTAACGAAACTAACGCGCTCTGTGATTAAGGGCACTGTACTACCGTACTAAACAGTACACACGAACAGCACGCCAGTATAATCCAAGCGCTTTTCTATCCTACTACGAAGTGCAGTAGTGTGTAAGTGTGGACGTTAGCAGTGTTTATGTATGTCAGCATGGCTAGCCGTTTAGCAGGACTGCACTGGGAGCTCTGCCACACGCCAAACTCACTCGGTCAAACGTTTTCTCCATGAAAAACTACAGCAGAATAAAAGTATACGTTACCAGGGGAGATCCGAGTTGACTTTCGAACCATCCAAATACTGGTCTTCACTTCAAACTCAGCGTTAATTCCACACAAAATGGGTGTATATACACATATATAAGGATTTTTTTATTTTTTTTTTTCTCGCTACTCGTCAACCACCAAAGAGGTGGACATCATCGACTCGGCTATGCCCCGCCCTTCGGCTCAGCAGCTCTGCGTGTCTACATGCCCTCTCTCGCAGACAGCCAATCATAGCCAACCTCGGTGAATGTCCTCGTCGCGGATTGGACCGCCAGGATGACAGCTCGATTCGGATTGGGCGAATGGAACTCCACTGACTATAGCAGCGCACACGTTTAGGGGTGTGTCCTGACGTCATCTGCTAGCCAGCGAAGAGGTAAACAATCCAGTCCTTATGAACTTGGTGATGTTCTAAATATATAAATAAAAAATAATAATAAGCCGCATTGGGAGCTTCATTATAAGAACGTTTGTACATAATATAAATAATCTTAAATAATTTTAAAAAGCGCAAGCTAAAAATGAAAACGTATGACTAGGAAATGTAGTTTAATATGTTATATTATTTGTAAATAATGTAAATAGTATAAAATTAATGACTATGATAATAATAATAATAATTATTATTATTATAATAATACTAATAATAATAATAATAATAATAATAATAATTATTATTATTATTATTATTATTATTTACTTTGAATCAGGGGCATCAGGAAAATCTTTGTGTCACGTGACAGGTTATTGCACAAGTTATTGACAGGTACCTGCACCTCAATTTTTATTCACCTGGACTAGTTTCATTTTATTATTTGAGACTGTTCATTGCTCTTGCATGTTGCATGTTGCATGAAGGCAATCCAACATCCAGTTTACCCTTTTCAAAAATGTTTTAAATAGAAATTGCTGATATTTCAGACTTCTGTCTGCAGATTAGTGTGTTTGCATCCCAGTTGGATTCCTCAAACGAAGAAGAAGAAGAAGACGAAGAAGAAGAAGAAGAAGAAGAAAGCCGTTAAAAATCTGTCATACATTTAAGGCTGCATTTGTATTGTTGTTCCACAAAAAAAAAGGTAACTCAGTCCCTCCCACCCTAAAGTGGACACTGAGAATCTTTTTTTTTTTTTTTTTTTTAAAGCCGTACGGGTAAACAAAAATGCATTACAACTGCAGAAAGTAATTTTCCGCTGGAAAGTAAGCAATAAATAAAATTACAGGTTGCTTTGATTTCATCTGCACATTCTTAAGTGGGTGGTGTAATTGGATCAGAGCGAAAAGAATATTATCAGTATGAGCGTTTTATTTAAAAAAATTAAAAAAAATAGAAGAAGAAGAAGTCAGATAAAACTCTGCACCACTTTTACTGCATATAATCCTGAAACGGTTTATTACTGATGTTGTAACGATTGTAATTACACAGTTATGTAATGCCAATACAATACATGTCAATGATAACATGGTGTCATATTTGGCTGGTAATATTGCGACATAAGTACGATTTTATGCATTTTGACACATTTACATGTACTCTTTCCACTTGAAAAGGTGTACAAGTTGTAAAATTGCAAAATGTATTCGCATAGCTTTTTTTTTTTCTTTCTCTTGCAATCTTGTGGACATGGCGATGAAGTGAGTGTGTTTGATGTTTCATGTCTCATGACTGAACAGTGTGACCTGCTGTGGAATAACATCCTGTGTACGAGGTGTGTCTCGGTGATCTTTGACCAGGATTGTGGACACTCAATTTGCAATCTTTTTTTTTTTCGTTTCTTTATGCACAAATGCATGTGACTGATTAGTGTTTGTGTGTGTATGTGTGTGTGTGGGGGGGTGTGAGGTTCCGTTTCCAGCATGTGTACTTCTCTGTGCCTCAACCGTCAAATGCACGAGTGCACAGACATGTGAGTTGCATGTCCTGTCTACATGATACATTTATGTGTGTGTGTGTGTGAGAGAGAGAGAGAGAGAGAGACAGACGATGCGAGAGAGGGTGCATTACAGTGTGCATGCATCATGTCTATAATGACTGTAATGGTGACAATTAGTGGAACATTGCCTGGCTGAAAAAAAAGCAATGCGAGCATACATTACGGTGAAAGTCAGGCTTAACATATGCTCACTTGTGTAATGATTTACCTTTTTGTGCCTTAATGCATGTGTGTGTGTGTGTGTGTGTGTGTGTGTGTGTGTGTGTGTGTGTGTGCTTTTCTTGACAGTCATTTACATTTAAAGCATTTAGCAGTTGTTGTGAGGGACAACAACAAAATGTCTTCTGCCGCTACATACATATTTGTAAGTGTAATAAGTGTTCATTTGAAGAAAAATGTGTGTGTGTGTGTGTGTGTGTGTGTGTGTGTGTGTGTGTGTGTGTGTGTGTGTATCTAGGCCACTTTATAAGCCTAGAGGTAAAGAGATGACTGATATGTGGATGTAGATTGTTGTCTTTCTGCTCAAGCAGGAGACACTGTCGCTTGCATAGCATGCCCACATACACACACACACACACACACACACACACACACACACACACACACACACACACACACACACACACACACAGTGAGAGAGAGAGAGAGAGAACCCACTGCTGTCTCATGCTGTACTCAGACAAATAATCTGCCCCTGTATCATCCTGGGTGGCATAAATCATGTTTGCAGCGGAGTGTTCATGTCTCCTAGGTGTTTAACACGTCAGTGTAGAAAGCACCATTCACTGGCTGTCACTCCATCTTCAGACTCGCCATCCTTCCATTCAGCTGGAAAAACCAACACTGTGTGTGTGTGGGAGCGAAGGGACGTAGGCTGCAGAAGTGTTGCCGAGTCACAGCGGTTGAAAAGAAGGGCCCAGTGTAAATGCCATTGTCTATCTTTATCACTGAATGTGTTTGATGAGTGGAAAGTACCGGAGGGAAATTAGCACAGATACCATGCCGTGATTCTAAAGAGACACTACATAAAAGAAATAAATAGACCGTAAGTTACAGAAAGTGTTCTTTAAAAACTGTTGGGAACACACTGACCTTCCCGCTTCGCACCACCTGCACCTGAATGTCCTTTATTGCTAATGAACTAAATAAGCCTCAGCTGATTCAATCATATTAGTGAGGCATGATTTATAGGAAATTACTCAACGATGGAGTCTTTTATTCTCCTTATATACAGTATAATGTTGTTGAAGGTCCAAAAAGCAACGTGATACCTGTTATGACTTATATCACGTGTTTACTGACGCTTCAGCAGCGTCTCTGTCTCTCTGTCTCCAAAGCAGCTTGTCGTGTTAATGAGAAACTGCAAAGTGCAAAGACATGGAGGAAAAGTTAAAGTTAAAGGTTTACCTCTGATGGTTACTAAGTGGCATGGTGGCTTAGTGATTAGCATTTTTGCCTCGCACCACCGGGGTTGGAGGTTTGAATCCCACCTCTGCCCTGTGTGCATGGAGTTTGTATGTCCTCCCAGTGCTTCGGGGGTTTCCTCCAGATACTCCGGTTTCCTCGCCCAGTCCAAAGTCAAGCATTTCCAAATTGCCGTAGTGTGCGAATGTGTGTGTGATTGCACCCTCCGATGGATTGCGATGGGTTCCAGGCTCCATTCTCTCCCGCGACCCTGTGTAGGATAAGCGGTATGGGAAATGGATGGATGGGTTACAAAGTGGAAGACTCCCTCCAAAAATGTCAAATAAACATCTCTTAACAAAAAAACCTCACCATATTATCAATTACATATATTATTTAATCTGTTTATGTGGAACGTCCACAATATAAGTCCCTTACTATAGAAAAGATAACGTATTAGAACAAGCATAATAATATAAACCTTCTGCTTCAATCTTTCTTCACTTGTAACTCACTATCTGATGCTGTGGATGGTCCCACATGGATACCCTAAATATTTGCATTTCCCAAAAAAGAATGTAAAAAGCCCTTGCTTCAATGGATAATCTCACCTAGATACAATAGATTGAATAAATGTACAATACCTGTAATTACAGAGAAATCAAGTCAGAGGAGAATGGCCAGACTGGTTCCACTGGACAGGAAGGCTATGATAACTCAAACAACCACTCTTTACAGCCATGGTGAGCAGAAAAGCATCTCAGAATGCACAACATGTCAAACCTTTAGGTGGATGGGCTACAGCAGCAGAAGACCATATCGGTTCCCACTCCTGTCAGGCAAGAACAGGAATCTGAGTGTGCAAACTCTACAGTTGAAAATTAGAAAAAAACTATGTTTTCCCCCCAATCTTAATAAATGTATGAATGAACAGGTGTATGGGTGTTTCTAATAAAGTGGCCGGTAAGTGCATGTGCCTCTGAGTCGCTTTACATAGTAGGAAGGTTCAACCCATGACACGTACATTATATCTAGCCTAGTCCAGAAATCCGATTGGAAACACCTACAACCCTACACACCCACCTAAATTAGTGTTTCATAGCCTTCATTTGCATACTCGAATATGATTGGTTCTTATATTTTATGATGCATTAACATTTTAAACAGTGCTAAATGCCACACTTTGGTCAGTTTATTCAGTCTTATTTATTTTAAATACACACACACACACACACACACACACACACACACACACACACACACACACACACACATTTTATAACCTTTAGAGTGATCTTAACAACCTAAAAAGGACAATCTCACTGCTGGAAAATGTAGTTAAACAGTGTCTCTACTTGCCCAACATTGCTTTGTAGTACAAGATCTTTCCACTTACCCTTGCATTTCCTGGTTCTTTTTCTCCAACACACTTTCCTGTTGGATTACATGGGTCTTGTGCCAATAAAGCATGCTGCATCAGCGGTTTAAGAAAGTCCTTTAGTTTTAAACATGGATTCTCATAAAGGTCTGTACTGTCACCGAAAATCAATGCAAGTCTAAGTGGTGTGAACACCCCTGGCGTCATCCCAAGTCTTGTAATTGTTTCAGAGGTTGTTTTCTTATTCATTTCCCCTCATCTGGGGAGGAGATTCCTTCATGGATCCTTGATTGCTATGGAGGTAACCGAATACAAATATATTATTCGGAATGAACAGATACTGTGTTCTAAACAGATGCAAAAACAAATAGGAATAGGGGGTGCCAGGTTGTGGTGGTTTAAACTAGGCTGATAGTTTGTTTAAAAGTTTTGGAAAATACAGTACAAGCAACTAAATTCGTTATAAAATATCGTGGGTGGGTACAAACAAAAATAATAATTGCACAAATGGGATTTTTTTTTTTTTTAAATCCACGCAGATCTCTAGTTGAGACCAATTATTATTAGACCAACTAGAGTGATAGTGAGTGTAGCTGAGACTGAGTTACTGTCAGATCCAGAATTCACACACCATGCTGACACTGCTGCCATTTCTACATGTTTCTTTTTAAGTCTTTGGGGGCATGGTGGTAGGGTTCATATTTAATTTTTTTTTTTTTTTAAAGGGATTCCGATTTAGGCCACGCCCACGTCTGGTTTACATCTGAATACATATATGAATATTTGGAGCACCAAACTGATGTTACAGATCTTGGTCTTGGATTACACCCCTACTCCTTACAAAGAACTGATTGACCACCATGTAATCTGACTCCACAATGATTGTGTTTGTAAGATCGAATAAGATTTTCACTTAGGAAACAATCAGGAATGATGAAGATCCATGTATCTGAGAGTTTACAGCTTCACTTTCCAGAGGACTTGGGGTGGGGATACACCCTGGATGGGACGCCATTCTGTTGCAGGGCACCATGCACATGCACAAGCCAATTCACCTACCGGGATGTTTTTAGGAGGTTGGAGGAAACCTTAGAACCTGGGGAAAACACACACGGACACAAAGAGAACATGCGAAACTCCACAGACGGTAACCCGAGCTCAGGATCAAACCTGTGAGGCAGCATACTGTTGCATCCTATTTGTTGTGTCAAGATGTAATATGATTTATGCATAGGATTTTATTTTATGTATCCAATGAACCCGAATCTAGGTTCTCATATGACCTGTGGTTATGCTGTGGCATCATGCACATCTCCATACTAGTAACTCCATACTCCATATTTCACCAAATGTCTGTAGCAAAACAGAAGGTATAAAAAACAGATCCAGCATTGGTAAATTTGGTCAGAGTTTCTTCCTTGAACAGAATTTGTAGAGAAATCAACCACAACATGTTCAACCAATTCTGATGGCTAAAACAATGGACAGATGGTTTGTGTTGGTGTGGTTTTTCTGGGTAAACTTTTGCACCGCTCTTTTGCTCTGACACTCAGGAAATGACAATTCAGCTGATTTTCATTAGCAAATGGAGATTTTTTTTTATACCCATGTGCATACATCTCCTTTGACGTAACATGCTTATTCTGTGCTTTGCTTATTTCAATTGGTGCATCCTATTACAGTAAAATCAAAGACTGTAAGTGAGGATGAATGAGTTTGAATGGAATATTCAAGGAAGGAATAGCATGACCTTCTTGGTTTTCTATATCCAAGTGCTTGAGTTCTGCTGCTACTGAAGCTTGACAATGCTGGGTTTTGTGATGAGCAATGGCAGCTTGCGTTAGCGACTGACGTGCTAGCTTTAATGATGTCGACCTTCTCAGGACTACGTTAGGCAAGTATACCTCCTTCTTCGTTTGCAATCCAATTTGATGAACTGTTCCCAATAATTGGTCTACACCAAACTCTGAGTCAGCAGATACTCCAGTTATATAATCAGTACATTTTTAAAATCGGTTTCATTTTCGTTAGACTATGGATGTGTACAGATACTAGCCTACAACTATACTGGTAATAATTAGGCTCCTAACCTGAATATTGCGTTGGAGCACCATTTGGGAAGGCATTCAAGGTGGGACAGGGGTGTAACATATTGGTTTAGCAAAAAAGTCCAAGCAAAAAATAAGCTGTATATAGGTGAATGTGTTGCTTTGTCACATATATATTGTCATGAATGCTGAAAATCACAATTTTATACAGATCTCCTATCAGGTTATATGTGTGGTGGTCTGGGAAAACCCATCAGATGGCATCTGAATTCTGTAAAAAACAAACAAACAAACAAACAAAAAACAGCCACAAATGATGACCAACTGTGCCAAAATTGAGTTCAAGAAAACATAACAGACATAGTATTAATAGTAGTTTGCCTAAGATGCATAAAACCTTGCTAGCTGTGTGTGATTTCTTCACATAGTGAATGCCAGGCTTTAATCAAGTTTTTGGATAGTGACATGTCATAGCAAAATAGCCATAAGTCTAATCAATTCAGTTTGTAATGAGATCCCAGCTGTCAAAATGTCCGTGATGCTCCTGCTCCGTCACATCATCATCATCAAAACAGAGAAGAGCACTTACACACTCTGTACAAATGACAGTGGATGACGTTTTAAAATGTTTAAATAATTTAAATAATAAATTTAATAATTTTTTATCATTTAAAAAATGTTTAAATAATAAAAAGACATCAATAACAAGACATTTAGCTACCAATAGAAGTAAGTGAATGAATCGCTGATAATTATTTTTACCAATGTTAGTGTGAAATCAAAATTGCTCTAAACGTTTTGTGGCTTTTAGCATGAATACGTTTGCCTTAAGGTTATCTATAAGCTAGTGAGCTCCCAAACAATGACAAAATTCCCATTTAGAAGATATACGCATTCAAAATGTACAGTCTGTCTCTACCACCAATACGGATCAACAATTTTGATGACATCATTCTGCACTTCAGCTTCTCATCAGATTTTCTGTCAAATGCTCTCTAGAATCTGAAGTGTCCCGCCCCCAGAATTATAAAAATCCATAGTACTAACTGTCAAATATGGCTTAGTCCGGTCTGTGAGGTAAGTTAAACGCTATTGGCTATTAAAAAAGGGGGAGGAGTCACTCTATATGTCCCGTCCTAACTTCCTGTTTCAGTGGAAATTACGTCAACACACTGCATGTTTCAAGGCACTTCACAGGGACTTTAAATATGGCGAGTGACATTTACCTCAGGTGATGAGACAGAAACTGATGCGGATGATGCTGATAATCAAAGTGAGAACATATTTCCTGTTATAAATATAGAATTCTTTAAAGTGCGGCACTAATTTAGCTTTTTTCCATAAGTAGATTATGTAATAAATGTAGAAGTGGGCGTGGCTTCTTTGAGTGGAATCAGAATTCAATCTTTAAATGCAATTTTCTCTCTTTTCACTTTTGAGGGTGTTAGAACTGTATGTCTGTGCGAAAGAGCAGCCCATTTCTGTTCAGAAAGGCTTGTAGTTTTCCCAATATGTAGCATCAAATGTGACCATGTGAAGGGTTTTCCCAGGCTGCCACACATATATCATAACAATGACATCATTTCCAAGTATTTTCTGAGGAGGTGGACCAGAAACACTGACCGACGGTACCGCGGGAAAGTCACACGGAGGGCACAGAGTGCAGCGTGGAGAGCAGAGGAGGCTGACGCCTTCACAAATTCAACCGCACATAAATAGGAAGGTGTCACTATGACAACGGACGAGGTGGAATCAGTGAAGAATTGAGAACACGGGGCTGAAAGGTCAAACCACACACAGGTTTCCTGAAATAAATGAGAAAATAAACAAATGCTGAAATAAAAACATGCACTGAATTCAGGTGATCCATGAAAAATGAAAACGGTCTCAGATTCATGTCCTTGCATTGGAAAATGGAAAATTGTAGAAAAAAAAAACATATAAGAGAGGTTGAGGGCTTTTCATAAGTATGATACGTCAAGGGTTCAGTGATACTTTTGATAAGTATGAACTTCAAGGGTCTGACGCTTGTAGCGTGTTTCCTGTAGGGCGTGTTGTGAGTAAATTTAATTTAAGAGTTTAAAAGAAAGAAAGAAACAGCAAATAAAAGCTGGACATTTCGTGCAAGTGACATGGACCTGTTTAATAAAAGACCTTTGTTTAATTTGGAAGAGCAAAGTGCGACAAATCTGATGAATGGGACTGCCGGAAGATCCAATCTAATGTGCAGAAAGCTAGGCGTAGAATCCTGAGAGGATTCAAAGGCTGCTCAAAGAAGAAGGAGATTGGTGGTTAAAGTTAATAAAGAATATATAGAGAGGTGAGACTCAATATAGACACTAATCATTTTTATTTTTTCAACTACAAAAACGTTCGTTTCTCCTTTCAATTCATTGCTCCATCTCAGGGAGCAATATCACATTTCGTACAAGGGTTGAGTTGTTTAGCACAGAGTTAGCAAATACTATACACAAAATATGTTGGCATAGATACTAGCTGAAGACTAGTGGGGGGCGGGGGCGGGGGCGGGGGGGGGGAGGGGTTGTGTTCCAGTAACAGGGTTGAGTGAATGATAAACTAAAATGTATTTTTCTTTATAACCTGTAATGAATGACTCATGCGGTAACGATGTTTCATAGCATAAGGTGTTAAATGGATTCACACAATAAATGCATCGATAATAAACTTTTAAAGTATTTTATTGGTTTTATTATTTTTTTTATTTTATAAGGTAAAGTACAAAGTTGTGATGCGCTTTCATAAGCAGAAGGTTTCATAACCTACATATTTTGTAGGTTTTATTAATGTTGTAAGTTATTTATCTGAAACATTGCTGAAGGACACTTCACCTAGGTTTAAAATACTTTTCATACATTTTTGGGACACAAATGGCACCACAGTTGAATTACCAATAGCATTATTAATATTAATCTGAACATTAATGAACTATTTATGAAGAAACATCCGTAGAGCCTAACACACTAAATGTTTTATTACCAAAAAAAAAAAAAGGATTACTTCTACATTTTTCTCCTAAAGGCATCAAATAATAGTATATATTATTATATTCACATGTTACTCAAAGGAATCTAGACATCAAGAGAATTCGACCACACTGTAGTTTCTATAGTTAAGCCGCTCACCAGAAGAAAAAAAAAAAGAAAAAAGAAAAAAAACCTCACATAATACAGTTACTCTCAGATGTACATTCCTGGGATGTTTGTTCTTTTTTTTTTTTTTTTTTCTTAGAGTTTATCTGGAAAGCCTCTTATAGAAAAACTTTCCAAATACAATGCACTTTTCACTGACGTTGATGGCCTTTGGATGGATGTACACGCGAGAGGAGGTAATAACGCAAGGTTCTCATGCAATTGCTGGTGAAAACAGCTCTATGAGAGATTTTGGGTAGATTTTTAGTTCATACATAATTGATAATGTAAGATGGATTGGAAGCGAGTGAGAAGTGGAGGAGGATAAGAGAAGAGTGGGAGGTGAGGAGATTGAACATTAGCCGTCTATGCTGTGGGTACGATTACAAACTGATGATTACAAACATGATTAAAAAAAAAAAACTATGTGTATCTGTTTAGCTCTCCAACCATCAGTATGTGCGTCTGTATTTGGATTTAAACCCGATGTGGGCGTGGCCTAAACCGGAAGGGTTTCACTCGAGTTCTAAAGATGTGTGCGGGAATACTTTTAAATCTTGCGCACACAGTTACTATTTAATTAGTACCTGCTTGACATTTCCCAATATCGAAACAAACTACAGTAGTAGTCCAATCTAAAACAATCCTGACCAGGCAGTTACTAAGGATGAATGAATGAATGAATGAAAGCTGTAAATGTATCACAAACGTTGTCTTTGTTTGTTCTGCGAGCTTCATATCTGTATCTGACCATTTGCTCAGATATGCATACAGGTCAAGAGCTTCGGTGGATGTTCAGATCAAACGTCATCAGAATGGAAAAAAAAAAAAAGACAGGAAGGCTGAGGTAACTAACTAAGAGTGGTAAATAACCACTCTTTACAACCATAGTGAGCAGAAAAGCATCTCAGAATGCACAACATGCCGTAAGGAAGTGCGCCTCCCATTTTTGTCTGTATCTGTGTGGAACATATTATCTGTTCGTTGTGAATAATGTCTTTGTATTGGGTTACATCCATTAATGAAAGAAAGTGTTCAGAGGTCATTGGACACTGAAACAAAACAGGTGTTATTAGCAATTAGTGTGCAAGATTAGATTAGAGACCTATGGACCCCCTGAGGTGGCATATAGTGGGTTTTTTTTTTATTAAGGCGTGTCCATGAATTTATATACTGAGACCATGGGTTAATATTTCACAGCCACAAACTTAGTATAACAATGAATTATGATGTTGTTGTCATGAGATTCCCAAGTTGTGGCCATGAACTGTGTAACATGAGGCAGTTAATTAAATAAACAAGTCTATTCGCTTTGAGAATTCATGAGAAGGTGACTCTAATGATATATCCATGTCGCAACAGTAGTGACTCCTTTCCAAGATTCATCATTCCAAGATTGAAGTTTAATATCATCAGAAGTGTCATCTCCATGCTTAGGTTCCTGTAAACACAGTTGTTTCAGTTGTTCAATTCAACTCACTCATTTTAAAATGCAAGAGTTGCCACAAGTTAGATCTCAAGAAGCTCAATATATGAATTTGTGACCACACCTTATTAAAGAAAAACAAAACAACGAAAAACACCATGTCACCTTAGTGGCTCTATGAAAAAATAGGCAGAAAATGATGTCATTACAGAGGGGTGAAAGACGGGACAGGGAGAAAAACAAAACGCAACAGCTTGACGTAGGAAGAGAAAAACGAGGGCAAAGAGAATGGAAGATTGAAGGAAGGAGAGAAACATGAACAAAAGGAGGAGGGAGGGAAGGAAGGCACGGGATGGGGTCTCATCACTCTGCAGCTCCTGATCAATGCTGTGTGTTTCACAACATCACTAACAAAATGGCCACGTCTCTCTCTCTCTCTCTTTCTCACTCGAACACACACACACACACCCTGCACGGGCCTCACAGTGACGATAAGCAAGACAGCACGCCGGCCAGAACCACTCCTCGCAAATAGTGCACAAAGAGGTCAAGGTGCAAGCATTTGAGCTGGAATGTTGGGTTGGGAGAAGGCGCGAGAGAGAGACGGAGTGATGGAGGAGGAGACAAAGGGGAAAGAGTGTGAGAGGGACAGGAAGGGAGAGCGTACGCACAAATCCATGACAGTGCAATATAATAGCTGTTTCTCTCCCCCCCCCCCCCTCTGCAAGTCAGCTTTAACCTAATGATAAATGAAAAATTCAAACCACGCAGCCAGCACATAAACGTTTAATTTTGTGCGTCCGAAACGTAGTGAATACTTTTCAGTGGATGGATCGCAACCAAATCGCTAGCCAAATCTTTCTGTAAGCTCCATGAAAAAGTAGGAATTTGGCTGATTGTGTGCATATTCTGGCTATTAGAGCTTTTACAAAAGCATACCTAAAACAGATTATGCTATAAAATAAAAATGAACACAGCTAATGGGCTAGAAAATCGAAAGCAGGCTTCGTATTTGTAATCTCTATCTGTTATATACAGTATACTGTAATGTACTGAAATTATGTTTACATTCATTGACATTCTGACTAACATCTATGTACCTGAGCAGCTGGAGGTTAAAGAAGTGGTTCAGTGATGAAATAGTTTTTAAAAAAAAAAAAAAAATCTAAAACGTTTGATGACATTTTCTTTTGGAGATATGAGTGCAGTAAAAATCATGGCAGGCTGCTAGTTTTTCATGTCATCTCACATGATGAAGTGTGTGAGGAAGAGATGGTGTCGCAGTGTGTGTAGTGAGATCGGGTTGTCCTCCTCAAGGTGGTAAAGCCACATCAAACACCCTGTGACTTTGACTGTGGTGTGGTTGTTCGTGCCAGATAGGCATTTCAGAAACCGCTGATCTCCTTTGATCCTTTGATTTTCAACTACAGTAGTCTCTGAAGAATGGTACGACAAACGAAAAAAACCATCCAGTGAGCGTCAGTTGAAATGCCTCGTCGATGAGAGGGGTCAAAGGAGAATGGCCGGACTGGAACATTTACCACTCTTTACAAACGTGGTGAGCAGAAAAGCATCTCACGACATGCCGATCCTTGAGATGAACTGCACTGGGTTCTACTTCGTCCAAGAACATGAATCTAAGGTGACAGTGGTAAAATCTTGGACAGCTAAAGATTGGAAAGAACATTGTCTGGTCTTTTTCCAGTCTGTGTGGAAAATCCCAGGTGATTAGCCATTCTTTGAAGCAGCATCCTTTAAGATTCTTAAATGAAGCAAGGATAAACTTTTTGAGTGCCATTCTTAAAAACTAAAGCACGTATTATTCTCATATCGCCGACCGTTTGTACATCGTTGCAAAAAATTGTTAGTAGACATTCATACAAGTGCTTGTAAAACATTGGACAAAATCCACCGCTTCGCTCTTTCTGCTCAAGTGAGCTGCTTGCGGGCGTGAACGGGTCCCGAGTGGTTTTCAGACTCTGAATGGGATTTACAGAGGATGATCTCTACAGTCTACATTTTCTGAGCACCAGATTATACAAAACAGATGAAAGCAGCTTCGATGCAAGTGTTGAGTTTAAAACAGGACAACGATTCATAAAAGATAATACAATGCAAATATTGTTTTGTGGGATTTGGTTGATGGGACTGCTGACAGCTGGGATCTCACTGAACATTAAAGCTTTAAACGAACTGCTGTAGTCACATTCCGGCACTTAGCAGAGCTATCGTGGTGTGATATCTATAACTGTAGCGCACCCTGAGCTTGTTGCTTCATTTGGTATGCGGCCAAGTCAGCCACAGGTTCACGGACACCGAGACGAAAGGTCAGCGCCACTAATAAAACGCAGGGCCTAAATTACCCCGGCTAATTCCTGCATGTGATCGGTGTATGCCTGTGTCTCGAAGGTGAACACATTTTTACACATACCAGGCCTACATTGTCTGTGATGTGGTCTATCGTGAATACTTTCCATGCTGGATTCAGAAGGCTGAGGTCAGGCTGGGATAGAAGCACACAAAATGGACACAAGTCATTACTTTATTTTAATTTTAGCTGCATGTGCAGTGATGGCTCAGCAGTTGAGGTTTCGGGCTTATTGATCTGAGGGTTGAAATTTCAAGTCCCGGTCGCTGCCAAGCCACCGCTGTTGGACCCTCAAACCCTCAACTGGTGCAGGGGTGCTATAATACCGCTGACCCTCTGACCCTGGCTTCCTGCAAAGCTGGAATATGTTATGAAACATATTTTACTGAATTGTATAATGACAGTATTGCATACTCTATTTTCTATTTTTCCCTATCCCATAACTATTGCTAACATGAAAAGCTGTGTTTTAAGTGAGAACAAGAACTAACTTGTTTCGTGGATGTTCCACACCACGAAACGTAACTATAAATGGATAAAAAGTACAAGGTGTTGTTCTATAACGATCAGCCATAACATTAAAACCACCCGCCTAAACTTGTGTAGGTCCCCCTTGTGCCACCACAGCAGCTCTGTCCCGTCAAAGCAGGGACTCCACAAGGTGTGCTGTGGTATCTGGCACCAAGACGTTAGCAGCAGATCCTTTAAGTCCTATAAGTTGCGAGGCCTCCATGGATCGGACTTGTTTGTCCAGCACATCCCACAGATGCTCGATCGGATTGAGATCTGGGGAATCTGGAGGTCGAGTCAACACCTTGAACTCTTTGTCACGTTCCTCAAACCGTTCCTGAACAATGTTTGCAGTGTGTCAGGGCGCATTATCCCGTCGAAAGAGGTCGCTGCTATTAGGGAATACCGTTGCCATGAAGAGGTGTACTTGGTCTGCAACAATGTTTAGGTATGTGGTACGTGCCAAATTAACATCCACATGAGTGCCAGGACCCAAGGTTTCCCAGCAGAACATTGCCCAGAGCATCACACTACCTCCACCAGCTTGCCTCCTTCCCATAGTGCATCCTGGTGCCATCTCTTCCCCGGGCAAGTGACACACACACACCCGGCCGTCCAATGATGTAAAAGAAAACATGATTCATTAGACCAGTCCACCTTCTTCCATTGATCCATGGACCAGTTCTGATGCTCATGTGCCCACTGCAGGCACTTTCGGCAGTGTACGGGGGTCGGCATGGGCACTCTGACCGGTCTGCAGCTACGCAGCCCCATACGCAGGAAGCTGTGATGCACTGTGTGTTCTGACACCTTTCTATCAAAGCCAGCATTATTTTTTTCAGCAATTTGTGCTACAGTAGCTCTTCTGTGGGAATGGAAAAGACGGGCTAGCCTTCACTCCCCACGTGCATCAGTGAGCCTTGGGCGCCCATGTCCCTCATCACCAGTTCATTGGTTGTCCTTCCTTGTACCACTTTTGGTAGGTACTAACCACTGCATATCAGGAACACCCCACAAGACCTGCCGTTTTGGAGACGCTCTGACCCAGTTGTCTAGCCATCACAATCCGGCCCTTGTCAGAGTTGCTCAGATTCTTACGCTTGGCCATTTTTCCTGCTTCCAACACTTCAACTGACTGTTCACTTGCTGCCTAATACTCCTTGACAGGTGCCATTGTAAGGAAACAATCAATGTCATTCACGTCACCTGTCAGTGATTTTAATGTTATGGCTGATCGGTGTATAAGGTGTTAGCTATTTAAAAAAAAAAAAAAAACTTTTTTAGAAAAAAAAAAAGTTCTGTGTTACTTTAAAATACAGCCAACATTTCCAAATCTCTGAATATTTATTCTGATAAGCAAAATGGTGTCTTATGGGCACACATCATAATAAACATGATCACATGAGGTGTTGAATTTTATTGTCCTTATAATAACTTCCCATCAGGGAACATTGTCCAAGTTCAAGCTGGCAGGCTGGAGAATCAGTCCTCTCTGCCAGGAATATACTTAGAAAATTACACCATTTCTCAGCTCGGAGGACACTGCCCTAGAAAACATCACATGAAGAGACTGTACACTGAATTACAAGAGGTACCACACCCTGTCTTCGTCTTCTGTTAGCCAGTTTCCTTTAAAGCTCTGTGCAACGTGAGGCCAAAGCTGGATCAATGATGCAATGTGGGTTCTGGTTATTTTTAAAAGGTTTCAGTTAAGAACGCTCTGTCTTTGGCAGTTTCTCTCTGTCTCACATCCTGAAGAGTCAATGTTTGACCGTGCCGTGCTATTTATGTCACACCAGCCTATCCAGAGCAGCTCAGCTCAGAATTGGACCTCATGCATCTCTCTCTCTCTCTCTCTCTCTCTCTCTCTCTCTCTCTCTATATATATATATATATATATATATATATATATATATATATATATATATATATATATATATATATATGTGTCTGTCTGTCTCTGTGTGTCTGACTCTATGTCATTTCTTCATTTTGTGAATAATGACTCTCAGATGTTAGTGTGGTTTGTAAACTGTGTGCTATTGAGTGAATGATTCTCTCTCAGACTCTCTTTAAAGGAGTTGTTTGTGACTTTTTAACGCCCTCTGCTGCTTGTGAGGGGAATAAAAAACACTGACAACAGTTTCCCTTTAACTAACCCCAGAGCTTCAGCTGAAACAAAACATTTATGTGGAGGCCTTGCTCGTGAGCCGCCTTTTAAGTTAAAGAGGCAAGCAGTTTGGCTTGGGGGCGGGGCTTACAGTATGTATGGGCTGGAACAATAGTAGACAGTAGCTTGAAACAAAACACGTGAAGGGCAATTTTGCAGGGCTAAAATATACAGTGCTAAAATTACAGACTGCAACTTTAAATTCACGTTTTAATGTGTAATTTAATATCACACGCCATATGTGGGTAAAAACGGAGGCCTCCCAGTGTTTCACCCTTGGGAGTGGAAGTGGGGAGGGGGTTGTCGGGGAATGCTGAATATACATCAGCTAATATCATTACAGATTTACAGAGATCGCATGTGAACTGGATGCTGCGATAAAATTCTGCAATCAAGATAAATGCAAATAAGAGCTTGAATGAAACACATTAACTTTAAGTCACTGGAGATAGTGATAGCTGTAGTGTTTCTCAAAGTGACCTTTTTTGTCCGATAACAAATGAGGAGTGCGTTCCTTTCGCTTCAGCTGGGAGATGGCGAGGGCGAGGCGTTAATGTCTTAAATGGATGAGGAATTATTTCACACAGATATTTGGCAGCATCACAAGTCCAGGGGGTGGAGCTGGACCAGATCCAACTACTTCTGCAATCCTAGCCCTTACCTTAACCCTAACCTTAATCGAGACACTCTACAACATGGAACAACACGCTTAACAATACACTTCTCCAGCCTGAAACATACTGAATTGTCTCCACTCCTGGACTTTTGGATCGACTCCATCAAGGTAGGAGGAGCTGAATCAGGTCCGACTTCATCCCCTGGACTTTTGGACCAATTCCGTCCTGGTAGAAAGGGTTGGATCAGGTCCGACTCCACCCCCTGGAATTTTAGTTTTACTTCGTCCTGGTAGGAGGAGCTGGATCAGGTCCGACTCCATCCCCTGGACTTTTGGATCGACTCTGTTAAGATAGGGGGAGCTGGATCAGGTCCAACTCCACCACCTGGACTTTTGGATCGATTCCGTCAAGGTAGGAGGAGTTGGATCAGGTCCGACTCCACCCCCTGGAATTTTAGTTTTACTTCGTCCTGGTAGGAGGAGCTGGATCAGGTCCGACTCCATCCCCGGAATTTTGGTTCTGTAAACATATAATTGGTTACAAGAAATTAGTTCTGAGGTGGCAACCTGTTGTACCACTCACTTTTATCATGGTTTAGTTTGATATTACAGACTGATATTGGCTTCTATTTCTAAAAACAATTACTGCATGTTTACCTTATCACTTTTCGAACAGGTTTAGCTCTTGTTCTTTAGCGCTAGCTAGCAAGATTCATTCAGGTCGTTTTTACATTAGCTAGCTAATGGGTAACTTTTGCTTTTTTTCCCCTGTGAAAGCAGTATTGACAATTGTAAATATCTGGTGTGAAGGATTAAAAGCACATTTTGGATATGAGCACCGAATTCTGTATTGTAGCAATTTTTTACAACAAAAATGAAGCCTGTTGTGATTTATATGTTCTTATAGAGACACAAGGACGATGCTTGGGTGGCATGTTATGGCATGTGAAGTGGCCCCCATCGACGGAGTGGAAAATTGCTAAGCTAAACTGGACACTCTGGTGCATGTGGCTGGAATATGTCGGAATATGTTCAGACTTGCCAGAACTGAAGCCACACTGGAACCGGCAAAGCTTTTCTGTTTGCACTGCATTCACTCGGACAGTGCTGGGATTCTCGGCAGACAGTCAGCACACTGTACCAAACTGCCAGCCAGGGTAATTTATTTGTTTGCCCATAGCCTACTGATGGGGGTGATTTTTAGACCAAAGACTTGTGTGTTTTAAGTGAGTGCTTTGGATTCGAACGGACATGACTAGCAGTCATTTTTTTTTTTTTTACAGTGCCATCTGTAGTTTAACACTCATTGTCATAGCAGCCAACTATTTTTTCCCCCATAAATATCTGTACATGCCAGTAGGTTGTTGTGTGAGAGTCAGTTTTTGGGAAGGTCTTGCTAGAGATATCAAGCTCAGATAAATGTTCCTGGCAGAATTAAATGCCAGTGAAAAGGTCTGGGTGAAATGAATCCTCAAAAAGAATGGTTTCATTGAGAGTCAATGGTTGATAGTGCACTTTCAGGGACGAGTTTGTAACTAAAGGAGCTGGTTTGTTGTTTATTGAGGCCTCTGCTGCATGTGAAGGGAATTGCAATCACAACTGCATGAAAGCAAAAACGTGGCATCCTGTCATATAGATGAACAGAAACTGAATAAGTACAGAAATTATTATAAGATGATGCAGTGAGTAATGTGCCACATGTTTCACATGTTCTCCCCGTGTTCTTGTGGGTTCCTTCTCAAGTTTCCTTCCACCTCCTACAAAATATGCCTGTTGGTGGATCGAGGACTGCCCCAAATTGCCCCAAGTGTGTGTGTGTGTGTGTGTGTGTGTGTGTGTGTGTGTGTGTGTGTGTGTGTGTGTGATGTACTGGTGTCCTGTACAGAGTGTATTCCGGCCTCACACATGGTGTTCCTGGGATAGGTTATGGATCCATCCAGACCCTGTGCCAGAATAAAGCACTTACTGAAGATGAAGGAATGAATAAACAACACAAGGTGCTAAATAAAGGGGTGAATTGAGAAATATGACATCAAAATAAATACATATTAGAAGCACATAGACGTAAAAATGGATGTGTTGGACCTCTGCTGGCTGTGAGGTGAATTACAACTATAAAGAGAATATGATATATTCTGTTCAAACTAATTATTGTGTGTTGAATTTTAAGGAAAAGCAGCAAGGATTTGTTCCAACTTGGATTGAAGCCAATTTCTGGCCCAGAAATAATAATAAAAATGAATCTTGAAGCAATGAGGCAAAGGAGATCTGTTGCATGGTGATATTGCAGTAAACTACAGTTTGTCTGTTTGTTTTAAAAAAAAAAAAATTATGTTCAAAATTGTATGATTATTACAGGTCTAGAAACACTTGGAAATTACAAACTGCAACTTAGAAGCAGGTTGTGTGGTAATAAATGCCACAGACTGAACTTACATCACGATTTTGGTTGTTTTTTTTTTGTTTTTTTTGTCTAAAGGGTAATGGAAATCAACAACAACATCAATTATTGTTGTCATTTTAAACAGAGCGTTCCTCTTCCGTGCCATGGCGAATAAAAGAAAACCAGAAAAAAAGGTCCCATGTTATTTATGTAACAAAGCTTTATACACCTGGCTCCGCTTATAAAAGGGTTAGGTAAATCTGTTGATGCTGTGCAATTACATGATTACCCAACATCAGGATTAACATACATTGATTTATATTTAGCATAATCAAATATAGCAGCTTTGAAAATAAAAGAATAACGATTGGTCTGACAGCTCATAACAGGCCACACTGCTTTTTATATGAGAGTAGTCTGAGCTTTAAGTACTCCTCCCACAGGATATAGTGTGTCTGATTAACTTTTGTACACTTTTCTGGCCACAAGCTTCAGAATCTGTGGTTGGTCATATCAGTTAAACATGTCAGTTAAACAGCCTGTTTGTGTAAAAGTAGGCAGTTCTTGGCTGCATTTATCGACAAATCTCTCCACAGATCTGGTTTTGCGAAACTACTAAAAGAGTGATTAGCATCAGTCCTCACACACATGGAAGCACAGTCTTAAAGATGGGTCATAAATCCAGCTTAGTGAATTTGGATACTCTAGGCAAAAAATGGCATGAACATGCTAACGTAAAGGTTACTCATGAGACTACACGCTAACAGGCTTAGCTGGACTGCACTGATTCTGGACTAATGAGAGGCTATGTCCGTGACCAAGCGGCTGATTTGAAAGGAATTTATTTGGCCTTGATAGAAAGATTATTGCAAGAACAGCTCCGTGCAAATTGGTGGAACAAGGTGGGTGTGAAACACATATTTCGTTAAGTATTAGTAAAGCTTGGGCAAGTGAGATATCAAATCATTTATCCTCTGGTTCACATTAAAGAGCCTCACATGTATGGAAGCACTAATCTGTATATGATTTAAAAAAAGTTTAATATTAGAAAATGTACATAAGAGAACTGAACTTACAGTTAGATAGGCAGGTCCTGGAGGTAGTGCTGAATGTACTGTAGATATTGTACTACTGGAGCACAACTCCATCTAGTGGCAATAGAAAACAGATACTTAGAGTTATTACATACATCCATGGAAAAATATAATTTCCATTTAATTATAAACCTTACACACAAACCAGACCCGGATAAACACCTAGTGAGGCATATTGCCAAAAGATATTCCATATACAGTGGCAGAAGCTGTACAGTTTATGCTAAAACAGTCCGTACAGGATTTCGCTGAGTTTTTTGTGATTGTCGCGGCCAAAATGCTTGATTTCGCTGCGGCTTTTTCTTCTTCTAAATTTGGGATGCAACTTGCTTTTTTTTTTTTGTTCAGAAAACCACTTGAATTGGATTGCAACTGCATGAAACTGTTTTGCACGGCCTTTCACAGTGATGTTTGTTGGTAAACGAGACCTTTCAGCTGTACTCATGTTCCACGCACGTGAATCGAAGAGGGCTTTGACGGAACGCGCGTCGTGATGACGTCACATGACATGTCTTGGCCCAAATCTGCGGTAATTTTGAAAATGTGCAAACTTTTCGAATATTGCGGCGTTTGCTTGATTTTGCGTTCATTTCTGCGATCAAAAAAAAAACTATTCTATTCTGGTCTATTCTAATGATGGTCTTTCTACTCTTTCTATAAGAAATTTTATTTATAGAATTTTATTTATATTTATTTATTTATAGAAAATCTATTATTGTCTATCCTAAACAAACTCCATTTCGTCCTGTTATGATGCTATTCTAATGGTCTTTCTGATTTTAAAAAAATAATAATAAAAAGAAATAAGCTAGAATCTATTATTTTCTATTCTTAACCAATAACTATACAACGATTATACTAATGATCATGGCTTTTTAATGAATATGCAAATTAGTCATCTGACGTCATCCGGTGACTTCTAGCGCCCTTTAGAGCGAGCGTTAGCTACTTTCCCCTGAAAAGAGTTGGCAACACTGTTACAACTCCAGAGATTAGTAGACAGTTGTGTTTTTTTTCCCTTTAACGTGTCACCAAACTGTATAAGATGTGCTTTTTGGACATTAGACTTAAATAATATTTTGTGTTTATTTCCCTTATTAGAGTGTTTCATAAATCTGCCACGTTGACTGCAGTACTAGTATCCTAGTTTGTCTGTGGGGTGCACCATAGAACAGACTAGGGCTGAATCCCAAATATTACCCAACACCCTATAAACCTGCACTATACCTGGTATGAAATCAGCCTACGTGTAGTGCACTATAATTCCACTAGAGAGCGATTTAGGCTTAGGCAAAGTAGATAGCAAAACGTACGCTATAACGTAACTTTAGTAACAACACTGATGTTGTTTCTTTTAGATAATGATGAGGTGTCCAGACTTAGCGTCTTTATTTAAAACAAAAAACAAAAAACAAAATGATTTAAAAGTTGTAATTCATACAGTTTCTAATGCTACATATTTGCTAACAGCGTACGTTTCGCTAGGTTGCTTAGTGCTAATCCTTAATCGCTATATAGTGGATATATAGTGCACTACACGTAGGCTGATTTCGTTCCAGCTGTAGGGCAGGTATATAGGGCGTAAGAGGCGATTTGGTATTTAGCCCTAAGTCTCTCGCCTAATACACTGCAGTGATGCAGTAATGTAAAATGGCGTCCATGTACCTTATATGCCACTTTCGATATTTATACATGTTTTTGCGCTACATAAGATATAATTAATACGCGAAACAAAACATTACTAGAGTATTTTGAAATAGTCTAATAATACAAAGTTGAGCGAACGTACCTGACACAGAAGGTTTGTTCCTGTGAAATGGTGTGTGCTTCATAGGCGGTCCCATGGTGTAATGGTTAGCACTCTGGACTTTGAATCCAGCGATCCGAGTTCAAATCTCGGTGGGACCTCGTCCTTTTCTGCATTATAAAATACAATCAGGGAGTCTATCAAATTATACTGATCATTAGAACCGGTCCAATTGAATGATATCATAAAAAAAAAAACAAGGCAGTTCATATTTGGGCGCATATGTTCATCAATTACTTCTTTTAGCACTGCAATAGCAGTCAGTTTATGTATCTGGATTTCTTTTGGGTTTAATGGGATTAATCCACATCGAATTTGAGCTCTATTTTTGAAAATGTGTTATTTGGGTATACTAGGTTAGCTGGGAAATTAACATTTTATCTACAATTTAATGATTTTTCTGGTAAAGAGTTATATGCATATATTCATGGTGCTAAATTCTAACAACCTCATGCAAAAATAAATCTGTTGAAACATGGAATGTGTGTATTTTTATAATATTGTTTGTTTGTTTGTTTGTTTGTTTTGTGCATTAGTCTGTATTTGTAACCTCCCCCTTGGTGTTGATTTGTTTACCTTGTCTACATTATTGTCTATATGTACTATATACGACATCCTCATTTTATTGATCTTTGCTTTATTAAAACAATATCACGTCTAACATTACTGTACAGAAATCACCTCACGCCATTTACCATCGCTATAGAAATATTCTTTTTGATCCAGTCAGTGCATTTTTCTTCCTATTAGTTGTGAAAATGGTGACATCCACCCTGCAGTCCTTCTCTGTACAGTAGATCCCCATCAGGGTTTAAATTATTATCCATACAGAAACATGAAGTTTTAATTAGAAGCAGAATTAACCGACTTCTGCACTTTTGAATAGCTTCAGGGCTTCTTGTTTGAATAAATAACGAGATATTTCCTGTCCTTGGCTGCAGCCTTGTGTGCAAACTATTGTCCCTCGGCTCTGGAAGCATGACACAATGCATGTTTAGTTCTATATGATTCATCCACTAATCAAGCATTTAATGAACTTTGGAACATAGTACATAAATATATACAAATATGGTTATACACTGTATAAGTATTCATTTTCTTAGTCAATGATTTCTCTATTTATATGTGGTTAGCGCACTCGCCTTGCACCTCCCGGGTTAGGGGTTCAATTCCTGCCTCTGCCCTATGCGCATGGAGCTTGCACGTTCTCCCTGTGCTTCGGGGGTTTCCTCCGGGTACTCCGGTTTCCTCCCCCGGTCCAAAGACATGCACTGTACACATGCATTCCTAATGTATGCATGTCCATAGTGTTTGAGCGATTGTGCCCTGCAATGGGTTGGCACCCCATCCAGGGTGTCTCCCACCTTGTCCCCTGAGTTCCCTGGGATAGGCTTCAGGCTCCCCCACAACCCTGTTTAGGATATGGAAGCGGTATGGAAAATGGATGGATGGATGGATTTTTATGCCTTTTAGTGAAAAGTGAGCAGCTTTGGAGGCAGTTGGAGGCTGAAAATATTTCATGGTAAAAAAATGAAAAATAAATCATAGCTTAGGAAGATAAAAACCTTGGCAAATTTGAAAGGATGTTATTTTATTATGTTATATAAATAAAAAATAACAATAAATTAAATGTTATAAAATAGTATAATATCATATAATATAATATGTATCTATCTATTAATCTGTTAAGTCGATTATTCAATCCTTTTTTTTTTAAATTTCCTTTTCGGCACACACGCCCTTCTGCAAGTTATAGGTTTTTCTTGGAAAATCACCGGACACGACCTCCTCCCTAGTGAAGTGTGAATTGGGCTCCGTATCGGCATGGGCATTGGGTTGGGGAACAGTGCAGACAAAACAGGGAAGGAATTAAAGTATGATGTCATAGTTTTCATGATAAGGCAAACATTCAGTGCCACCTATTTCCCACATTTATGTGTTCGAGTATGATCCGAGCTGATCATGTGCTATACTGGATCATACATACTCTACACGCACATATGATACACTGTATGAAAGTGTGTTAGTGTGAATGCTCTGTGACAGAGATGAGATGCCAGAGCGCCATGGAGAAATCTATGTGTCTGTCTATACAGTATGTTCAGTTTTAATGATTGGATTTAAAAAAAAAAAAAAAAAAGTATTTTATTTTATTCAAAAAGTCAGGAATGATTGTGTCAGATATGGCAATTGAACTGCATATCCATATCTATATCTTTCTGTATAGAGAACTTGTGTTAGATTATTTTGCGACTCTCTCATTTGTACAATGGACACTTATTTACAGCAAGAGAAATCTGTGGGACTTACGTTGTATCTGTTTAAACTAGATATTTAAGGATGTATTTTATTAATTCTTTAATAAAATAGCCATCCATTCATCCATTTTTCATACCTCTTATCCTACACAGGGTCGCGGGGAGTCTGGAGCCAATCCCAGGGAACTCGGGGCACAAGATGGGAGACACCCTGGACGGGGTGTCAGTCCATTGCAGTGCACAATCACACACACACTCAAACACCCATTCACACACTACGGAAAATTTGGAAACACCAATCAGCAGCCTACTACACATTTCTTTAGACTGGGAGAGGAAACTGGAGTACCCGGAGGAAACCCCCGAAGCACGGGGAGAACATGCAAACGGCATTCAAACCCCCAACCCTGGAGGTGCGAAGAAAATGTGCTAAGCCACCAAATAAAATATTTGATAAATTATTTTAACATTTAATAATATATTTTTTTTCTTTAGAAGAATTTTCCTTTAGATCTTTATATTTAATTCATTTTAATGCGAAACATTAAAAGCAAGATAATTGTGAGGCTATTTTTATAAGTAAAAAAAATTTTTTTTTTTACCACAAAGGATGTGAATATATATCTACCCAGCAAAACCTTGACACGTCACATGAAACAATTTTTTGCATTGTTTATTGCAAATAAGTGTCACAAATGTGTGTCTCTCTCTTTATTTATTTATTTATTTTTACATAATCTCTATTATTAGTGCTTAACGAGTGTCCAGATTCCAATTCTAATATATGTCACACTTTTAAGGTCTTCGGTTGACTCACCCTAATAAAAAAAACAAACAAACTGTAAAGCGTGAGTATCGCAGAAAATGAATGTCCAGTGCAATAACATTTATTGTGCTCTTTATAACAATAGCATCCGTTACACGAACAGAGAAATGACAGCTTTTCACACGTTGGAAGTTTGAAAGGAATGTTTCAGTCAATAATCTGACCAAGAGTTAAAAACGAGCAAATAACACGTCTTTGCACAACTCACTATAGTATAAGTCTCGAGAGGACAAAAAGCCTCCGCTAAGAATAAGAGAAGGCAGTGGGTGAAAAACACACAGAACGCCTATTTACAAGTGTTTATACACATATTTAAGAAATAATTACATATTTCAAATGTTCTCAGTGCTCGAATAAACAATCCAACTTCCGTTAATTGTTTTCTCCGTGTGGGTCGGTCCTGCAGAAAAAAAAATAAAAAATCAGTAGGTACAAAGGAGTTTAATGGCAACCCGCTGGAATTTCTCTTTATGGTCTGATTTTTGGGGTTTGATGAAACAAAATGTCCTTTTTCTCCTTTTATAGATTATTTGTACAGGAAGATTCAGATAAATGTGCTACAAAATATCCAACTACTCTGAATCCAAACCTGTTATAAGTGTTTTAAGCCAATTTCCCCACAAATTTCATCGTAGCCAATTCCCAGCCCATCGTTTAGATGATTGCACCAAGCTACCAATCTGGGAGGTGAACAAATCGTAAATTCATTTGCTAGCACAAATAAAAGCTCCAATGTGCCGCCAAGTCCTGTGTTTTTGGTTCCACGGAAAGCTAGCTGACTAGGCTAAAAAGTGGTGGCTAATGTGAAATAATAGCATACAGTGAGCTAGTTAGCTACTTAAGTGCATTAATACAATCTTTATCCCCTTCTAAGAAACTTTCTAACGTAGCACATCATGTCTCAAAAAGTCAGGTGGCCAAAGTTTCAGCTATCAGATACGGAGTTCTGTCCGCATGTAAAAGATATTGCTTGAGGTTAGCTAGCGTCTCTTGATATGTTTACCTGCGAGGTGACGTATTGTGCAGGTTGTGATAGCACTGCTTCCACACATCTCTGATTCTGAAACTTGTCTACGGGCCATGCGGGCTAATTCCAGCAGTGACAGCATCTGCCGTTTAGCCGTAGCATTTAAGAATTTTCACTGTTTGCTACAACAATGCTTTTCCGCTTTCTCGGACTAAAAGTGAATCAAATTTGTTCGCGTTGTCGAATTGACAAGTGGCTTAAACACCTACCAGAATGAAAAAAACTGTCGATGCCTGGATAACTTGAGGACATTTTGTGGTAAAAGTCCGTTGTTTTTTTCTCTCTCTGCCTGCTAGGACTTTCTCGTTGGCACCTCTGTAATTAACCCGACTACGATGAACCATTTCGGAAAATGTTTGCGGTGTTGCAGGTGGTGGGATTCGGAACAAGTAACTATGTGCTATAGTTACAGCATTGGTGTGTGTGCCACATTTAAACATAGCTACAAATAAAGAGGTTTTGTTTCGTGAAAGTCAGTAGGACATAGATTGCTTTTCTTTATCTCTACTTGTCCATGGGGCAACTACAAATAAAAAGCTTTGTGCTACTGATTTGTCCACCCCTCATAAAGGTTACCACATGCTTCTTCCTAATGTTGAGGTGGTTGCTAAATGCCCTATTCTGATTGGTTAGAGTCGCACTAAATGACAGAGAGAAAGGAAAACGAGACTAACATTCCGACCCAAAGTTCAACACTCGCCTGGGTTCCCAGACTGCTCTGGCATCTTTGACATTCAAACTCGTGATCTCCTGACGAAATGGCAAAACCTTAGACATCACTCAGGAGCTCTGCCAGACTTTTAGTCGCTGCCTAAACATCCATGTTCCTTTAATACAGTGTTGGGAAATATATGAACGCCATTTACGACGCCATTTAAATGAAAAATTTGGACCAGTTAGTATAAAGCAAATTATACTACCACCTTTTTTTAAATTTTTTTTTTACCACTGTTCACATTCAGGGTGACGTGTTTCTTTAAACGAGCTTAATATTGAAGATTTAAAGAAGTCTCTTTCCATTTGAGTGTCAGATCATTGACGATTCCAGGACTTTGAGTTTGTGATCTTCCTCGATGTAACTGCGCTTGCCGTTGCTCTGGCCGTTGAGGACCGACATGGCTGTGTGTGTTTTGTCCTCGTCCACCTGGGGTGGCATATGTTCCAGACTCAGGGTCGCTCGGCTGGTCTCGGTGATCGAGGAGTTGGTGTGGTAGTTGTGAGAGTGAGAGTCAGTCGTCACCAGGCGCTGCCGGCATTGGACCCGGTACTGGGCAAGTTTACGTCTTATAGCTGAGTGCACCTGGAGGTGGACATGGTGTAGAACATTAGTCTTGATATCAGCCACTGTTAATATCAACTCTAAGATAATTATATGTAAAATGCTTTAAAAAAAAAAGTGCCTGATTAAAGTGATGCAGGGCAGCCTTTTCCTGTTACAGCTAGATTTTCCATCTAATCACAAACACTTCTCAGATTCTCTAGATTTTCTAACGCTAGGGTTCCTGCAGGTGTAACAGAACAGCGTACACGTCCTCAACTACTATTTTAAAGCTTGGTGTTTGTTTATTTTTATTTTGAGCTTAGAATTGAGATGAACATCAGTTTGTACCTCTCCATTTCCAAAACACAAGATGATGGCAACCAGGAGGCCCTACAGAAAGAGAAACAGAGGACCATCAGTCAGGAACATGCAGGATTTTATTACGTTTAGTCATTTGGCAGACGGTCTGAACGATCCACATCCAATAATCTTATTTAGAACCTGGAAAAAAGTGCAAGCGATATCGAATCGGTAGCTTCTGACATTTCATTATTTCAGCTGATATACATACTGTATATATACCTTATGAAACCCGGTGGTCTACAATAAAAGTAATGGAAAGACTCCAATGAGCCAAATTATCCGTTAATAATTATAATGCGAATCTCATCAATGTTTTTATGAAATAACTTCAAAGGGTGTCTCTAAGGGCTTGTGTGTAATATGATGAGTAATTTCCTCCATAAGCCAATCCATTTTCAAAACAGTAGGTTTAATTCCATTATAATCATGAGCCATATGCCTGAGGGATTCATTTTACAAGATCAAAACAACATGACTAAGCCTGAAACACTGCAAGGAATAAAACAGATTAAGAGTTTCAGTATAGTTCATTTAACAAATAGCTGAAACAATGCTTTGTATAGCTAAGTTATGCTAACATACAGTCCCTTCTGAAACTACTGGAACGGAAAGGCCAATTCAATTGTTTCTGCAGTGGACTGAAGACATTTGGATTTGAGATCAAAAGATGACTATAAGAAGAGAGTTTAGAATTTCAGCTTTTATTTCCTGGTATTTATATGTAGATGTGTTAAACGACTTAGAACACAGCACATTTTGTATCAGACCACCCAATTTGTAGGCGAGCAAAAATATTATAGGTGTTTCTTGTTACCCAGGTGTGTCCTGTTAGATTGGTTGTTTAAACAATAAACAGCTCTGAACATCTACTTTTGGTTTTAGCCTTCAGTTTCACCTGTGAAAACTGCATTTGTTGCTAAAAAGGTTTAGCCAGACAGATCAGACAGCTGTCTATAGGAGAAAAGCAGGCCATTTTGAAGCTGAGAAAAGAGGGAAAACCAATCAGAGGCATTGCACAAACATTGGACATGGCCAATACAACAATTTGGAATGTCCTGAAAAAGAAAGAAACCCCTGGTGTACTGAGCAACAGTACACTGAATGGGTCGGCCAAGGAAAACAACAACATCTGATGACAGAGCATCGTGAGAGCTGTGAAGAAAAACCCAAAAACAACAGTCAGTGACAGAAAGCAGTAAGTCAGTAAGAATCAGAAAGCCAGATTGGAATTCGCAAAGAAATACAGAGATGAGCCACAAAAGTTCTGGAACAAAGTTTTATGGACTGATGAGACCAAGATTAACCTCTACCAAAGTGATGAAAAGTCCAAAGTGTGAAGAAAGAAAGGATCTGCCCATAATTCAAAACATACAAACTCATTTGTGAAACAAGGTGGAGGAAGCGTCATGGCATGGCTTTATCGGGGGAAGAAGTGGAAGGTTTTAGACTGGCAAAATCAATCACCAGACCTTAACCCAATTGAGCAGCATTTCACCTCTTGAAGAGGAGAATGAAGAGAGAACCCAGACCCCCCCCCCCCCCCACCCCACCTGAAACATTTTTAAGTGTTATTTAATTTTATATACCTCAAGACTTATCTGATGTTTAACACATCTAGATGTAAATAGCAGGAAATAAAAGGTGAAATCCTAAACTCTCATCTCGTCTCGTCTCAAATGTCTTTGATGTATAGCACAAGCAAATGAACTGGCCAAGCCATTCCGATAGTTTCGGAGGGCACTGTCGATCTCAAACGAAAGCAGTTGAAGCCATATTCGGGTCTGTAGCTCAGCACACACCTGAAAATGCATGAAGATGTTCATGAAGAACTCGTAGATGGCCAAGGGCAGTCTGCCTTCGGGCTGCAGGGGCACCAGGATGAAGTGAGCGCCCATCAGGGGCACCAGGATGAGGGTGGCACGCACAGCCTTCATATAAGCATTGGACTCGGTACTGTGGGTCACTCTGAGCTTTGTGATCAGAACACGTACTATGTTCAACAGGAAGAAGAGGTTCACCTGGACGGAGACAACATTCCTAAAACATCAGATTCATCATTTCATTTCATTTTTGGCTTAGCTATACAGGCGGAACCAATCAGATATGAAGATTTCAGCTATGTGATGTGTATCAGTGAAGCAGCCATGTGAGCACTCACCACCAGGGCGACGTGGATCGGGCCATGGACGATGTAGAGTAGGTTAGAGTTGCTTATCCAGCATCTGGGAAAAATCACAAGCAAACCTCATAAGAACAAGTGTTTTAAAAGCAAAAGAATATATAAAGCTCTACTCAAAAACAAGCACGACTTATTTACTTGTCATCATAGAAGTACAGACGGGCCACAGCGTGAATGACAGCTGGAATAATTGGGAATCCTGAAAAGAGAGAGAGGAAAAAAGATTCATTAATAAGATAAATGCCTTTTAAAATCCAGTGTAATTCAGAGGGAAGTGAGAGAGTGAGATAGAGAAAGAAGTGTGTCGAAATGGCATAAACTGCCATTGAAGGAAGAAATAAAACCGTAATATATTATTATCAGACTCATTCCAACAGTGCGAGAGTGCATTTATTATCTTGACTGATAAGATTCACCTTTCCTCAGCCCCGTTAATCAAACCTTAATCAAAATTAAATGTCAGCGTGAATCAGACTGAAACTAAACAGACAGAATTAAATCACAATAAAGTGAATTAAAGGAAGAAAGACCGAAGCAAATCAGGTTAAAGTGAATCAAATCTGACGTCTCACCTCCTCACTATGAATGATTACATTGTAACTGAAACTGAACTTTCATTATGAACTTATAAACAGCATTAAAGTGAATGAGATTCAAGTGAATCAGTATAAAGTGAATCAATCTTGATTCACTTATTACATAGTGATTAAAACTGAATCATTATGAACTTATAATGAATCCATAGTAACAGCATTAAAGTGAATCAGAGTGAAGTGATTCATTCTAAAGTTAATCAAATCTGACTTCTCATCCCCAATCTGAATGATTATAGTGTAACTGAAACTGAACAAGTGATTCGTTAGGAACTCATAAAGATTCAAGTGAATAAGTGTTGATCTCTCATCTCCCCATCTGAATAAATACATAGTGATTAAAACTTAATCATTATGATTTTACTGTATAATGAATCTGCAGTAACAGCATTACAGCGAATCAGAGTGAAGTGAATCGTTCTAAAGTGAATCAAATGCGACTTCTCACTCCCAATCTGAGTGATTACACTGCAACTGAAACTGAACTAGTGATTCATTATAAACTTATGAAGAATTAGTAGCAATCACATTAATCAACATTAATCAAAAGTGAAAGAGACTGAAGTGAATTAGACTGAAATCAGATTAAAATGAATCCAATATGGCTTCTCACCTCCCTCAATGACTTCATTATGAAGTCATTAAGGACTCATCAGTAGCAATCAAATCAGTAGTAATCAAATAAAACAGCACATGAATCAGACGCAATTGAATCAAATCTGGCGTTTCACCTCTCCTCACCTCACCGGGTAAAATTAAATGTCAAAGTGAACTGAAATTGAACTGGTGAATCATTATGAACTTACGATGAATCGGTTGCAATCACATGAAACAGCATTAAAATAAACGCGACTCAAGTGAATCAGACAAAATGAATCAGAGTCTAGTAAATCAGACAAAAGAGAATCCAAATCTGACTTCTCACGTCCACGGTCTCAGTAATTATACAGTAATTAAAACTGAACTGGTGATTCATAATGAACTCATGAACAGCATTAAAGTGAAACAGGCTCAAGTGAATCGTTCTAAAGTGAATCAAATCTAACTTCTCACCCCCAATCTGAGTGATTACCCTGTAATCGAAACTGAACTAGTGATTCGTTATAAACTTATGATGAATCAGTAGCAATCAAATCAACCAACATTAAAGTGAAAGAGACTGAAGTGAATTAGACTGAAATCAGATTATAGTGAATGAAATATAGCTAACAGCATTAAAGGGAATGAGACTCAGGTGAATCAGACAAAATGAATCAGACTCTAGTGAAGCAGACTTAAAGTGAATCCAAATCTGACTTCTCACCTCCACAGTCTCATTAATTGCACAGTAATTCAAACGGAACTGGTGATTCATAATGAAATCATAAACGGCATTAAAGTGAATCAGACTCAAGTGAATCGAATGGATTTGACTCCTTACCCCATCCCAGCAGATAGTACCAGCCCAGCTGCTGTTCTCCCACAAACACAGCCACGATGATGAGTGTGTGCAGGTAGATCCCCTCACACAGCATCCAGAAGTACGTCGAGCATGCTGAGTAATGAATCAGGCTGGACAAGATCTTACAGCCAATCTGAAAATGGACATTACATACACACACATACACAGAATGCACAAAGTACAGATGATATTAGTTGAAAAAACAAACATATATATATAGACAAGTTCTGTGGATGGCTAACATCATGAAGGGGTTCTACTTGGAACATTTTCTATCATACAGATCTGTGTTTAGTAATAACTACACCGATCGAGACACACTCACTTGGTTGGTGGCAGCCAGTTGCTCATCGTGGAAGATTATCGTTAACCAGATGACCATGAGAATGGAGTTGAAGATGAAGGACAGAAACATGTTCTTATGGAGAGAGATCCTCTGGCAGCTTAGACACCTGCACAGACGTCACATATACATTCAGTAATACAGCTAATATAGTTTTATATATTATATTTTAATTACTACATTTCAAACTATGAATCTGCGACGTGTCATTTGCGAGCTCTTTGAGTCGACTCTGTAAGGTGAGCATTGAGAGCTGACTCACTATTTTATTTTATTTTTTTTGTAGATGTAAGCAATGCTGTTACTGTTGTAAAGTAATATATTTAATATGCCTGGACACTTCTTTTTAATATCTGAGCTGTTCATGAGAGAGAATTCTTTAATTCATTAATTAAACATGTTTGATTACACTGTAATTGAGACAGAACTAGTGATTCATTATAAATTTAGGATGAATCAGAAGCAATCAAATTAAACAACCTTACAGTGAAAGAGACTGAAGTGAATTAGATGGAAATCAGACTAAAGTGAATCAAATATGGCTTCTCACCTCCCCAGACTCATTAATTACATAGTAATTAAAACTGAACCGGTACTTCATTACGACGTCATTAAGAATATCATCATTTATGATTATAAATATATCACCATTTATTAAGAAAATCCATTCCCGTTGATCAAAATATCATTGTCTTTGTCTGGTCTAGAACAAAATGGCAACCAAATTTGGAAAATAAAGAAGGAGTCGACTCAAACTCACTGAAAAGAGTCTTATCACGTCACTAATACAAATGAACCCAGTAAGTCTATACAACTGTAGGTGACTATAGAAAAAAAACATGTTTTTTGCTTTTTTCTTAAATTCACGAAAAATGCATAGGGCTAGCACCTCTGACTTTGCTCAAGGTCCTTAATAGTGTATGCTCAATATATTTCTGGTATGTCATGCATACCACATGCCTGTCTTTTTTCTCTTGCATGGATTTCGCTTTTATTTATGATAAGTAATGCTCTGTACTCACTTGAAATATGAGAAGATGAAAATGGATATAAGCAGGGAGACCACAGACAGCGTGTGACCCAGCAATGCCAGATAATACATGGTGAATGCGACCTGTGGAGAGCGGATAAGGAAGAATAATGCGCTCATTTACTGCTTTCTGCATTTGCATCTGTCTTTCCGAATCATTTGGCATTTGTGATTCCTGCTGCAGCCTCCATAATTGACTTTGATTTTCATTACCAGCTCATTGGCCTGTGGGACGTTTAGAAGAATTTGAATGGCGAGATGAAAAGCAAATAGTCTTGTCTGTGACTGCTACAGATTACAGCCGTGTGGAGGTTTGCGTGGGAACGGCACTGTCAACAAAATGTAATATGATTACTGAGTGGAGCGAAACTGATTAGTGGTGATCAACATGAGTGGTGCGGGAAAGAAATCCGTGTACACGGCAGCAAGTGGGGAACAAAAGCCAATGCATCATATTCAACACTTTTAAATCAGTTTAGTGAAGCTGTAGTGGTCATTTTAATGTGTCAGATGATTCGCTTCAACCCAAACGTCCCACATAGTGTCACTTTCTCATTGGAGCTAAGAAAATAACATGTATACTAGACATTATATTAATTCAGATCACAGTACTCTTGAATTCACAAATGTGGTTGGTCAGAAAGTGTTGATTAATTTCCTACAATAGCAGATGTATCAGTGGTTCTGGCTACTAGGCAAATTAATGCGCTCGTTCTTATACGTTATCATTTCTATAGTAACCATAGTTACTCAGAGAGATGTATGAAGAACACTGTGTGTAATTATTGATATGGTTGAGTTTTCTGTAAGGAGATGTGTATTTAACATTTAGCTATGGAGTCCCCAGTGTCAGCCTTTGTTAGAGTCAGAGTTAGATATTGTGCTTTGCTATTTCTTGGTAACATGACAAGCTAGTCTGGTGAGGGAACTTGTTTCACAAATGTTCCACAGCAAATGTAAATGCAACTATAAATGGATAAAAAGTATGATGTGTCATTCTTTAATACATAACAGTTATTACAGTAGGCAGATTCAACCTTCCCCCCCTTCGACATGCACATACTGTACACAATAAATTGAAGAAATGCTCCAACCGTGACTTTTCCTTTGGTGTAGGCCGAACAAAGAGTGTAGTTGGACCACAGTCGGTTGCTGTCTGGATGTCGGAACCACTGTCCATCCGGGTTACACACTTTGGTTACTTTCTCTGGGAAAGCAAAGATCAGATCAGAGAAGTCGCATCACAGCAGCCATGTCAAGACTGACAATATTCTATCAGACAAATTTCATACAAACTTAACACGCATTCCCTATATTGCCGTCTAGAATACTTCCACATCTTTTAGCAGGCGTGATAAGCTACAAATGTGAAGGCCCACCTGCTGGGTCAAAGTCTTGGAAATAAGTAGGGCAGTATTGCATGATGGTTCCCGGAGCCGAGTCTCCCCAGCAGAGCCAGCCGTCCCACGTGCGGTTACAGTACGGCCCTGCGGGGGCAGCAGCGAGGCAGAATGTTAGTTTCACACCTTGATGTACTACAGTACTCATTAATCTACACACTCATGTCTTCTTTGAGTTGCCTCCAAAACTAGTTTTTCTACAATGACTAATAAATCACCTATCATTTCCATACAAAAAAAAAAAATCATTACATTTACATTTATGGCATTTGGCAGATGCCCTTATCCAGACCGACTTACAGAAATGCTTTGAAGTCTCTATTAATAAATACATCCTGACACTGGTTCACTAGATCACGGACCATCATTCTAAAAACTCTGCTGGGGAGGTAATATAGTAAGGAAAGCAAACAGACAACACAATTTTTTAAAAATGTGAACAAAGCTCAGAATGTGTGCAATAAGAGAATTGGCAAGACTTCACAATGAACTGCTGAAAACGGAGCTTAAATATGTGACATGGGGAAGTTAACAGGAAATCAAGGATCTCTACAAGCTCATTAGCCAACAGAAAAACGCATTGGTCAAAAAAATCCAGATTGTTCGATTATACAAGTTCATATACACACTTCACCGCTGGTCTTTGTAATGTATTGGACTCAAGAGGCTGTTTAGGTTCCATATGCAGTAATGCATATAACTATAGCTCTAAATGGATAAAAAGAACAAACCGTTGTTACTTCTGGACATGTGGTTGAAACCCAACAGGGTGTGCTGTTATCGGAAAACAATCAACTATGGGTTGGGATCAGTAACTCTGCTTCTTGCCTAGCTTCATCACAAGACCCAGATGTCGAATATTTTCCCATCACAGCACACCCTGTTGTGTTTTATATACGCTCATATATACTATATACGCTTACATACAGCAGCCAGCATGTCATTAACGAAACCCAGCTCTGTATTGACTACTTTTAGGTTGATATAAAATATGTCTATATAAAAATACATAAAAAAATACTACCAGATTCCTCATTTCCCTAATTATGAAGTACCTACAAAACAAAAGGAAACAACAAACCAATTCAAACATGTATGCAGGATTATATTCAGTCACATCATTTCCCAGAAGAATAGTTATCACACGCAAAAAACCCCAACAAATCTCTTCTATCCAACAACCGATCAGTCTTCAGAAGCTGGCGATAACATCTGTATTCACCACACAGACGATCGTTTATGAGCCAAACAGGGAGGATCTCAGAGCTCCACATGATGGATGCAGTGTTTACAGTGGGGTTCATAAAGAGGCGCAGCAGTCACAAGAGCCAAAACTCAACAAGCGCACAAAAAAAAAACACACACACACACACACACACACAAAAAACAAAGAGTCAAGAGCATGTACTTCCTCAGACCAGAGCCTGGTACACAATCCAAGGAAGCCTGACGCACACAGACAGAGAAGAAAACTCAAATATGGTCAGCCAGTGGGCAAGAGTGACACTGACTAAGCCTGCTTCCTTTCTTTCAGGAGAGAGAACAGGCTTCCCCTTGATTCCTGATCTCTTGCACAATGTAACGCTCACCACTTGCTATTTCACACATTTCATGACTCTCCAGATGTCCAGTGTGAAATAGTAGCCTAAAATAAAAGTATTTATTGATGTACCAGTATATACAGTATCTCACAAAAGTGAGTACACCCCTCACATTTTTGTAAATATTTTATTATATCTTTTCATGGGACAACACTGAAGAAATGACACTTTGCTACAATGTAAAGTAGTGAGTGTTCAGCTTGTATAACAGTGTAAATTTGCTGTTTCCACAGCCATTAATGTCTAAACCGCTGGCAACAAAAGTGAGTACACCCCTAAGTGAAAATGACCAAATTGGGCCCAATTAGCCATTTTCCCTCCCCAGTGTCATGTGACTCGTTAGTGTTACAAGGTCTCAAGTGTGAATGGGGAGCAGGTGTGTTAAGTTTGGTGTTATCGCTCTCACACTCTCTCATACTGGTCACTGGAAGTTCAACATGGCACCTCATGGCAAAGAACTCTCTGAGGATCTGAAAAAAAGAATTGTTGCTCTACATAAAGATGGCCTAGGCTATAAGAAGATTGCCAACACCCTGAAACTGAGCTTCAGCACGGTGGCCAAGACCATACAGCGGTTTAACAGGACAGGTTCCACTCAGAACAGGCCTCATCATGGTCGACCAAAGAAGTTGAGTGCACGTGCTCAGCATCATATCCAGAGGTTGGCTTTGCAGAATAGGCATATGAGTGCTGCCAGCATTGCTGCAGAGGTTGAAGGGGTGGGGGGTAAGCCTGTCAGTGCTCAGACCATACTCCGCACACTGCATCAAATTGGTCTGCATGGCTGTCGTCCCAGAAGGAAGCCTCTTCTAAAGATAATGCACAAGAAAGCCCACAAACAGTTTGCTGAAGACAAGCAGACTAAGGACATGGATTACTGGAACCATGTCTTGTGGTCTGATGAGACCAAGATAAACTTATTTGGTTCAGATGGTGTCAAGCGTGTGTGGTGGCAACCAGGTGAGGAGTACAAAGACAAGTGTGTCTTGCTTACAGCCGTGGCCAAAAGTTTTGAGAATGACACAAATATTAATTTTCACAAAGTCTACTGCTTCAGTGTTTTTAGATCTTTTTGTCAGATGTTAGTAACTGTTACTGAAGTATAATCACAAGCATTTCATAAGTGTCAATGGCTTTTATTGACAATTACATGAAGTTTATGCAAAGAGTCAATATTTGCAGTGTTGACCCTTCTTTTTCAAGACCTCTGCAATTCGCCCTGGCATGCTGTCAAACAACTTCTGGGCCACATCCTGACTGATGGCAGCCCATTTTTGCATAATCAATGCTTGGAGTTTGTCAGAGTTTGTGTGTTTTTGTTTGTCCACCCGCCTCTTGAGGATTGACCACAAATTCTCAATGGGATTAAGGTCTGGGGAGTTTCCTGGCCATGGACCCAAAATGTCGATGTCTTGTTCCCCGAGCCACTTCGTTATCACTTTTGCCTTGTGGCAAGGTGCCCCATCATGCTGGAAAAGGCATTGTTCGTCAACAAACTGTTCTTGGATGATTGGGAGAAGTTGCTCTCTGAGGATGTTTTTGTACCATTCTTTATTCATGGCTGTGTTCTTAGGCAAAATTGTGAGTGAGCCCACTCCCTTGGCTGAGAAGCAACCCCACACATGAGTGGTCTCAGGATGCTTTACTGTTGGCATGACACAGGACTGATGGTAGCGCTCACCTTTTCTTCTCCGGACAAGCTTTTTTCCAGATGCTGCAAACAATCGGAAAGGGGATTCATCAGAGAAAATGACATTACCCCAGTCCTCAGCAGTCCAATCCCTGTACTTTTTGCAGAATAGCAGTCTGTCCCTGATGTTTTTCCTGGAGAGAAGTGGCTTCTTTGCTGCCCTTCTTGACACCAGGCCATCCTCCAAAAGTCTTCGCCTTACTGTGCATGCAGACGCACTCACACCTGCCTGCTGCCATTCCTGAGCAAGCTCTGCACTGGTGGTGCCCCGATCCCGCAGCTGAATCAACTTTAGGAGATGGTCCTGGCGCTTGCTGGACTTTCTTGGGCGCCCTGAAGCCTTCTTGACAACAGCTGAACCTCTCTTCTTGAAGGTCTTGTTGATCCGATAAATGGATGATTTAGGTGCAATCTTACTAGCAGCAATATCCTTGCCTGTGAATCCCTTTTTGTGCAAAGCAATGATGGCTGCACGTGTTTCCTTGCAGGTAACCATAGTTAACAGAGGAAGAACAATAATTTCAAGCACCACCCTCCTTTAAAAGCTTCCAGTCTGTTATTGTAACTCAATCAGCATGACAGAGTGATCTCCAGCCTTGTCCTCATTAACACTCTCACCTGTGTTAACGAGAGAATCACTGACATGATGTCAGCTGGTCCTTTTGTGGAAGGGCTGAAATGCAGTGGAAATGTTTTTTTTGGGATTAAGTTCATTTTCATGGCAAAGAGGGACTTTGAAATTAATTGCAATTCATCTGATCACTCTTCATAACATTCTGGAGTATATGCAAATTGCCATCATAAAAACTGAGGCAGCAGACTTTGTAAAAATTAATATTTCTGTCATTCTCAAAACTTTTGGCCACGGCTGTACAGTCAAGCATGGTGGTGGCAGTGTCATGGTCTGGGGCTGCATGAGTGCTGCCAGCACTGGGGAGCTATAGTTCATTGAGGGAACCATGAATGCCAACATGTACTGTGACATACTGAAGCAGAGCATGATCCCCTTCCTTCGGAAACTTGGCCGCAGGGCAGTATTCCAACATGATAACCACCCCAAACACACCTCCAAGACGACCACTGCCTTGCTAAAGAAGCTGAGGGTAAAGGTGATGGACTGGCCAAGCATGTCTCCAGACCTAAACCTTATTGAGCATCTGTGGGGCATCCTCAAACGGAAGGTGGATGGTCTCTTCATCTACCAGCTCTATGATGTCGTCATGGAGGAGTGGAAGAGGACTCCAGTGGCAACCTGTGAAGCTCTGGTGAACTCCATGCCCAACAGGGTTAAGGCAGTGCTGGAAAATAATGGTGGCCACACAAAATATGGACACTTTGGGCCCAATTTGGACATTTTCACTTAGGGGTGTACTCACTTTTGTTGCCAGCGGTTTAGACATTAATGGTTGTGTGTTGAGTTATTTTGAGGGGACAGCAAATTTACACTGTTATACAAGCTGTACACTCACTACTTTACATTGTAGCAAAGTGTCATTTCTTCAGTGTTGTCCCATGAAAAGATATAATAAAATATTTACAAAAATGTGAGGGGTGTACTCACTTTTGTGAGATACTGTATATAAAACTTACAGTATATACACGCTAACTGAATAGATTTGGCGTTTGGTGGCTTCCCCTTCAGATTTGTTGATACATTACAGACAAACCGCTTGGAATATCAACATTCTTTTGATGAATTTTATCCAGGTTGGTCTGAAGATGATATATGCCAAATTTGGTGTTGATTGGATATAATTTGTAGGAGGAGTAGTGAAAAAACAGTTTCTGACAAAATCCAATATGGTCGTCAGGAAGTTCACTTGAATTTCAGATGTTGGTATGCGTTCACTTCAGCATACTCCAGTTGTGCGTTTAAAAAAAAAAAACAGGGAAAAGCGAGCGCTCAGATTTGAATGTGATTTATGAATTTACAGCGGTCGTTCATTCATCCTTAGTAACTCTCTGGTCAGGATTGTGGTGGCTTAAATTAGGCTGTTTATATATATAAAGTTTATATTTTGGGAAAGCTAAATTTGTTCGAAAAATATGACAAGCAGATACAAACAAAAATAACTGCATAAAACACATATTTATCTAAGGAGAAAAAAAAAAAACGTTCCAGTTTAGGCCACACCCCTTTCGGGTTTAAATCCGAATACCGATATTTGGAGCATTTAAACAGAAACAGATACAGATAGTGACATTGTATTGCACTCCTAATACACACTATCAAGTATATCTGCTAGTTTAATAGTCACCAAATCAATATACCTAACGACTTATGAAACTAAAATAGTGTCCAAATCACAGGTTTATATTAACACGCTTGTCGTAATACGTTATGGTTTCTATAGTAACAGCTCATTCACAGGGACTTGTGTGACAGACACTCAGCACTATGGAAGACTAATAACAAAACAATGTCTTATTCTTAAACAAAAAAAAGTGTATTCTTGTTGGTGAAGGTTTTTGTAAGGAGATGTTTATTTCACATTTTATGGAAGGAGTCTTCAGTGTCAGCGCTTTGCAAAAGTCAGCATGTTTTCCGCTTTCCGGTTTCTCTATAACATGACAAGCTGCGTTTTCTGTCTTATTCTCTCTTATTGAATTAAAACTTCAGAAGGAAAAAACTGAGTTGGCGAGGGATCGACTGCTGCTTATCGCTGCCATAACGTAAATGATAACCTGTTTTGTGGATGTTCCACAACATTACATGTAACTACAAGTACTGCTAATAACAATATAAATACATATTAATAATAATATAAATAACAATAATCTTTTTCAAACCCAAAGGATAGTGTCTTCTTGTGTTGTCTTCAATCCAATCCCTGATATACAGTCAGTGTTTCTCTATGTGTGTGTGTGTGTGTGTGTGTGTGTGTGTGTGCGCGTGTGTGTGTGTCTGACCTGACTCCGTGCGTGGTGGGTCGTGCAGTATTTTGAGGTAACACTCAAACTGAGCTGCCAAGATCTGCCCCCTCGACACCTTCAGAGCAGTAGGGGATACTGGGATATCAGTCACTTCCTCCTTTGGTATCATAGACGGCGCTATCACATCCTCGGCCTGACACAACTGCAAAGGGAGTCATGCACACATACTGTTACACACTGTCACACACTCTTCTTTCACTCTCTTAAGTCAGTAGGTCTGTTATGGTGTTATGGACATGGAGCTGATGTAAAAAAAAAAGGTTAAATTTAGATCTAAACTTCTAGACTTTTCTAAACTCTAAAGCAAAACGGATAACTTTGATGCATTTTTTAAAATTCATGTCATTCAAATAAGATCAAAGATCCACTTAGCATATGAAAATGGATTTACATAACTTCCATAGCCTGGATCGTTTCTGAAGTTTATCTCTATAAAAGCATTTTCAGAACAACTGAAGATTCATTTGTAATTGAATCAAGGCCTTTTACTTATTTTTAATATAATTATTTCATATTTCGTAATTATTTTTTTTCAGACAGAGAAGCAAGAGTAGAAGGATATCTACTCTTATCTACGCACTACCACACCTTGGTGATGAGCATCCATAGAAGCAGCAGTAGGAATGTTGGATGTTTTCCCATGATGCACTACAGGAGGCACTGAAAGGGGCCGCAACAGCACATCAGTACCCTGCGGAAACAAGACACATTTATCACGTTAGCAAGCTGATATGGATTTATGGAAGGTGGTCATCATTTTGCAACGGTCATGAAGTTTTCCACCACAGAGGAGTTTGTGCTTTCTGGTTTCTCGGTATGACGAGCGGCAATTGTTTTTCTTTTGTTTTATTCATTTTGAGATAAAGAAAAAGTACGGAAGCCCTAAGAGGCCATGGATTATAATTTCTTTCTTTCTTGTTTTCTCGTGATCACGACTTCATTTTCTGGTGATCTCGACATAACAAAAGTTGTTTTCTCATGAGCTCATGAAAATGAAGTCGAGATCACGAGAAAACAACTGTGTTATGTGGAGATCATGAGAAAATTTTGTCGTGATCACGAGACAACAGCCTTATGTTGAGATCACGGGAAAATGAAGTCGAGATCACAAGGTAAATTAATTCGAGAAAACAACTGTTTGTTATGTGGAGATCACAAGAAAATTAAGTTGTGAGCACGAGAAAACAAGAACCAAAAAAATAATAATGCATGGCCTCTTAGGGCTTCCATAAAAAAAAGGCCGCTGGTGAGTAACAACTATTTATAGCTTTTATAATGTAAGTCACAACAGGAACTTGTTTCGTGGAAGTTCCACAACCTTAAATGTAATTATAAATCAAGATCCTTTAAGCAATAAAACCTTCGTAGCTCAGCAAATTGCTGTGGTATAAGAGGAAGAAAAACTTGCTGTTATAGGAAAATGAAAACATTCAGGGTGGTAACTACCTCCACTTTTCCCCTTTAACAGCATACGTGTCATGTTTTATCCCTAACATAAAGCTTTGCTTCGCTCAAATCCTCGGTCTTCATAAAAATGGCCTCCACAGAAAGCCTTCAAGCTGCATTTTAAAGAGAGTATTACACAATGTCAGTGAACTCCTGGTCAAAGGCATACACAGGCGTCAGGACTCATCATTGACCTCTCCACGGAGGTCCATTTTCTAATTCTAAAGCTGCATATCTACGTTTCATACCTATTTCCCCAGGTTTCTTTTCAATTAAACGTGAAGGGGAGAGACAAAAATGACTCAAACGGCTGTTTGTGAAGATGAAATGCTGAGCCCTCAAGGACATGTTGTGGTAATTGCGCCTTAAAAGCTTTCCGCTGTTTGCTTATTATACTCCAAATGTCAAACATAATGGAGAGATTTACGTAAAACATTTTTCCTCTATATGCCTACACTTCTCCGCTGCTCACAGCTTTTCAGACTAAAATCCTCATCTTTTCAGGAGCAGAAACTGCGCATCATTTTTCTCTTGCGTATCGTATTCATGACGGTGTTCGTTTTTCACAGGGTTATACTGACAGCCTGGAGAAAAGGAAATGAAAGATAGGATAGTTAAGAGCAAGTATTCGGTGAAGGGTTGTTACTGTAGCTAAAGCATAACTGGAGTATTAACTAGAGGTCGACCGATAGTGGATTTTACCGATACCGATAACTAAGTTGGGCGGTACCTGCCGATAACCGATTAATCAACCGATAGTTTTGAAAAATTATACTGAATGAAAACATAACACTCAAAGTAAAATATTGTTGAACTTTATTACAAAAATAATCAGCACTGACTGTACTATGAAAATGTGCTGTACTTTTTTAAATGAGTATTAATATATATTAACTAATAATAAATATTAAAGTAAATAAAAGATATACATCCAAACTGAACCAAAAAGTAACACTCCAAATAACAAATAAAAATAGAGACATCCAAAGTGAATGAAAAAATCACTTCAAATAACACAACAAAATTTGTCAGTGATAGTTTTTATTTCGCCTCTAGAGGCCGCTCTCGTACTGTATAATGACGGCGGACGCATTTCAACCCCTAATGCAATCGGCAAGAACTATCTATGTGTGGATTTTTGCAGATAACCGATAGTTCCAGCGATCGGTTATCGGTGCCGATTAATCTGTAAAACCGATCAATCGATCGACCTCTGGTATTAACTAGTAATTAGAGAATTAGCTGTGTGTTCCATACTGGCGTGAAACTTTCTGTGATAGCTGAGCAGATAGCTATTCAACAACTTGATTAAAGCCTGACACTCACTGTGTTCAGGAACGCTACAGACAAAAATCACATGTCAGCTTAGATCAGTGGTCTTAGAAATGAAAATCTCAGAATATGAGCGTTGCTAGGACATTTCTCTAAAATCCACCAATAGGACGACGGAATAGAATGACGTAACTCAAGGGACAGCTACAAATACGGTAGCTGCGATGGCAAAACTATCTTCTTGGCAAGCTATAAAAAGTCAATTGTTTATGTTGTTTTGGTGAAATATATTTCTCAACTTAAACCTGAGGTGTCAATGTATGTTATAGGGCAAAATACACAGTTCTCAACTCAGTTCAAGCCGATTTCTGGTCTTTTTTTGGCAGTTTGTTGGAATTCAGCCACAGCGACATCTGATGGGATTTCCTAGACCACCACACGTTTCTCAGACTTGCAAATGAGATTTAATTCAGTGCAGGGTTCAGGGGTTTGCACAAGATTCAAATAGATCTCTTGTACATGAAGGAAAAACTGTGTGTAGAAAATATATACACATTCAACTAGATTTAAAGGAAATATGAAATGATATATTTCCGAAAAGCATATTCAGGAGGTGAGGCTGGATTTTGATTTTATCCATTGAGATTTGATTGGATTGTGAAAAGTGGGTGTCTGAGCCAGCTTAGCATTTTTACTTGATGACATCTCTGGGTAGCGGCGAGAGGGGGAGGTGAAAACATGATATTATTGGCTTTTATTATTTTTCCCACACACACACACACCTACACAAAGGTAGATGATGTCCAGAGCCTGGCAAATGGCAATCCAATGTAATGGAGCGTTATGGAAAAGAACAATGATTGATACTGATGGCTAATTCAACTGATCTCAGGTTGTCTCTATGTAACTTTAGTATGGGCAGTCTTTAGTGGAGAACATTGGTGTTTAAAGATGCAGGTCCATTTTTAAACATAAGATTTTATCCTCCTCGGATCCTCGGATATCACAACCTGCCGTCACTGTTAACATCTTACTACTGTCCGTGAGTGAATGTCGCCTGGTGGCTGTCTAAAGCCAAACTCATGGTTTCATGACAGCGAAATGAATAAATCAGCTTCCTCCGCTGTACAGAATCTCTTAAAACCTCCAAAAAGACTCATCTCATCAAAGAGCACTTGAATATCAATGCAGAAACCCCCTCAGCTCTCTGCCTCTGATTTTAGCCTTTCAAGATTGTATCATTTGTAGTCAATGATATTGTTTTCTGTACTACCATGTTAGCATGCTTATTATTATTATCATTATTATTATCATTATTATTATTATTATTATTATTATTATTATTTAGCTTTAACAGTTTATCTGCATGTTTGTGTGTTTAGTATCCTATGAATATCATGTCCTTGTGAAACTTATAGTGCTTGTTTTGCCATTTTTGAAGACAAAAGGATGCACTTGCATGCACTTCTAAGTAAGAACCTCCTCAGTAACTCCATGTGTAATATGCCCTAATTTTTTATCATGCTGGTTTTACATTAAGAAATGCTCATAAGTCCAGTCATCTCATGGATGGATTTAAAATATTTGTGATTTAATGGTATTGATCCAAAGGGAATTGAACAGTCGGAAGGCCGCAAATGCCGCAATATTCTGAGGAGGTTGCAATTTTTCAAAATTACCGCAGATTTTCCGCAGATTTGGGCCAAGACGCATCGTGTGACATCATCACAACGCGCATTAAGCCAAAGCCCTATTCGATTCACATGCGTCGAACATGAATACAGCTAAAAGCCGCAGCAAAATCAAGCATTTTTTGGCCACAACAATCACAAAATTTTTTAAAAAAACTCTGTGAAATCCTGTATGGACTGTACAGTAGAGTTGAAGAGCCTTTGACCACTGAACTTCCCAACTGATACAGTAGCTATATATGGATTTATCTATAAATAAATTTAATCTGTTGAGAAATATTGGTTTTAATGTCCATTAGTGGAGAAGGCTATTGGAATCTTATGTAAGAAACTGAATTTCACAAAATGTTGTTAGTTCTTCCTAACCAATGACAACATAACATGTAAGGAGCAAACCAGCACATCTCAAAGTGGTTTATTCCTCTTACAGCACAGCAATTTGCCAACCTTTATAGAAGATATAAACAGTTGTTCCATCACCATGCCTCTCTTTGTTTGCTCCCCCTTGAAGTTCAGACATCTTCTTGTTACCATGTTACCAAGAAACAACTGTCAAAACTCCACCATCAGAAAACTTACTAACACTTGAGACTCCATAAATGTAATAAGCATCTCCTTACAGAGAACTTCACCATATCAAAAAGTACACTGGGGGAAAAAAGTATTTGATCCCCTGCTGATTTTGTACGTTTGCCCACTGACAAAGAAATGATCAGTCTATGATTTTAATGGTAGGTGTATTTTAACAGTGGGAGACAGAATAACAACAAAAAAAATCAGAAAGACGCATTTCAAAAAAGTTATAAATTGATTTGCATTTTAATGAGGGAAATAAGTATTTGACCCCTTTGACTTAGTACTTGGTGGCAAAACCCTCGTTTGGCAATCACAGAGGTCAGACATTTCTTATAGTTGGCCACCAGGTTTGCACACATCTCAGGAGGGATTTTGTCCCACATCCTCTTTGCAGATCCTCTCCAAGTCATTAAGGTCATTTTCAATGCACTGGCTGAGGGAAGGAGGTTCTCACCCAAGATTTGAAATTACATGGCCCCGTCCATCATCCCTTTGATGTGGTGCAGTTGTCCTGTCCCCTTAGCAGAAAAACACCACCAAAGCATAATGTTCCCACCTCCATGTTTGACGGTGGGGATGGTGTTATGACTTGGGGTCACAGGCAGCATTCCTCCTCCTCCAAACACGGTGAGTTGAGTTGATGCCAAAGAGACCTGACCACATCTGACCACAACACTTTCACCCAGTTCTCCTCTGAATCATTCAGGCAAACTTCAGACGGGCCTGTACATGTGCTTTCTTGAGCAGGGGGACCTCAGGGGGATTTCAGTCCTTCACGGCGTAGTGTGTTACCAATTGTTCTCTTGGTGACTATGGTCCCAGCTGCCTTGAGATCATTAATAAGATACTCCCGTGTAGTTCTGGGCTGATTCCTCACTGTTCTCATGATCATTGAAACTCCATGAGGTGAGATCTTGCATGGAGCCCCAGACCGAGGGAGACTGACAGTTTCTTCCATTTGCGAATAATCGCACCAACTGTTGTCACCTTCTCACCAAGCTGCTTGGCGATGGTCTTGTAGCCCTTTCCAGCCTTGTGTAGGTCTACAATCTTGTCCCTGACATCCTTGGACAGCTCTTTGGTCTTGGCCATGGTGGAGAGTTTGGAATCTGATTGATTGATTGCTTCTGTGGACAAGTGTCTTTTATACAGGTAACAAACTGAGATTAGCAGCACTCCCTTTAAGAGAGTGCTCCTAATCTCAGCTCATTACCTGTGTAAAAGACACCTGGGAGCCAGAAATCTTGCTGATTGATAGGGGATCAAATACTTATTTCCCTCATTAAAATGCAAATCAATTTATAACTTTTTTGAAATGCGTTTTTCTGGATTTTTTTGTTGTTGTTGTTATTCTGTCTCTCACTGTTAAAATACACCTACCATTAAAATTACAGACTGATCATTTCTTTGTCAGTGGGCAAACGTACAAAATCAGCAGGGGATCAAATACTTTTTTCCCCCACTGTATATGTTTTCTTTGCCAAATAACAACACATGTGGAGGTTGTTTATTATTAGACCCTAATAATAAAAGGTCATTGCAAAAAAGCTGTTACTAAGAACAAATTAATTATTGTCAGAGCTGTTGTTACAGAAAATTCATCACCACCTTCTGTTCTGACCAACCACAATCAAGAATTCATGGAAGTACTATAAAAAAAAAAATTAAAAAAAAAAGGACTGATGATACCAGTGAATCCTGATAAGTCCAATGAGACTTTTATGAGGCGTTTAAATTGAAATTGAAATATTTTTAGTGATATACTGATATACTAGTGATGGTAGATACAACAAGGTGGCTCCCCCGGACGTCTCATCTCAAATTAAAGATTCTGCATCACTTGTAATCTGGAACATATAGATAAGCTACTCATCACTATTTGCTTAAAAAAAATCTCAAAGACTTGACTATCAGACAAAGCTATAATAATGAGTATTCATTTTGTGCATTAAGTTTCAGTTAATCCAGTTAACTGTTCTTCTGAAACTCCCTCATCACAAAGGATCTCTTAAAATCATCCACAGTCTCCTTGGGTATATTTATTTTTTAGCAATTATCCGGGTATACTATGAGCAAGGAGTGTTCGTCTACATGAATGCAGGGAGTTGCATGCTTGGAGAACTGTTGCGTGTTGGAAACAGGAAACCGAGCTGGATCACATGACCTCTGCCGATCCCACCAGGCACCGCGTGGGCAGTTCACTACTGCAGGTTAAAGGTCAAGAACACTGGGGACTGGGACTCAGAGGCCCTGTTTCAACATGGGAAACATCAACGCAGCAAACGGCAGGGTTTTCATCTCTACAGATAAAAGAATACTCTAAATAAATGGTGCATGTATTTTGGGGAGCTGAGACATATTACTAAACGATCTGCCCTGAGAGACCAGTCGTGGTATTGGGACCACCAATACAGCCAGTACAGCTGCAGCTGTGGGATGGGTGTGGGGCCAGATATACGTATTTTTAATTTAAAAAAAAAAAAAAAAGAAGTATCCAAAAGAAGTGAAGAAAGGTGAGCAAAACGCTTGTCTATCAAATGAGCAAATAAAGTTCCAGAACAATTCTATAGAACAATAACAAATTAGGTTTACAGGAGCCGTAATCATATCATTTTAAAGATGCCTTAGTAGAGGGGGTGGGGATAGATGGACTGAATTAAAATGATACCACAGCGCTATTGAATTCTCAAATCTGATTGGTCAGAAGATGTTGATTATTATTCTATAATAGCAGCTCTGCCAGTAGTTCCACAGGGACTGGATGCTCCACAAAATCTAAAGCTTATAATTCAGGTTAATATCAATATGTCAGTATGGTGAAGATTTCCGTAAGGGGACGTTTAACATTTATGGAAGGAGTCTCCTGTATCAGCACTTTGTAACAGCCAGTATGTTTTCAGGACGTTCCAGTTTCGGCTGTAACATGACAAGCTGCGGGTTGTTTTTGCAAGCCAGAAAACAAAACAGAGGGTGGTGAAGGAACAAATAACTGTTTATAATAACTGCTATAACGTAAGAGATAACAGGAACTAACTTGTTTCCACAACACTGTAACTATAAATGGTTAAAAGCGCAACGTAGCGTTGATTAATAAATTCAAAAATTGTAATCGTTGGCAAATTGCTCTGGTCTAAAAGGTACTTTTATATTTTTTGAATGTGCTGTCATTGGAAAATAATCAACTCCCACACCATCCCGTCACTGATTATGACTAACATCACACCCCGAAATGTTTTCTCGGTTGTAAGTCACCCAACAGGCAGCAGTGAGCTCTGAAAATTGTCACTATGTTTAAAAATAACTCTCAAATCAGTGCAAATCTTTGAAAAGGTTTGTTTGATTACAGATCTAACTATAATCAGGAGCCACAATAGATGTGTGCTGGTGTGTCTCCGCTCTGCGTCAGTGCTCAGAGCTGTGGGAGGGCTATTTTTACTCTGAGGGGGAACTAGGAGCTTCTAAAGCCCAGGAAGGATGCAAAGAAGGATGAAGGGAAAGAAGGGCCATCTTCCTCCTTCGCCACTGGGCCGCTCGCCTAGCAGTGTTTGGGTTAAAAATAAGCTATTGTTGCACAGATACAAAAGACAGTCTTCAACAAGTGCCTAAGCATCCGCTACTACATGAACATGAGATGTGGGGCTGGGGGCTGTTTTGAGTGGTAAGGAAGCGTGCAAGTCTGAATTCATTTGTTCATTCCAGTTTAACTGATTAACCTTGATTAATAAATGAGACGACAGCATGATTCAAACCCAGTGATGAGTGGTGATGAGCAACCACTCTGCTTATCACCCAAATTAAAACCAAATGTAATGAATTCTTAAGAACGTCAGAAGTAGAGCTAATGCATTCTATACTTCTTTACCGTTCCAGGGGAAGTAACTGACTCATTCCTCTCTGCATTTGTTTATGAGACCTGATAAGCCGCGTCATGGCCTTCATGTTGCTGTCTGCTGGTGAGTAACTACGAGCTTGCTTATTTTCCCATTATTAACGCCAGAAATAGTCTTGTACGCTTGAACATGCACCAGCTCACCCGAGTACTGACAGCACTCACTAAAAAGAGCTGCTTCATGTCCGGTTCCTGACTGACGCATGTTTCCATGCCGCGGACGAAACACTGTATGAAAGGACCCTCCAAACAAATGGCTTGTAATGGCATTCATAATCGATGACGCCGAGTGGTCAAAAAGGGGTCGTGAGAGGTGGTGGATTCAAAGGGGATCCCAAGTTAGCTAACTAGCCAGCATAATAAGCTAAATAGTGACATATTAAGATAACATTAAGGCAATTAATATTATCTGCACAACATTATCTTTAACCGCCTGCTGGATATGGTCTGTTTTAAAGAAAATCTCCTTCTCCAACCTTGTTAGAGTGTAGAAATCATTTTTGAAGGCTTTAAATATAAAACACTGCACCATTAACCACTACACACCATTACCAATTAAAAACCATGCATGTCAACATAACCGTCTCCTCAGTAATCTAAGCCTCAGCACATATCTTTTGTACACTTTTCTGGCCACAAGCTTCAGGATCTTAAAGATTTTGCCAGAGGCCAAAAAAAATTGAAATCTCCACCTGTCCTGGGGGTGCCCATGTTGAAGTTATGTCATACTCCACAGCAGTTTTTCATAAGTATTTCTTTTTTTACCTAGCCTACTAGATTTAAATGTTATAATTTTATTGTGGCAACACAATGAGCTTCTTCAGAGCAAGACACGTTTACATATTTACTGACTTTGCATGAAAACTTTGCATGTGTGTGCAGAAGCAGCGGCAACTCAAGCGACATTGTTCATCCTGGGGGATTAAAGCGACATACACTAGATGGTATGTCAGCGCCAAAACAGGTTTCTGAGTCAAACTTTTGATTAAGTTTAGCGATTTCATGCACAGTAGTAACAAAGATTTCATATAAAGTCATTAAAAATTCGAGAAGAACCAGAAAGTTAATTTGCAAGACTGACCTTTTGGTAGGTTTGAAGGCTACATGAGAGGTTTTTAAAATGAAAACTCTAACTGTTATAGGATAATTGGTTAGTGTTAATAATCAATAATGGTCTATGATAGTGCATAAGTATGCGATATGAGACACAACAGTAGTTTGTTTAGTCAGTCACATGGTGCTATACCGCTCACACTGTTTGCATTGGTGTGGCAAAACGCAAACCTGTAGCAATCATTTCTAAGGATGTGCACAAACAAGACTCCAAACAACCGCAGCATACATCACTGCAGCCATCTTGTGCTGACGTATCTGACAGCAAACATAATCCACATTTTAGCAGTGAATAAATTATAGCCCCAAATAATGGCCAATGGGCTGCAGGAAATGGTCTATGGTTGGTCACTGTCGTACATAGGGGTTTGGTTTAGCAGGAAGGTGTGGATGAGTTACAGGGGTAAAGACTAACGTACTGTATTTAAGTTGTATGTTATGGATTGACTAAAAAGGTTTTACGTTATGGACTGACTACCATTTCTGAGCCGCACACTTGGTTCTTATCTGCATTTATTGATGAAACATACCTCCTTAGTAGCTGTGTGTATGAAAGTATTAATAATAGGAACATCAAATAATTATATTAATCTAAATGTGATGGGGAAAGGGAGTGGTACTCCTCAGCCCTGATTATACAATGTACAATGTACCAGTGGGTCCTCAAAACCTCATGTCCTACATACTGTATTTTGTTGTGTTTCCAGCTCTCCTACACTTGAGTGAACTAAACAGCTAATTAAGAGGTCCTTCCTGAGTCAGTGTGGGTCAAGAGCTTAGTAAAAAACTAAAATGTCCATCCATCCATCCATCCATTTTCCATACCGCTTATCCTACACAGGGTCATGGGGGAGCCTTGAGCCTATCCCAGGGAACTCGGGGCACAAAGGTGGCGGACACCCTGGACGGGGTGCCAATCGCAGAATCGCACTCACATTCATACACTACAGACCATTTGGAATTGCCAATCAGCCTACAGCGCATGTCTTTGGACCAGGGGAGGAAACCGGAGTACCCGGAGGAAACTCCAATCACACATGGTAAATGCATAGTAAATGATCATTATGAACATTCTTGTACAAGACTCTAGACCTCTTTGGCTAGCTACGTGTTTTTCTTGGAACCTGGTTTCATGTTTTTCTTGGAACCTTCTGAGAAACACTTAATATGATGTAAATGTGTGAAAGTTATTGGATGTTTGCTACCACAGTCTATTACAACATACAATAAATCCTGAAGTGTTTCGTCTCAGCTGCTGTAGATCTGGGATGCGGCTCAGAAGGTTGAGAGATCACATCTCAGCGCTGTCAAACTGCCACTGTTGGGCCCATGAGCATCTTTAACATTCTGCTTCGACAGCAGTGCTGTAACATTGCTGACTCTGCATTCTGACCCTGACTTGTGAACTAGGGATGTAATAAATTATTCTGAATGAACAGATAATGTGTACTAAACGGATAAAAATACAGATACAGACAGGAGGCACGTTAATCAGATCAGAACCTTTCCAGAAAGGTTCACAAGGCAACTGGTTAAGAGTAGAAGTGTGCGTCGTACAAGAGGGAGGTTTTTACTTTCATACAGCTGTGAGCGAGCGGTCAGATATGAAGCTCATGGACAAACAAAGCCTTCTTCAACGTTGTTATGCCCTTGGTCATATTTTTGGCTTTCTCTTTTACATATATATATATCGTTCTGTCCCACCTTCTCTATTATGTGTTCAGGATTTCCTGAAAGAGAACCAAATCCAGCGTGGGGATTGGCAGATTGGGAATGATGTCATTGCTTACAACAGTATAGTAGACTATCAATGATAATGGTGGACTCGTTTGAGCCCCATTAAAAGCCAATACAGCATACTGCTACCTTTTGGTGTATTGGTATTTTTAGCTGCATTCCAGCTCGTGAACGTTGTATACTCCAGCTTTATGTGAATATAAGCTTAATGCCTGCCATGGTCCTTAGTAATTGCCTATAATTGCTTGTCCTTAGTAAATTAGACTACTAGTTTGTTTATAGTTTGGGAAATAGAACTAACTAAATTCGTTAGAAAATACTTCAGGCAGGTATAAACATAAATAATAACTGTGCAAACAGGATTTTTAAAAAAAAAAAAACCTCTCTCTTTTCTAATCAAGACCAATTATAACCTTGATTGATGTAGAACTGTAGAAGAAAGCTAAAATTAGCAGACCATGCTAGCAGTGTTGACATTTCTACCTCTGTTTTTTTTTTTTTTTCAGCATTTAGGCCACACCCACTTGAGGATTAATTCCAGATACAGGCAGTCACATTGTGCTGCACTTTAATTGTACACATGTCTATGTACAATGACAATAAAATCTGTCTTTCTAATCAATATAACGATATTACAAGCTGAAATAATTATACATAAATGTTGGAACTAGCATAGGTATCCCTTCCCTCATGCCAAGTCCAGACATTTATGGATTTATAAAAGAAACGAGTTCAAAGGCATTCTTTGTACTAAGTCCAGATAAAAAAAGAAAGAGTTTGAATGAATTCCAGTATGACAACAAGCAATAACAAACAGCAATACGCTTGTGAAAAGTCAAAAAAAAGTCTTGCCCTTTAAATAAGCATAAATGAATGCCTCAGAGTCATCTCTTATATAGCAGCAGTGCAGAACCTTTAGTAAGCGTTCCTGAATTTCTAAATTCACTGGTGACTTTACATGATAAAACCACTCCTCTTGATCTGTATGTGCATAATGTACGCAACATACCCTGAAGATTTCAAGAGAACACAAATAAAGATTAGAGACCCGTGTTGGAACGACGCCCTGTTTGCTTCCTCCAGATTTTCTTCACTATTTTTGCGTTAGAAGAATGCCCCTAAAGGCCCAATGTTCCCAGAGACTTCAATAAATAAACAAATGGCATGCTTTGGTAATGCAGCGTTTGGTAATTTTGAATGCTGCCCACAAAGATCAATAATTCAATAATCAATACTTCAATATAAAACACAAATCTAGGCAAGAAAAGTGAGCTGTTGTTTTTTCTTTTTCTTTCATCGTTTAAACCGGAACTGCTGAAGCATCAAATACAAGGCTTTTGTTGTATCCTCTAACATTATAACTACACCATACATCCTTGTGAAAAAAAGGAGCCACTCCCTCATTAGCCAACACTACACACACACACACACACACACACACACACACACACACACACACACACACACACACACACACACACACACACACAAAGAGCTGCGGCAAGAACAACATGTATTACAGAAAAACAATAGGGAACAAAACAAAGGCCCCAAATTGCTTTATCCCTGTAATCAATTCTTCACTTCAAGAGCTTTGTCTGACCAGAAACGGTGAGGCGATGCATAATGGCGACTGTATCATGAAAAATCTTTGTTTCTCAAGATTATAAAAGCAAAATATATGGCCGTGTTTCATCAGCGCAATAACATGGAGTAAAAGCATGAGCAGAAATGATTAGCAACAAGACAAAAAGTGTAGGATTGAGATCTGAAACGTTACATACAAATCAGTACAAATCTTAAATTGACTTATCAGACTTATCAGACAATCAGTATAAACAAATGAATTATTTTATCACCGCAACTCTGTTATAACATTAGTCAGGACACTGTTGGGTTTCTGTGTGTAGAGTATCATGACTCTGTGTTTAGCTGCTGGTGAAAGGGAAGATGTGTGAGCAAAACAGCTTTTAATGTTACGGAGAAACCATAAAGCGTAAACACTTCTGTCCTGAAGACTTTCCCATGGCGGAAAACTTACTGACTGTTACGAAGCTCTGACACTGGAGACTCCTTCCATACATGTTCATTCTATACATATATAGCTACATTTAATGTTGTTGAACGTCCATCAAACAAGTTCATTTATGTTACAGCAGCGATAGACAATCCTTTTCTTTCTTCCTCTCACCAGCTCCTCTCTCATTTGCTCATACTATATATAGCTCCATATTCCTTCCTGTCGATGTTACTGTCACTTCATTTTGACACATCTACAGATGTTTTCTGATCCTATCTGTTATTATTCTCATTGGTTGCCTTGCTGTTACTTGATTAGCTGTCCCCATACCTCACAGATTCTGATCCTTCTCTGTTTTTTTTTTTTTTTTTTTGTTCTCCTACTCTGTGACTCTTGTTATTTACACTTGGCAGTCTTTGCACCATTTCTAACTGCCCTGACAATGGCTTAAATCTGGCCACCGGCATTTGTTCTACAAATCCGTCCCAGCCGTAGGACACACAGAGTGGGCGCCTGTATATATTACTATTGTAGTGGCTCGTTTCCTCCTTTAGTAGACAGCGAAAAGGGGCGAGTCTTTTCACAAACATCATAAACCAAACTGTCACCGTAGAAAAACAAAAGGAACAAGTGACAAATTGTTTTGTTTTCAGTTTTTTTTTTTCTTCAAATTTTCAATTTATTGTGCTATACACCAAAGACATTTGAGTTTGAGATCAAAATATCGAGAGTTGGATATGGATATGAGACGACAGTTTAGGATTTCAGCTTTTATTTCCTGGAATTTACATCTAGACGTGTTAAACAACATAAAACATAGAACCTTTTGTATCAGACCACCCAATTTTTAGGCGAGCAAAAGTATAGGGACAGATCAGTCTTGAAGTAAATTAAAGTAAATAACACTTAATATTTGGTTGCATGTCCCTTGCTTGCAATAAATGCATCGAGCCGTTTACCGCAGCCTCTTTCAGTTGTTGTTTGTTTCGGGGGGTTTCTCCCTTCAGTCTCGTCTTCAGAAGGTGAAATGCTGCTCAATTGGGTTAAGTTCTGGTGAATGACTTGGCCAGTCTAAAACCTTTCATTTTTTCCACCTGATAAAGTCCTCTGTTGAGTTGGCAGTGTGTTTTGGATCATTGTCTTTGCTGCATGATGAAGTTCCTCCTGATTAATTTGGATGCATTTCTCTGTAAATTGGCAAAGTGTTCCTGTAAACTTCTGAATTCATTCTGCTGCTACCATCATGAGCTCCATCATCAATAAAGATTAGTGAGTCCATTCCAGAAGCAGCCACGCAAGCCCAAGTCATTACACTACCTCCACCATGTTTCACAGATGAGCTTGTCTGTTTTGGATCATGAGCAGATCCTTTCTTTCTCCACACTTTGGCCTTTCCATCACTTTGGTAGAGGTTAATCTTAATTCCAGAACTTTTCTGGCTCATCTCTTTGTTTCTTTGCGAATTCCAATCTGTGTTTCCGATTCTCACTGCTGAAGAGGGGTTTGCATCTAGTGGTATGGCCTCTATATTTCTGCCCTTGAAGTCTTCTTCGAATGGTGGATTGTGATACCTTCACCCCTGCCCTGTGGAGGTTGTTGGTGATGTCACTGACTGTTGTTTTTGGGTTTTTCTTTACAGCTCTCACAATGTTTCTGTTCAGCTGTTGCAGTTTTCCTTGGCCGAGCCATTCATTGTCTGTTGCTCAGTACACCAGTGGTTCTTTCTTTTTCAGGATATTCCAAATTGTTGTATTGGCTATGGTCTGATACAAAATGCATTATGTTCTATGTCGTTTAACACATCTACATATAAATACCAGGAAATTAAAGCTCTCTTCTCACATTCATCTTATATATACATAGTTCCTGTTTTCGCTTGTTATAACAAGATATAAACATTTGTTTATTCAGCAACCTCTCTTTTTTTCTCTTTTTTTCGGTTAAAAGTGCAGCTAGTCATGTTAGTAAGAAGCCGCAAAATGCAAAACCTTCTGTCCTGAAGTCTAAAAAGTGCTGACACTGGAGACTCCTTTCATAAATGATAAACATGTCCTCACCATATCAACGATTATTATTATTATTATTATTATTATTATTATTAATTATTATTAATTTAATTTGTTTATTATTAGGTTTAGATTATGCAGAGTATCCAACAAATACATACAAATCCCCAACACTTTCTGACCAATCAGATTGGAGAATTCAACAGTGCTGTGGTATAAATACACATTTCACACTATTAATCAACAGGTTTTACCAGTAGAATCTATTAAAGCTCCATCAGAGAAATGACAGCTCTGGTTATAGTTACTTTATGTAACAAGTGCCATCCGATATTTTATCAGAGAACATTTGGTCACGTTTGACCATCTAATCCAAAAGAATGGTTTGATTTCTTTTGTTGTTGTTGTTGTTGTTTTTTTTGACTGCTTATTGAACCTAATCGTTCATATTACAGATAATTGCCAATTTAAATGACTTGAAAAGACTGTAAAGATGGGAAAAAAAGCAAAACAACATGTAAAAGCGGGTCTCCAAAAGTAGCACACAGCTCCTATTTATATCACAGACAGCTGCCTGGCAGGGAAACTATGTCCTGTGGTAGAGACTGGCTAAAGAGCCTCCTGCGCACCTGTGATTTCTGTCCACTGCGTCCTTGAAACTGGTGGACGTTGCACAAGTGGAGTCTACAGCACCAAATAGCGTTGTACTGTTTCATCGTATTATATTTCAAATCATGAGCTTTTGCAAAGGAACCTGTGGCCAAGCGGCAACGTGCATGCAACACTACCACACAGCAATGTTTATGTTTATGTATCTCTTTTCCAGGCCAGAGAAATAATGAATGATGAAAAGCACTCAGGTGCATAGCACTATACATATCGGGAGTTCTCAGACCTTTTAAGTATAAAAAAATGTCACAAATAACATTGAATCTTTTTATTTGTTTATGAACACAGGCCAAGTATTCGCAATCCAAGAATTAACATCATTATTCAATTGTGCACAATAATATTTTGGCTATTTGTTGGAGCCAGAGAGCTGAACTTTCCACTCCCAGAACACAGTGTTTATTAAAATTGTCATTAATATATTTATTTTATTTATAGGCAGAATTGCTTTGGGATTAAATCATTTTAACTGAAGTGAATCAACAACATCTCAGAAATCAATAATACATATAATAATATTATATAATAACTGTTATTATATGATAGTTAATCATGTAATAACTTTGACATTGGTGACATTTTATGTAGTTACAGTGATGGAAATCACAATTTCCACCACTGTAACTACATTAAATGTCACAGACCCCCTGGCTATGCTCCGGATCCCGCTGTGAGAACCATGGCCATGGCTTCTTAATGAAATGGGAAACATACTGTATCTCATAGCACAGACTCCGAGTTCCTCCACATTATTAGTGTAGAGAGGATGTACATGTATTTAGGCTCAATCCCAAATGGCTTGTAATTCCTATTTAATTGCACTACATAACACAGGAAATAGGGATTTTACACAGTAGGACGCTGTTTAGAATGCTAAACAGCTAAGGGGTGTGCAAGTTTTTCTTTTTTTTCTTTCTTTTCTTTTTTTTTTTTTTTTTTTTACAGCCAGGAACACCTTTAGCTGTAAAATAAATGTCACAGAAACCCACTAAACATAATCCAACTAGTCAAATATTAGGCTAATTATATTACATATGTATATGTACCATTTTGCCTGTTTATCTCAGTTATAGAGCATATTATTCCGGAAAATTCCACCTAGAGAACGGATTTGGTCCAAGTTTTAATTATTCACAGGTGTGTTTGCTTTTGAGATTTTGGATTAATTATTCATTATTAATAAAGGCTAATAACCTTAAGAAATCTATAAATACTGTATGGCTGCAAGAGGCGATCTGTGGGGTCCAAGCACCCAGTGCCCAGTTCTTGTCAAGTTTTTCAGAACAATAAAGAATGTGTAGATGAACATAACTTAACAACTTTTGTGACTCAATTGTGTGCAATATTAAGAACTCAATAATAAATATCATAACTTATATTAATGATGATAACGATGATGAGGATGATGATGATGATGATGATGATAATGGGTTGCGATTGCCAGCACTGTAACAAAGTTACAGGAAAGAAGAACCCTTTGACTATGCTTCACCCACCCCTGGGGGTCCCCGGATCCCACTTTGAGAACCGTAGGTCTAGACTGATTTCCAAATCTACGATGAACTCATTTGCGAGAATAAACTATAACTCATACTTCACAAAATGCAATGATAAGTAAACTGATTTACATACGGTACACTCTCAGAAACAAAAGAAACTGTACTTGTAGCTGTGGTGGTACCATCAAGGGTACCATCTACTGTGTCTTCAGTATATATATATATATATATATATATATATATATATATATATATATATATATATATATATATATATATATATATTTTTTACTTGCATGTGGTGTACCTTTAATTAGGCTTTTAGAGTAAAGCTTTAAAGGTACTTCAGTAGATAGTGCATACTTAAGGTGCAGGAGACCCTTGAGGAAACCCTTGAGGTTGGTATCTTAATTGTAAGATGCAGTCAGACTTCACTGCCATCACTGAACCTTACTACAGCCCTAGGAAGCCTTATAACCTCACTAACACTGCATGTGAATCATACTTAAGTTTTAACCCGCAGTCAAAAATTCGAAATGAATCCCAACTCAGTAAACTTACCGTCTAAAATTAGATGTTCAGCGGTTGCTCCTCTTATATTCTCTCCCCATTAACATGTTGGAAGAGCGGCTTGATGAGGCTGCGAGCGCGCGCGCTTGCGTGCGTGTGTGTGTGTGTATGTTCCGTGAGAGCGCGCGCTGATGTGCTGCTACATTCACGCGCTCCCAGAAATAATGACCAGATTGGGTTGCCAGATTGGAGCGGAAGTGTCAACTTAAACTCAAAGCTGCCTTTATATTATATTATCGCAGCAGGAAGACACTGTAATTATTACCTTAACAAGAAACACAAACGCCCCAGTAATTACAGTACATTAAAATATTTTTTATTTTATTTTATTTTATTTTTTAGCAATAATAACCTTAATACACATTATGCTAATTCTCAATTCTGATAGATTTAAAAGGTATTGGCTCATTTTTATAACAGCAACTGTTATAGTGTAATTGTGTTTAATTGCTGACATTGTGTTCTCTGTAAGATGTTTATGTAACATTTATGGAAGGAGTTTCCAGTGTCAGCACTTTGTAACAGTCGGGAGGGAAAGCTGATTATTTAAAAAAAAAAATATTTTTATTAAAGTCAAGAAAGAATAAGGAGTGGCTGGTGGGAGAACAGCGATTCACAGCTGCTTTAACAAGTGACAACAGTTACTAACTTGGCATTCCACAACATTCAATGTATCTATAAATGGATATAAAGTATGACATGTCGTTACTTAATAAATAAAACCATGCTAGTGTTGGCAGATTGTTACAGTATAAGAGGAATAAAACACTTTTGGAACATAGTAACATAACAATAACTCTGCTTCATGTCACTGATTATTTTCCTATAACAGCATGCCATCAAGTGTCTTGTTCCTTACTTAACCAAGGGTAAATTTAGGATATATATTCTTAACAATAATGAACTCATAGGCTAATTTAACGTCGTTCTGGAGACAACCCAGCAACAGTGAAAAGGGTTTCTGCATCAATTTTGTTTTCAGACAAGTCACAAGTCCAAAAATGTCCCCACTTTTCTATGGAAATGGAGAATAATTTAGATATTTTTTGTCTGGTTGCTGCTAGAAAGTTTCCAGCATTCAGGTGAGCTCAGATTAGAGGTGCTGTGATTGACAGGGAAAAGAGTAATGCCCCTCCCACCCAGAAAGCACAATGTCCCTATGATAGAGTGAACGCCTTCCTGTTGTACCACTAGCATGACTGATAGAAATTTTTGTTATGGGCTCGGCCGTTTAATAATTTTTTTCCCATGCTGTCACAATAAACTGAAGAACCACTTTCCATCAACATTTACATTATGTGGGGGGTTATTTTTATGGTGGTCTTTATTTTTTAGGCATTGAGAAACATTTTTTTCCCCTGACAAGAGCATGACCCCCTTCCAGTAAGCCTGGGGTGAGGAAAATACAGAAGGATATTGCATGATCTGTAGACTTTTAAGGAAAATGGAAGGGGTCCAAGCACCGGTCACTATCATATTTAAGATAATTAACTATAACACTTGCACAAATCTACTAATGTCAAACCACAAAATTACAGAAATCACAAAACAAAATCAGGACAGCTTATATGTGTACATACAAAACAAAGATTCCCACATGAGCAGGATACTGGCAAATATCGCACCTCAATTTTATAAACCTAGTCGTAAATTTATACCTAAATGACAATCGACTTGGCTGGAAATGAAGTGGTGCTTACATGGATGGTGTGTAAATGCTATTAATAATGGGGCTTTTAATAATTTTGTGTAGGTTATCAAAAAAAGGAGGAAAGGAAATAAGCAAAACTGTGTACTGTCTAAAATGATAAACATATGATTGTGATATACAATAAAAATCAGTTAACTGAAGATTGTACATGGATGAAATCATGTGGACGAGGAATTGTGTTAAATGTATGTTTTCATTTGTATGTTTTGTATAACTAAATCAGAAAGCACATGATTGCTGCATAATCATTTCTTCATGTCTCCGTTGAATATTTCATAACCTCTGCATTTCTTACACAATTCAATTTCATGCTTCACTTAACACGAGTGTTTGTGCTGCTGTCTTGTTTTGTTTTCTGTACAGTTTATTTCTGATGTAGTCATTATTTCCGCATCCTCTCATACCAACCTAATTACTCACTCTAACTGATGTGATTTATATTTATTTATTTATTTTATTTTTGTGATTTACCATTTCCTGTTCAATGTACCGTAGCCTAAAACATATTTTTATGCAATTTTGCCCCCTACTGGTCACTTACATAATTCCAATAACAGAAAAAAACAAAAAAAACAAAACATTATATCAAAGAAGAAGAGACATTGTATCAAATAATAGAATTAGGATGTCTACAAAAATGATTTCTCCCCAGCATGAAACTTTATGTGGTTGATTCGGTTTCTCCGACAAACATTTGTTTTTAAAACAATATTAAAGTCATAATTTTGACACACAACTGCTATCAGGGTGATTTGTGTGTCTACTTCTATAAATATTGTTCATATTGTTAATTGTTATGGATAACTGAATCCCATGTTAAAAAATACAAAAAGAATGTGCAGTGCATATTCAATACCGTTTCCACTGGAATATTATAAATGATTTGTTAAAATATGGGGAATAATTTGATCCACTTTTTCTTTCTCTCTAATTAGACCACTCAAAAGAAGAGAGACAGATATCTATGGTTAAGTGATTAGGATATACACATCAGCTTCCTGGAGGGTGAATTTAATGCTTTATATTCATCTAATGATTGAGATTGCAGTATTTTTTTTTTTGATTAAATAAAGCAAAAAAGATAAAAGAAAGAAAGAAATAGCTAGAGGTCTGGTTTTTCTTCTCTCCGATTGTCATCTTTTTATTTCATTATTTCTTCTGCGGAAAAAGAATAAGAAAGGCCAGGGTCAAGCTAGTTTTTAATACAGACATGAACAACAGCAATGTTAAAATACTAAAATGTGTGTATCTATTGTGGTATTTCTTATTAACCTTGGAGCTAATGGAATTTTGGCTGTAGGGCTTTTAGGCAACTCAAGACTTTAATTCATTACACATATATCTAGTCAGTGGGGTCTTTGGTACTCAGTTGGGTCTTTGGTAGCCTATGGGGTCTTTGATAGCCTGTGGGGTCTTTTGTAGCCTATGGGGTGTTTGGTACTCAGTGGGGTCTTTGGTAGCCAGCGGGGTGTTTTGTAGCCTATGGGGTCTTTGGTAGCCTATGGGGTCTTTGATAGCCTGTGGGGTCTTTTGTAGCCTGTGGGGTGTTTGGTACTCAGTGGGGTCTTTGGTAGCCAGCGGGGTGTTTTGTAGCCTATGGGGTCTTTGGTAGCCTATGGGGTCTTTGGTACTCAGTAGGGTCTTTGGTAGCCTATGGGATGTTTGGTAGCCTACGGGGTCTTTGGTAGCCTATGGGGTCTTTGGTAATCAGTAGGGTCTTTGGCAGCCTATGGGGTCTTTGGTAGCCTATGAGGTGTTTGGTAGATTATGGGGTCTTTGGTAGCCTATGGGGTCTTTGGTAGCCTATGGGGTGTTTGGTAGCCTATTGGGTATTTGGTACTCAGTGGGATCTTTGGTAGCCTCTGTCTTTGCTAGTCAGTGAGGTCCTTGATAGTCAGTGGGACTTTGCCAGTCAGTGCGGTAATTGCAGTGAAAAAACATGTTGAATGATTCTATATAAGCCACCAGCTCCAGCATGTTCACATCAGCACCTTTTTAGACCCGTTCTCATAAGTCTAACTGCAGTGTGTGGATCCAGCAGACTTACACAGCGTCTCATGGAACTTGTCCTCTCGTGTCTCTTTCCAGGAGATGAGTGTACAGATGTTTGGTGGCCTGTTGATCTGCAAGTGGATAGTGTACGCTCTCAGCATGGAATGAGCTCGGGCGATGCCCACACACAGCTGAGCTTTCTGAATGCATGGATTTGAGTCGAGGCTGCATGCCATCTCAAAGGCCTTAGTAAAATACTCACAGCCTCGTTCATATTGAGCCTACACACAAATAATAATACAAAAATTAGGCGAGAAAACATCAACCTAGGGAAAAACCACATTTTGTGTCTCTCTCTCTCTCACACACACACACACAGGTGCTCTTTCATACTCTGGAGATGTGTATGGACCCCAGGCACATGTAAGCGTCCTGTAGATTTTCATGCTGATCATTCTCCTGACAAACCTCAAGATATTTCTGTAGATGCTCGATGGCGTCACTTATATTGCCCTCACTATAAGACACACACAACCACAAACATCAAATATCACACAGAGACATTATGTAGGGAATAAAACACTTGGAGTTGTACTGTTATAGAAAAATCATTAACAGTGGAGAGATATGATGCAGCCAGACACAAAGCAGTTATTGCTGCCAACTCAAATTCGATTACTTTCCAATATTCTGATGTGTTTTATTCCTTTTTTGCCACAGCAATTTGCTAACAATATTTTTTTTTTAATTTAAATAAAAACTGGAGACTCCTTCCACAAATATTTAATTATGTCTCCTTACAGAATGCTTTACCATATCAACAATACATTCTTTTTTGTTTTTAAAAGCAACAAAACCAGTGTGTGTGTGTGTGTGTGTGTGTGTGTGTGTGTGTGTGTGTGTGTGCGTGTGTGCACCTCTCCAGAGATTTAGCAATGGCCTTATAGGCTTTGCCGAGGCTCTCCACGTCTCCCAGTGCTGTGGAGATCTCCATGAACATGTTCAGGAACTGACAAAACAAAACAGTTTGATCATGTGTGAGTGCATGTGTTAGTGTGTGTTAGTGTGTGTATAAGGTCAATAACCTGTTTAGCAGTTGTTTGATTGCCCATGCTCTGATAGGCCAGTCCGACTCTGTACACTGTTTCGCCCTCCATTGTCTTATCACCTGCTAAAGGAATGAAGGGATGAAGAAACAGAATAGGAAAGATTAGAAAAAGTGCATACTTTGTTCCACAATGTCATTGTTTCTTCTTCTTCTTCTTCTTCTTCAAGCTCCCAAACCTCTACTGCCACCAACAGGACAAAGTTTGGCCAAATTTCAAAGTACATTTATGCCCATAAATTTTGAACCATCTCAATGCCATATGTTACTTGATTCCTTGGATCAATGGACCCTATGATATCAATTTCCACCTAATAAAATTTTTGGTCATCTTGGATTTTGTTAAAAACAGTTTTTTCGCTACTCCTCCTACAAATTTTGTCCAAATTTCACCAAATTTGCCTCATAACATCTTCAGACCAATTTTCAAAACCGTTTGCTTGTAACAAGCCAACAAATCTGGCGATGAAGTTGCCAATCAGGAAGTGACGCTGTCTCTGTAACGACTTTAAGCATTGTCATGAAACTTGATACGAGTCTTCAGGACTATGACCTGAGGCTATGCAACAAATTTCATGACAGCTCCACCTAGAGGTCAAAAGTTACAAGTACATGTAGAAAATGCTTTAATCTAATCAGTGATTTCGCTTCTCCTCCTACAAATTACACCCAGAAATCATCAAACTTGGATCATATCATCTTAAGACCTGTCTGCACAAATTTTATAAGATGGATTTTTGATATTGAAAATCGTTCTCCCGCAATGTGCCCACTGGTTCCATGTATATATCTCTGCAATGCATTTACATATCAGCACCAAATTTATGTGATGACAAACTTTGTATGTGAACTCGCTTGCAGCTTTAATTTTTGTTATTATTATTATTATTATTATTATTATTATTATTATTATTATTATTATTATCTACCATTAGGTTTATGTTGATGCTATCACTGTAACCAAAATATATCTTGGTATATTGTGTAATGAAATACTGGCACATGACTAATGTGTGTGTGTGTGTGTGTGTGTGTGTGTGTGTGTGTGTGTGTGTGTGTGCATGTGTGTGTGCGTGTATGTGTGTGTTTACCTTCTTTAGCCATCTCGTAGGCCTGGTTGAGGAGCTGAATGGCTGCTCGGTATTCTTCACACTGCAGCTGCCTCTGTGCCAGCAGAGTGTAAACCCTGCAGAGACGTTCACACGCACGAGACAGGTGTGTGTGTCCGTTCTCGTCCTGCCACGACTGTCCCACTGCCAGGTGACGAAACATCTCAAAATGCTCCTGCGCCAGTTCCAAGTCACCTGTAGCACACATCAATACACAGCCAGACACACACTCAGGCACAATTACACAGAAATATACCTCTATTAAATACATCAACCAAATTGTGTTGTATTTTATTGTATTATTATACCACAGGAGGTGCTGATTAATTTTCTATAACAGCAGCTCTAACAATAGTTCACAGGTTTATATTATTGCTCGTCATAATCATAATCATAATCGTTATCGCTTCTATAGCAACAGCTCATTCTTAGGGACCTGTATGGCAGACACTCCACATGAAGTAAGTCTAATAATAAACAAATTCTAAAAATGTGTAATTGTTGATATGATGAAGTTTTCTGTAAGGAGAAGTTTATTTAGCGTTTACGGAAGGTGTCTTCAGTGTCAGAGCTTTTTAATTAGTGTCCGAGGTAAAGCTGTAACTTTACGCTTTCTGACCAGTGAAAGTCTTCAGGACTCAGTAACATGACAAGCAAATTTGACCAAAGTTCAGTCAAGCTTCACTAACACAAACAACTCCAGTGCACGTTTGTTTTCACCTCGCTCTAAATACAGGTGGGCGAGGTGCGCATTGGCCTCAGCCTCCCTCCTGCAGGAGTCCGTCTTGACTTTGCGGGCAGCGTTGAGGCTGAGCTCATAAAAGTGCTGACGCAGCCACATGTCCTCTGGCTCGGAGAAAAACTCCGCCAGGGCCAAATGACTCTCATACACCTCCACAAACTGATCTAGAGAATGAGAAAGAAACAAAGAAACATTTGCATTTGAATTCTATCGCATTAGAGTTAAGTGCAATGTCTCGAGCTGTAGCATCACCAGCTCTTTGTGCAGCCTCAGCGCGGGTCAGGTGCTCTTTCAGCGTCTCCAGTTTGTGTGGTTGCTCCTCCAGAGAGCGCTGCAGCCACAGCTTGCTGTCAGGACCCGCGGCTAAACGGTCGGCCTTCCAGCGCTGCAGCAAAGCGAAAAACTCTTTGAAGGAGCGATGAAATCCCTCCTTCAGCATGGACACGCAAAGATTCTGGTGCAGACTGTACCGGAATCTGGATGATGGATAAAAAGACAAGAAATAAAATCCCAAATGTTACATAAAATAATCATTTTTCTCAACTAAAAATATGACCTTCCATATGGCTTCTGTAGATCACACAGGTGGGTAACTATGTTTTCCAAAAATGTATAAATACAGTATGTTCAGATGTCAATTCATACCAAAGGATGCGATCTCAACAGTGAGAGACATAGGATTCCCATTTAACTGTGTGTAAGTCTGATTTCTAGTTGCTCCAACAAATACATAAATATAACAGCACACATTAGTGCTTAATCGTATTAATAATATTATAATATTTTTTAAAATAAAATAAATCTTAATGATAAATTTTATGAAATAGGTTCCTAACTACAGCCGCGGCCAAAAGTTTTGAGAATGACACAAATATTAATTTTCACAAAGTCTACTGCTTCAGTGTTTTTAGATCTTTTTGTCAGATGTTAGTAACTGTTACTGAAGTATAATCACAAGCATTTCATAAGTGTCAATGGCTTTTATTGACAATTACATGAAGTTTATGCAAAGAGTCAATATTTGCAGTGTTGACCCTTCTTTTTCAAGACCTCTGCAATTCGCCCTGGCATGCTGTCAATCAACTTCTGGGCCACATCCTGACTGATGGCAGCCCATTTTTGCATAATCAATGCTTGGAGTTTGTCAGAGTTTGTGGGTTTTTGTTTGTCCACCCGCCTCTTGAGGATTGACCACAAATTCTCAGTGGGATTAAGGTCTGGGGAGTTTCCTGGCCATGGACCCAAAATGTCGATGTTTTGTTCCCTGAGCCACTTCGTTATCACTTTTGCCTTGTGGCAAGGTGCCCCATCATGCTGGAAAAGGCATTGTTCGTCACCAAACTGTTCTTGGATGGTTGGGAGAAGTTGCTCTCTGAGGATGTTTTTGTACCATTCTTTATTCATGGCTGTGTTCTTAGGCAAAATTGTGAGTGAGCCCACTCCCTTGGCTGAGAAGCAACCCCACACATGAGTGGTCTCAGGATGCTTTACTGTTGGCATGACACAGGACTGATGGTAGCGCTCACCTTTTCTTCTCCGGACAAGCTTTTTTCCAGATGCCCCAAACAATCGGAAAGGGGATTCATCAGAGAAAATGACATTACCCCAGTCCTCAGCAGTCCAATCCCTGTACTTTTTGCAGAATAGCAGTCTGTCCCTGATGTTTTTCCTGGAGAGAAGTGGCTTCTTTGCTGCCCTTCTTGACACCAGGCCATCCTCCAAAAGTCTTCGCCTCGTGTGAGACGCACTCACACCTGCCTGCTGCCATTCCTGAGCAAGCTCTGCACTGGTGGTGCCCCGATCCCGCAGCTGAATCAACTTTAGGAGACGGTCCTGGCGCTTGCTGGACTTTCTCAGGCGCCCTGAAGCCTTCTTCACAACAGTTAAACCTCTCTCCTTGAAGGTCTTGATGATCCGATAAATGGTTGATTTAGGTGCAATCTTACTAGCAGCAATATCCTTGCCTGTGAATCCCTTTTTGTGCAAAGCAATGATGGCTGCACGTGTTTCCTTGCAGGTAACCATAGTTAACAGAGGAAGAACAATAATTTCAAGCACCACCCTCCTTTTAAAGCTTCCAGTCTGTTATTCTAACTCAATCAGCATGACAGAGTGATCTCCAGCCTTATCCTCATTAACACTCTCACCTGTGTTAATGGGAGAATCACTGACATGATGTCAGCTGGTCCTTTTGTGGAAGGGCTGAAATGCAGTGGACATGCTTTTTTGGGATTAAGTTCATTTTCATGGCAAAGAGGGACTTTGAAATTAATTGCAATTCATCTGATCACTCTTCATAACATTCTGGAGTATATGCAAATTGCCATCATAAAAACTGAGGCAGCAGACTTTGTAAAAATTTATATTTGTGTCATTCTCAAAACTTTTGGCCATGGCTGTACAACATTTTAATTTAACATGCACATATGTTGCCTTGTGAAAGTGTGTTTGAGTCTGTTGACTTGGCCTACAGCGTCATCTACTGGCCACATAATAACACGCAACAAGTTGTGTGCTGCATGTTTATCTAAATTTGTTCTTTTGTACATCTATTTCTTTACATTAGCTGAGGGACTACAGATGAAATGTGGGAACAGTAGGATCCACGGTCCCTGTTAAACAACTAAACACTCACTGCGCTATTTCATCCGCATTCATCGTGGTGGCTTGGATCCTCTCGCTCTCAACGGAGTCTCGTTTGGGCTTTTTCATTTCTTTTCCCTGCAGGCTAGTAAAATCAAATAAAGCACATCAAGTATGCAACTACATATAGATAATAATTTCAGTGTAATGATGCACTCATTTTGTGTTTCTCGCATTAAGGGAGACAGAAATGGAAGGAGACAAAGACTTTTGTAATTGGAGGCCAGACCATAACAGTCTTATAACTAAACTTCTAACAAATTGTATAACTATAACAGACTTATAACTAGTCTTCTAACCAGGTTTATGACTATAACTGTTTTAGAACTAGTCTTCTAGTCCTAGTCTAGTCCTATAACTATATGACTCTTATACTTAGTCTTCTAACTAGTCCTACAACAACAACAGGCTTATAACCAGTCTCAACAATAACAGTCCTACAACTAGTCTTCTGACTAGTCTTAGACCTATAACAACATCAAAACCAGTCTTCTAACTAGTCTCATAACTAAAGTAGAGGAGAAACTAATCTTCTAACCAGTTGAATAACTATAACAATCTTATTACTAGTCTTCTAAACAGTCTTATAACTATAACTGTCTTATAATTATAACGATCTCATAACTAGTCTGCTAATCAGTCTTATACATATAGCAGTCTCATAACTAGTCTTCTAACCAGTCGAATATCTATAGAAGTCTTATAACTAGACTGCTAACCAATCTTATAGCTATAACACTTGTATAACTAGTATTCTCACCAGTCTTACAACTATAACAGTCTTATAACTAGTATTCTCAGCAGTTTTATAACAATAGCTACCTTATAACTAGACTTCAAAACACTCTTATAACTTGTATTTTCATCTGTCTTATAACAATAGCTGTCTTATAACTAGACTTCTCACCAGTCTTATAACTATAACTGTCTTTTAACTAGTCTTATAGCTATAACGGTCTTATAACTAGTATTCTCACCAGTCGCAAATCTATAACTTTCTTGTAAGTACTCTTCTATTCAGCCTTATAATTAGTAGTTTATAATAATAAGTAGTTTTCTAAACAGTCTTGTAACTTGTCATATAACTTATAGCTATAAAAGTCCTATAACTAGTCTTCTAACCAGTCTTCTAGCCAATTCTACAACTATAACAGTCTTCTAACTAATCTGCTAACCAGTCTTATAATTATAACTATAACAGTCCTATAAGCATTCTTCTAGCCAGTCTTTGAACTATATATATAACAGTTTCATAACCAGTCTTAGTCTTCTAACTAGTCTTCTTGCTTCAGTGTTTATAGCAGTGGTATGTCGCTGTACCTGGCTTTGACAGGGCTCTTCTCATTGATATCAGGCAGAAATCGTGGTTTCTGACGAGGAAACACTGCTGAAGCCATTCCGATATGATTTCTAGTTCCACAAGCAGCCAGGTTTCTCCACAGATCAGACAAATGATGACATTAACTAGACAGGTGGCAAAACCTCATGTCATTGTCTCGCGCGTCTTAAATCTGTTTAGCTAGGCTAACTTTCTCAAACTATTTAAAAAAGTTATTTCCTCGAAATAAAATGTATTTGTAGTCTTTTTTTTTAACGTAACGTGATGTTCTATACTTCTCTACGATGCTCTGTTGACATAAAAAGTTTTTGTTGTTGTTGTTGTTGTTGTTGTTTTTTTAAGTTTCAAAACTTTAATTTGTTGTAGCTTGCCATTTCACCAGGTTATCCGCGTTCCTGCTTTCTGTTGAACGTGAGAACGCGTCGTCATAGCAACATGTGCGCATGCGCCGAGCGCCTCGAGATCAATTATAATGTTAAAATTATAATGTTGACTAATAGGTGAGTGTGTGTCATTATTTAAGATGCCATTTATATGCATTAACAATTTTGTTTCATTTGAGAGACGTACCGCATTGTTAGATTTCGTCAAACAGATTTTATAGATTGACAAAACGACTCATTACTAAGTTGTGATACACACTGACCTTTTTATGCGACCTCATTGGCGCCCCCTTGCGGCCCCCAGTATGAGAACCACTTTTCTACACCATAAAACATAGTATACAGGTGACTGTTTGGAGCCATATTGTAAATAAATGTACATTTCAAACAGTAGCTGGCTTTGTTGATGAGCCTTATCAAGAGATACGGTTTTTATCTGCTTTTTACAGATGTATAGTCAATTTCTCTGATGCATCACTTCACATCTGACTAGAAACTAATGGTGTATTTAAAAAAAAAAACAATTATTGAATGTGCAAAATGAATATGGACTCCACTAGTTTGTAGGTCTGTTTGATGGTCTGATATTTTAAATTTTACTTACAGAGTTGGACATCCAAAACCATCAATACACCAGTTATATATTATATTATATTATATTATATTATATTATATTATATTATATTATATTATATTATATTATATTATTGATTGAGTTCTTATACTAGTTATTAGCTTATCTGACAAGTAAGTAAATACAATAAATTATGTCCACTTGGACCTAACATGTTCTGTCAGTGCCAGTAGACAAAATTTTCGTGTAAATATACTTAATTATGTAAATAATGTTCATGAAATAAATCTCTACAGAGGGAGAATTTTATTTTACAGTTAAAAGTGTCGCTTGCTACAAAAAGTATGAGAGCCCCTCCACTACAGCCTGTGAAAGTTTTGACCTCCCAGGAAGGTCAGATGTGATGTTTACTGCCCTCCACCGACCCCAGAAGATCTCCCAGAGAACCGTCTGCTTGTCCAGTGCAGTCCAGCGGGTTGGTTAAACAATTCCTATCCAAATGAATCAAATGTGCTTCTCTTGAGTTTGAGGAGCAGCAGTGTTTGTTATTATAGCCAGACTGTCAGCTCTTTCAGACCAACAATTTTTGTGTTTATATGGAAAGAACTGGGAGGAAGTTTACCACTTAACAGAGCTTCATTTTCTTAGTGGATTCCTTGGGTATATGTATTGACTCGTATCATTTGCGTGTGTGTGCTGAAATGTTCTCAAAGAAAAATCTGAAATGGGAAAGATTTCTTTGAACAGCCATATAAACTAGTTCATGAAGACGTTTTTGCCAAGGCATGACTAAGCTAACTTACACTGGCCACAGAACAAAGAGTTCATCTGAGGCAGATTTATGAGACCACAGCACTTGTGTGAAAGGAAACAGCTACAGTTACTTCTATTAACCAGCCTTCAGCGACTGTAATGAAGCCACAACAGAGCGGTATTAAATGTGCAATATCCTATGAAGAAAAACACATTTCCATCCCACCAGTGGATGGATCTAAGTGAACAACAAATTAGGTCGCCTTGTGGCAACGTGTTTTTAAGGCTAATAGGGTTCACATGTAATGCAAAATTAAGCAGGTTACATAATGACATCATTATGACATTTATATCTGCCACAGTGTGGCAGATAAAAAGATGACTGCAGTACTATTACACTAACGACGCAACTGTAATATATAAGATAATTGATAAAGGAGACTTTGTAAGATAAGTACATAATTTAATAATGGTTAAATGAATCCATTGGAGCCAGGGGTTTTGCAAAGCAGCATTTAAGACAGGATACAATCCAAGTGTACAATTTTTTTTTACAGTTAAGGATGAACCCTGTTAGGAAAAACCACGTTCAATTAAATGAAATGAAACGACATTTTATTTATATAGTGCTTTCAACAATGAAAATGGCCACAAAACAGAAATCCAGATGTAGGTTTAGATATTTAACTGGCAAGCCCGAGGCAGCAGTGGAGACGAAAACCTCCCTCAATTGACATGAGGTAGAAACTTTGAGAGGAACCAGAATCAAAAGGGAACCCTGTTATAGAATCCAGGGAGTCGGATGCAAGTGCAGATTTTTAAAATGTTTTATTAATAGATAGCACAGCTAGAGAAAAAAAAAAAAAACAAGACTGGAAAGCTGGAACCACTAAAACAAGGAACTAGACTAAGGCAAGGCAAAGGAAAGAAAGTTCAACATGAAAACAAAAACAATACCATACTATACCATACCGTACCAACTATGCACAAACACAATGTTCCACAACCAAGGAGGGAAAACACAGAACTTAAATAGGGAACTCATTGGGGAAACACAAAACAGGTGAGCACAATCGAGAAAGGAAATGGAGCAAACAACAAAAGTAGAAATTCAAACAAATAAGTGAGATAACTGTAAGTCATTAATCATTATTCATGGCTCATGCAAATACTACGTCACTGTCACTTTGTGACATAGTTGAAAAAATGATACGCGAGTGTTAAGCTCTGCCCCTTGTAGTTAGAAGGGGTGAAAGAGTAAAAACGTCTACTTATATGTTATCAATAAAAATCATATGCCAATACTAATGCTGATCCAACACGTCACAGTCTTTTCCAGATCCATGCAAAGAAAGTCATAACATGCCTCTTAATTCTCTGCACTGACCCTATTTTATTGGCCACGCCCACTTTGGTGTCCTCCGTACCTCCTTTTGATGGAGCATTACTGGAGTGACTACGCTCATTTTCTCTAGACTCAACTTGTTCTATCTCTGTCTTTTCTAACCCTTGTTTTTTTCTAGTTTGTCTTCCTCAGGCCCTCCACCACCTCCTTTCTTTCTGTCTTAGCCTCTTGTGCATCCCATCTCCCATCATTCTCTCTGGAAACAACTGCCTTGGCCTCCTCCACATCTGCGTTTACTGTAGAAGGAGCGTTTCCCTTAATTTCTTCAACTTGTTTCTCCAAGATCCTTACTCTTTCCTTGAGGCACTGTTGCCTTTTCCTGGCTTGCCTTACTATCTCTCTGTATCTCCAGCTCCTGTTTATCTTTTCTATTTCCGTGACCATCTTCCTTTCCATTTCCTCAAACACTTGCTCCATCTACGTCTGTCTTTCTGCCTCTCTCTTTCTTTCTAGCCATCTCTGCCTCTCCCTCTCCCAGTCCTTCTTTGACTTATGAACGTCTTGCGTGTTAAACAGTCAGACATGTGAAATGCGTAAACGTATAAAAGACTTCTGTGTATACACAACTGAATTACTGAGCATATATGTTTCAAGAAATGAATATATGTGTAAGTTTTACACTTTAATCACGAAGAGTTTTGGTTTATCCGGACAGCACAACAGATTCCTGAACATTTCAGTAGCCTGTCCTTACACATATATGTATATGTATACTTTTTTCTTTTTTAAAATTTACATCTCCATGTCTCAGTGTCCTTTTAAACTTTTACACACTTGTTTCTCATACGTATGTAAAAGTGCTTCAGTGCATATGCAAGTATTTCACATGTACAGTATGTATGTATGTGTGTGTGTGTTGTTGGTTATATTTTTTATTTTGATGCATTTTTATTTTAAATACTTTATTAAAATGTATTTAATTGCTTATTATTAAACATGTATCATGCATTCATTATTATCATCTTGCACCTTTAACGTGTTATTTACATTATTGCATTATTTACGTTACACATAGTCATTTTCTTATTTTATTATTAATATTTTTATTATTAACTTTTGTTTTTTAGTAAAATTTGTGAATTAAATGATGCTATTTCTATTATTGGTACACATTTATTTATTTTTTTTTAAATTTTATTATTTTTGTTATATTAGCTTTTGTATTTAACCCCTGCGAAGCACACTGCGCTGCATTAGATGTATGAAATTAATTAAAAGGTTATACAAATAAAGCTTCTCCTGCTATTATTATGCTTATTGTTCTTCTTATTCTTATCGTTCTTCTTATTCTCATTATTATGTGCATTATTTCTCATTCTCTTAGTGCATTTGTGCATATATTGTTTTGCAAGCCCAAGCCATTTTTCAATGTATATTGAAATAAATGTTTTTTGAAAATGTTTAAAAAAAAAAAAAAATCTGTATGAATTCATTATGATGCAGGTGCAGGCATTAAGAAAAAAAAAACAAAACAACTTGCTTCCGAGTGGAAAGTCACATCCCACATTTGGCTAATTTGAACATCTGTCTTTCAGTCTCCTCTGGGCCTTCTACCACACACACACACACACACACACACACACACACACACACACACACACTGAGACTCATCAGTAGCAGATTTGTGTAAACAGTCTGCACAGCAGCAGATTGTGTTTATGACAAAGTGGAAGCAGAAACTAGAACTGCACTGAGTATAAGTTAATAAAGCACATGTCTCTGTTTCCTCCTGTAAAAGTAAAGTAAGCGGCTTTCCAGTCTTCTTCCTGGGTGTTATTGGTGAAACCAGTCTGCAAGTGATGTCTGTGTGAGCGGCTTTGTTGTGCTGCTGTAATTAATCAGGCTAATGGCTATGTATGAGCTCATCTGGCCGAAAGAAGAGATCATCTGAGTTAGGTTTGAGGTAGTGGCATTCACGGTGGGGTCAGAGTTCACAAGGTCGTGACAGTAATTGCTTCCACAGTTTTGCCTCTTGGCACAGGGTGACCTTCGATCTGCTCTGAAAGAAACGTAGGCGTGATTCGTCTGTTGGGAAATTGCAGTGGTTGGGGAAAAAAAGGAGAAGAAAAATAAAAAGATAACTTCTTTATCTAGGTATTTTGTCCCTCGATCCATCCGTCCGTCCGTCCATCCGTCCATCCATCCATCCGTCCATCCATCCATCCATCCATTCATGTTCATCTATCTGGGCTTCCATGGTCGGTGTAATGAAGGCATCAAATAAGTGTGTGCATGTGTGTGTGTGTGTGTGTGTGTGTGTGTGTGTGTGTGTGTGTGTGTGTGTGTGTGTGTGTGTGTGTGTGTGTGTGTGTGTGTGTGTGTGTGGTCCAAAACAAATTCATGTTAAAAAGAAAAAAAAAACATTGTGTTGCCTCAACCACTTTATACTTGAATCACATTTACAAGCTAGTAATCCTCTAACACACAAACACACATTTGTCTGTTTTAATGATATTTTTGGGGACCCAGTTATTAATTTTTTTTGTATGTGTTCCAGTGTTTCATTGTTTTATTCTACAGGCTCTTAATTTAGTTTCTTTCCAGAAATAAATGCTTGAGATTACCAAAATAAAGACTTTAGTATAATGTCTGGAAATAGGATTTAGTCTTATGTATGTTTTTTATTACATGAATTTCCTGATATTCAAGATATTTTTCACTTGATATCACAACTTTTTGCAGTGTATTAAAAATAAGCTAAGAACTCAACAACAACAACAATAATAAGAATCTCCCTCTAGACAATGTATTGATGAGCTTTATTGATGATATGAAGTAAGAAAGCCTGAAACATATGATCACTGTGTGGAAACAGTTCAATGTGGGTGGGTGGAAAATGCTGGAAGCACTCCTTAAATTTGATGGATAAATGATTAAAAAAAAAAAATCAACCAGAGCAGTTTAATATAGACCATGTGTACAGTTGAGTTTTACAATGTGTCCTCTGTCAGACCCTCAAACTGATTGTGCTGAATGTGTTTATTTTAATCATTCAGAACAGTCAACTCACCAATAGGAGTCGACTCTTTTGACTCCCAAAGAGCTCTCTCCTTATTTTTGGCTTAAATAGTTTAAATCATATCTTGCTAATTAAGTCTTACTGATTGACAAAATATCATATATCATATATAATATATAATCATATTTTGCATTGTGTATTGATATAACATTGTATTGATACACAGACAAAATATAAAACCATCAAGACTTTTTTTTTTTTTTTGCATTTATACAGTAATAATAGTAGTTTTAAAATTTAAATTTGAGAGAGAGAGAGAGAGAGAGAGAGAGAGAGTCAAACAGACATCTTAACATTCTCTGAATAATTATGTTGCCCCAGCTACTCAGCTGTTCATAAGATTCACTCTGTGTATTTAGTGATTATCACAAATACAGAATAGAGTGTTACATGATTTACTTGTCTGTTCTACAATTAAAATGAATAAATAAACAAACAAACAAACGAATGAATGAATGAATGAATGAATGAATGAATGAATGAATGAATGAATGAATGAATGAATGAATAAATAAATGGCTCTTCAGCGTGCGATTCAACTCTCACCTTTGCCTGAAAGAGCTGATCATAAATAAACAATAGTTACTGATATCCAGTGGAAGATTACATGACCTAATTGTCTTGTCTACAATGCTACTACCACTAGTACCACTATTACTACTATCACTACCACTACTACCACTACTACCACTAATACTACTATCACTACCACTACTACCACTATTACTACTATCACTACCACTACTACCACTACTACCACTATTACTACTATCACTACCACTACTACCACTACTATTACTACTACTACTACTACTACTACTACTACTACTACTACAGCTACTACTATCACACATACAGAATAGTTATTTATTTCCATCAAGAGTACTGCATGATCTATTTGTCTTTTGTTCAATTATATTAAACAAATAAATAAATAAAAGTAATAAATGGATCATCAGATATATGAGTCAACTCCCACTGTTCACCTGAAGGAGTTGACTCAAAGAGTCAAATGACGATTATCAGAAACTGATAACAGATATTATATTTCTGTGAATGCTTACATGACTTATCTTGTTTAAAGCACTACTACTACTACTACTACTACTACTACTACTACTACTACTACTAATAATAATAATAATAATAATAATAATAATAATGATGATGATAATAATAATAGAAGAAGAAGAAGAAGAAGAAGAAGAAGAAGAAGAAGAAGAAGAAGAAGAAGAAGAAGAAGTAGAAGAATCATACAAACAGACATGTGAGTCATCTCCCACTGTTCACTTGAAAAAGCCAACTTAAAGAGTCGACTCATTCACAAACGACACATCACTACTGACCAGTGGGATAAATAAAAGGAATTTTTAGCACATACTGTAGCTGAACTATGTTTTTAGAGGAACAAAAATGTGAAAGTAAAGTTCAGTTAATGGTGACCATTCATGTAGTCTGAGGTTTGAGAGACAAAATAATGCAGATTCTTTGTTTTAATCATTACTAGGTTGTAGTGTGTCAGCTAGTCACATCATTTTAATCTAGTTTTGAACTTGTGGGGTGTGTGTGTGTGTGTGTGTGTGTGTGTGTGTGTGTGTGTGTGTGTGTGTGTGTGTGTGTGTGTGTGTGTGTGTGTGTGTGTGCGTGTGTCGTTGTTACTATAGGTTTGGTGCCTCATGGGACATTAAATGTCACACATTGTATGTGGTTGTACTGAAGTGCTCGAGTTGAAAAGAAAAGTCAATTGAAATGGGCTTTAAACAGTTTCCAGTTAGCATTTAACAGGCTGAGCTTCATCGTTGTGGAGAGATTAGTTAGCTTATATTAGAGTGTGTGACTTTGTGTGTGTATGTGTATGTGTGTGTGAAATGCTCTTTGGGGTTGTTAGTGGGAGGGGTCCAGTAAGTTAAATGTGAAATAAGAACTGACGCCAGGAAAGCCACATCCCGCAGATAGAGAGATAGATGGAGAGAAAGAGATAGAGAGATAGAGAGATAGAGAGACATAGAGAGAGAGCGAGAGAGAGAGCGAGAGAGAGAGAGAGAGAGAGAGAGAGAGAGAGAGAGAGAGAGAGAGAGAGAGAGAGAGAGAGAGAGAGGAATTATAAGAGGAGTTCCACTTCTGTCTTGCCCCAGCTGTCAAAACAGCCCCGTACACACTCTCTCACACACACACACACACACACACACACACACACACACACACACACACACACACACACACACACATACACACAGTCCTGCATGCTCAAATGCAAGACACGCACTTCTCTACACTCCACACACTTAAAGGATCTTAAAGGATATTTTTAATTCTGGAAAGTCATTAGATCCCAGGACAACTTTTCCACAAGGTGAGTGAAATATATTTATTATTATTTTTTCCCCATAAATCCTGTACTGTATTGTGCAGAAATCTGAAATTACTAATGAGAATGCTATTTTGTGATTTAATAATATTTTTTTTCCCATTACAAGTTATATGTATTATCAGCAGCAACATTATTTACAACATTTACATGAATTTCAGAATTTCTTAGTATTTGGTACGTCCACCTTTTGCTTTAATGACAGCGTGCACGTGCGCCGGCATTGGACTCCACAAGTTTGTATAAAACATGATGATCCTTAGGCTGTTAGGTCTGAACATGCTGTTCAATGGAAAGGATCAGACTTTTTGTACAAATTGTCAAATTTGAAATTGAACAGTGACCTAGAAATAGTGCAGAATCTTTCATCTTGAATATTCATATATAAAGATATTGAACATTTCCTTTCTTTGCTTTAACAGTTTCCAGTTTTAAATTTAAAACAGACAAGCTTTTGGAACACACCGTTACATACATACTTGTTTTCCTCTTTGTGCTTACTCTGTATTGGGAATGTTCAGTGTTACAATATGATACTGAGAGTGATAAATAACATTAAAATACACTTTTCAGTATCTGTAAAATGGTCTGCACTTCCTGAACACTCAACAGCTGTTAGTCATAGAGACAAGTAGCTGTTGGGACATTTAAAATATAATCAAAACATTTTCGGTGATTTGTAATTGTGGACATTTTGTTAACTACTGGGTTCTAGTCTTAAATAATGTGATATATATCACATCCTCTGTCTCTAGTCCTCTCTTTTTTCCCCTGTCTTTTCCGTTATCTCTCTTTTTTCCGACAAAATCTTAGAACATAATTGTTTACTCGTTCAGCTGACGGATTTCTCCTCCACATCTCTCTAGATCTCTCCATCTCTATCTCACTAATTGCTCCAAAATGCCTGTTATTTCCGAGAACTGAGCAGTAAAGTGATTTACAATTCATTTAAGCTTATATCTTATATGGTTTTATGAATTCAATTCTAAAATAAAATAAAAAAAAATTAAGTGATATTACTAGTGCCATTCTAACATCTTGATTTTCTCTTTCTCCCCTAGTCAAATTTCAGGAAAAAAACAAACAAACCACCCCTCTGGCCTTGCATTAAATCGTGCCATCCCCACGATGCCCTGGGTCACGGTGCTAATAGCAACCATATCCTGTGTACTGATGAGACACGGCCACTGCCAATCAAACTACTCAGAGGACTTCCTGTTCTCTAGTGACCCAGCTGCCGTCCTGCTTCCTGGCCTTCATGCCACCCGCTCACCTTTGACCCCGAGTGAGGGTGTGAGCCCCGAACCTAAACCTGCCACTCTCGCCTCCTCACACTCATCGTCATCCCTCGTTTCTGAGAACGGATCAGTGCTCGCTCGGCCTCTTCCTCCCCCCCCAGCGTGTTTGCGCAGGACGTCTATGAAAGTCGTGTTTAAGTACGTGAACACCATACTGTCTTGTGTGATCTTTGTTGTGGGCGTAGTGGGAAATGCCACGCTGTTAAGGATCATATGCCTCCACAAGAACATGAGAAATGGCCCCAATGCCTTGATCGCCAGCCTGGCAATGGGAGACCTCATCTACATCGCCATCGACATCCCCATCCACATCTATAAGGTAGCGTAGTCACCACAAAACTGCACAGAGCAACAATATTTGTTACTTTAAATAGTTTGGACGTAAAATATTCTTTCACGAGAATATTCTTTTCAACTAAACCACTCTAGCACCAGCACACACCAGTCTTTCATGTTATGGAGCAGATTCTCCAAATTCTTTGTATTGTTGTTGCTCATTTTGTAAATCCCTCTAGATAAGATCATCTGTTAAAACCAAAAACAAAAAAGTCACCCAAGTGAGCTATCAGATATGAAGCTTGCGGTAAAAACAAAGACCACGTTCATTAACCTTAAAGTGTGGCACTGCATGATGCATTTACAGCTTTTATTCATTCATCCTTAGTTTAAATTAGGCTGCTAGTTGGTTCATATTTTCCGATATACAGTATAAACCAATCCTGCTCACTAATTATGAACAGGAGTGATGGAGCTGAGGTTAAGGAACTGTCAGAACCAGAATTCACACACCATGCAGACAGTGCTGGATTTTCTACATCTGGGATTTTTTTTTTTTTGCAGTGTTTTGCAATATTTCTCTGGGCTGGAAGAAAAGACACACCCACTTTTGGTTTAAGTCTGAATACAGATACAGATACAGATATTGGCATTGCGTTACAACTCTAATGTAAATGCAACTCCTGAGTTGTAGGTTTCAGGGTTCCTTGAGATAACGTGAACAAACGTAGTGTTGTAGTTATCACGTTTGCCTAGCACGTGAAAGGTCCCTGGTCCGAAACCGGGTAGAATCAAGCTGGGGCTTTTGAGGGCAGTGGAGCTCAGTGGTTAAGATGTTGGACTACTGATTGGAAGGTCAAGATTTCAAATCCCAAATGTCACTGTTTGACATTTGTGGCCCTTGAGCAAGGCCCTTAACCCACAACTGCTCAGTTATATAAATGAGATAATTGTACGTCGCTCTGAATAAAGGCATCTGCCAAATACCTAAAAGGTAAAATGTAAAATCTGGTAGAAAGAGTGCTTACTGCTTAGACTGTGGATCAAATAATGATGACCAGTGGAGTGGTGGCAGTAAACGCTCTCATCTTTTGGTACCTCTCTGTTTCAGGATGCTGTTACAACTACGATTAAGATTTATGACTATTATTACATCTATTTATTTGGCAGATTTGAAGCAATGTAACCCCACAATGATTATATTCCCACTACTACCACTACTACCCAGTTACTCCCAATATTACCCCATTACTACCACTACTACTCTAGGAGAAATTCTTTGTACATCCCAGGAATTGAGCCATATTCTCCTGAACAGCTGCCAGTTAATGCAAGGACACTGCATAATAATATCAATAACAATGTTATTTGTCATAGTGAAATCATATCTCATTGATTTGTTCGAATAGTTCGCAGGAAAAGTGCACTTAATGTTGCGTCAGATCCTCTTATGCTACATTTCTCTTATTTTAAATGTTGTTTAACCATATTAGACCTGAAACATCCACAAAATCATTTTTAGAGCATTGAAATTTGGCTCTGGTTAATAGCACCCCAGTGAATCACGAACAAATCACACTGAATGAGAGAGTCTAGTGTGTCATGACTCACAGGAGATTTGGTTTGTAATGATATAGCATGCCTGATATTTTTCTGACAAGTTTCAAAGGCTGAAAGGATTAGACCTTGGCACGTTGACCTTCAGGACTATGATAGTGATGTTTTATCTCCAGTCCAGTAGATATTTTTACTCCCAATTTCCACAGCATGGACAAATGAAACACAAAAAAGTAGATTTGTACACACACACACACACACACACACACACACACACACACACACACACTCTCTCTCTCTCTCTCTCTCTCTCTCTCAACACACAAAATTCTCGAGAGACTCTCTACAATGCAGAGTCATCCGGATTTCAGAAGTGTTCCAGTATATTACATCATTATCTATCACTCCCTGGGCTTCTTCACCATCACTCACAAGTACTGATAGTGCGTGAGTGTGTGTGTGTGATTGTGTGTGTGTGCGTCATGCTGTCCCGGCGTTAGGTCACTCTGACATGCTTATTTTGGATGCTCTATCGATGTACCACTCAACACATACAGTACAGGACAGGAAGTTCTCGTTAAATGGTGCCCTTAAATGGTATCTGTCCAGTGTTTGCTCATGTGTTTTACGGAACACAAAAACTGTTGTGTTTCTGGTGTTAGAATATGCTACTGAAACAGAGACGACTTCCTTAACGTGTGCTTTGTGTGTTTCCCGGTTTGGTGTAGTTGCTGGCGATGAGGTGGCCGTTTAATGACACGGTGTTCGGACTCTTCCTGTGCAAACTCTTTCCCTTCCTGCAAAAGGCTTCAGTTGGGATAACGGTACTCAACCTGTGTGCCCTCAGTGTGGACAGGTAGGACACACACACTGTAAACACCCCTGCTGAAAAAAACAATAGAAGCTATCATAAAATTCTACTGGTTACCATTACAAACCATCAGCTTACCATTATAATTACCATTATTGGTCCTTATTGGTATCCACTAGACATAATATGCCACCAATAGATGGCAACAAATTACCAGTAGAGACCCTCAGGGACCATTAAAACCAATACAATTCCAATCATAACCATTAAAACCATTACAAATTCTGTGAGCATTTCTGTTGTTGTTTTTTTTTCAGTATGGTGTATTCAGGTGAAGTGTGAATGTAGTTAATAACTGGTAGTTAATAATTTCTTTTTAATGATGTATGGTGTGTTTAGATATCGTGCCGTGGCCTCGTGGAGCCGTGTGCAAGGTGTGGGAATCCCGGTTTCGACGGCAGTAGAGATCATGTGTATCTGGGCGTTGTCCATTCTTCTGGCTGTTCCTGAAGCTGTGGGCTTTAACATGGTCAGCTTTGACCACAACAATGTGACTGTACAGACCTGCATGCTCAAGCCAGAATCACAGTTTATGACTGTAAGTATACACACACACACACTAAACACTCTCACTAGCTCTAAGCTAAACTCTATTATAACATCATGCCTGGACACTGTAAAATACAGAGGCAATGCTCAAATATAGAAGTGTGTTTAAACTTCTGAAGGTAAAAGTGAAAGTAAAGAAAACACTTTGGCTAGGCAATTGGCAAACTTTAAAGCTAATCATAGGCTAGCTTCTGTATAGGCTAGCCATTTTGCTAGCTGGTGCTTACCTGTTAAGTCTTTTTACAGACAATATGAAGGTAGAGTGAGAGGAAAAACAAAGCAAATCTACTGTAAACATCAACATTTTCCTCAGATGTGTTGAGAGACTACAAAAAAAGGACTATTAAATAGTAAAATTAATCTCTCTCTGTGTGTGTGTGTGTGTGTGTGTGTGTGTGTGTGTGTGTGTGTGTGTGTGTGTGTGTGTGTAGTTTTACAGAGACGCAAAGGACTGGTGGTTGTTTGGGTTTTACTTCTGCGTGCCGTTAGCATGTACAGCTGTCTTCTACAGTCTGATGACCTGCGAGATGCTGAATTACAGGAAAGGCAGTCTGAGAATCGCACTCAGTGAGCACCTCAAACAGGTGAGTGAGTCATTTGGAGATGATTCAGTGAATCTTTTATGTTTAAATGCCTAAAAATAGATGAATTGTTTAATCCTGCATTTTAGATAAAAGCTAGTGAGGTATTGGATGATGTTTTAGAGAAGCCTTGTAAATTGCTATATTTTTCATTGATGTGGTTGTGCTGAATGTGTGGTCTTTTTGACTAAACAATTGAGACACATTTCTAATACTAATGTACATGGTGAATGAATGTGATTCCGTGTTTGTGTGTTTGTTGGCAGCGACGTGAAGTAGCGAAGGCTGTATTCTCTCTGGTGCTAATCTTCGCTCTGTGCTGGTTTCCTCTTCACCTGAGTCGCATCCTGAAGAAAATGGTTTACTTTCAGCACGATGCCCAGCGATGTGATCTGCTCAAGTAAGAAACACAAGCATGTGCTAAAACCAGATTACTTTACTTCACAATTTGTGACATTTCGTATATTTATGGTTAGTTTTCCAAACACAATTTATGTTTTCTGTAATGGTGATGTTTCTCAGTATTGGCAGAAACCAGGGAGGTTTTGTAATTATAGTTTAGAGTCTTTTTTTATTATTATTTTTAGCAATTTCTCAACACATCTGAGGTATATGTTGATATTCCCAGTAGATTTCTTTTGTTTCCATGCTCACTGTGGCTTTACATTGTCTTAAAAGACTTACCAGCTATGTGCTAGCTAGCAAAATTGCTAGCCTCCATAATTACCTTGGTAACAAACTGACATGGCCCAACTTCTATTTTTGGTGGCTGTGATGGCCTTCCCTATACAACATTGTGCCAACACTGGCCAAGGAGCACTTTTTATAACATCTTCATCAAAGTTGACCCAGTGCTAGCCCAACGTTGGCAAGGCGGATTTAAAGATGGCTGAAATTCTAGTGGCTCTGGTGGCCCAATGTTGGCCCATTGGGCAAAATGACTACCTGGTTTGCTACCTGGACAGCAAGCCTATGGTCTGCTTCAGTATTGGCCAGTTGCCTAGCAACAACGTTTTCTCGATTTTATTTCCACCTTTCCATGTCAAAGCCACAAATATAAAAGTTCCATTTAGACACATTTTAAATCTGGGACTGGTAACATGCTAAGAGCAACATTGTGATACACACATTATTTATATTATATAACTCCAGGTGTAACTGTGATGTCTCTGTGTGTCTGCTAGTTTCTTGCTGGTGCTTGATTACTTCAGCATAAACCTGGCAACTATAAACTCCTGCATCAACCCCATCATACTCTACCTCGTCAGCAAGAAGTTCAAAAGCTGCTTTAAGGTACAGATACTCGTTCTATCACTTACTCTCACTCATTCACTTCTCCGTCTCCATCAGTCCATTATTTTTATTTGTTATCTGGTATTTTGTCTTTCACTTCTTCATATCTAGCATGATAGTAGTATGAGATCTGTTTGTATCTGTGCACAAGTTCAAGTTTGAGGCTGTTTATTATATGGGGGAAAAGGTAGGGGATTGGCAGATATACAGTATTTTATTAACGTTCTCTCCATTCTTCCTCAGTCATGCCTGTGTTGTTGGTGTTATTCGGGTTCTTTGTTGAGCAGCATGGGGACCAGCATCCAGTACAAGAACCCTGACCTACAGAACGGCCTTACAGACCGCACAGCGTTGCGCAAGGACAGTTACACTTAAAGGATCATTATGGTCCAAGAGCAACTGATAACACGCTGAGACGATGAACATTGGCTGCAGAGATGGCTGAAGAATCGGAAAAGTAGCTGACGTCTCAAAATGCTCGAAAAAGACTTGCTTTTTTTTTTGTTTGTGCACAATTTGATCACTTCAAATTCTCAAATACAAACCGCACGTTTTGTCATGTAGATAGTATTATTGTAGAAAATGGCTATATTTTATTCTATTGTATTTTTATTGTACTTATATCATATTTATTCAGGTTAGAACTTTGAACAGTAACAGTAAGCCAACAACATAATCATATACATTTGCAAGAAGTTATTTGGGGTTTCATTTGGGCTGTATTCACATTGTTCAACATTGTGTTTTTTTTTTTTTTTTTTTCCAAAGCTGTGCAGATAAAAGAAAATTTTTTTTCCCCAAATCATTTACAGTTCGACGTATAATAATAGGATGTATATCTGATACACAGCCATGTAATCGGTTAGATTGGATTCATGTGGGTTTTTTACTTTATTTTTTTATACATAATGCAGTTGCACATCATCAAGTGCTGCAAACACTGCAAAAGCTCTTCGCCTCGCTTCCTCATCTTGGTTATGAACTGCTGCCAATCTCCACAGCACATAAACTTTATGGTAAAGGCTTGTGCTGTTGCTTTGTTCATTTTATTGCCTTTGCAGTGGGCTGATTTTCCCTAAAGATCACTGTGGGAGACCGAGCATCAGCATCACACTGTAAAACTCTCTCTACTAGTTAAGATCCTAACGTTTTACAATAAACTTGAGAAAACTGCATCATGATGGCTTGTAAGTCCTGTTTTCATGATGTATCAGGCTCCGTTCACCTTGTACTAAATCAAATATGACAAAATATTTTGTCTCCAGCATTCATCCAGTTAACCTTTACCTCTCATCATGCCTAACTGTCACGAGTAACATTCAAAGTTTCCAGGTTTTTACTGATTGTTATTAAATAGAGGTTATTTGTTTGAAGGCCTTATGTTTAAAAGAAAAAAGGAAATCCACCAAGATCACAGGAATGTATCAATAAAGTACTGTTAAGCAGAGAGATTTGTGTTTATTATCCCCTGTATCATTTGTTTTGTGATTGAATGAACTAAACTATATATTAAAATTATTAAAAACAAAAATAAACTTGGTTGTATTCCTCTTCAATTCTGATTGGTCAGACGGTGTTGATTAATTTTCTATAACAGCAGCTGCAAGGCTTGTTCTAATACATTATTGTTTCTATAGTAAGAGCGATAACTTTAATTAATAGCTAACATGATTAACACATTTACAGCATATAAACAGATTCAGGGAAAAAATCTGTAATTGTTGATATGGTGACATTTTCTGTGAGATGTTTATTTAACATTTTTGGAAGGGAGTCTCCAGTGTCAGTGCTTTGTAACAGTCAGAGGTAAAGCAGTAACTGTAAGGTTTCTGCCACGGGAAAGTTGCTCTTTTTTCGGTGTTTGTTTTTGTGTTATTCACTTTAAGTAAGAGGGAAAAAAGAGCTGCTGTAACATAAGTGATAACAGGAAATAACTTGTCCCACAGAAAGTCCACAAATTCAAATTGCTGGCATTGGCAAATTGCTGTAGTATAAGAGGATTAAAACACTTTGTGATGTGCCGTTATACATCACACCACAGCATCACTGATTATTTTATTCCTTAATCAAATTTCGACGCACATCCTTTTGTGCTGAATTTCTTCCCAATGGAAAGTTCATCTAAGCCGCAGTAAAATCTGTTCCTGTGCCTAAAGAATAAAGTGCAGCAGTTAAAGAATTAACATCAGCACAGTTCCTCTTTCATGCAGTTAACTAATTAGAGTCATAGGTTTGAACATATGTTGTTACACATGTTAGCAATTACACTCTTTTTTCCCCCTTCTACCAACCCCCTTGTCATGTCTCCTGACTCTCTCTCACAGTTTGTCACTCTCCCTCCCAAAATCCCTCCCTCCTTCCCTCCGTCTATCTCCCGCTCTCTCTGTTAACTTGTAATTCACACTAGAGTCTGGATCAATGCACAGAATAAACGTTGTTGCCTAGTTACGCACACTGTCACCGTTAACAACCTTTTTCTATTTCAGCTTTTCTTCATTCATTATTCCTTATAGAATTTATACTGGATAATTTAATTGACCATTCCCTTGATTTCTTTTTCCACATTTAATTTACACCTCTCGAAAATGCATCCTTACGCATGCTATCACCCTTTCTAATCTTGTAAAACTGTTCTTTAACCTGCACGGTTGCTGTATCAGCCAAAGCAACCAGGCAACTTTACCTGCATCACAAAACTCCTCTTCCCTCCCTCCATCCCTCCCTCCCGCAAGGAGTTGTGGGCAATACTGGCTGAAAAAGTGTCCAGGGATTCACACTTCAAAAATCTCCCAGAAATAGTACTGTCCGGGTACCTTTGGGATACTCATTTCAACATGCCATGATTGGGACGCACTAATTGTAATTCCGGATACTATCTACTATCTATCTAATCTAACTAATCTATCTCCTTTTAGTTTCACGTTCTTTACACCCGGATCTGTATTTCACATGCACCTTCTCAATCACTGCTGCTGACGTTTTACAGATGCAAAAATCTCAGCCCAAATGGAGGTCAAATCTAGGGGGCGTGTCACTCTGTGTAATCACATGACATGACTGCCACTGATAGGCTGCATGAATGTACAGTCTGGGCTAGAAAGAAATCAGCCTGAGCCTTGTTTCTATCTTATTTGTACCATTCTGTAACCTATTTATCAGTCCATACAGGATTTCGCTGAGAGGTTTTTGTGATTGTTGAAGAATTGTTCAAGAATGTTTGATTTTTGCTGTGGCTTTTTCAAAATTTGTGAAGTTTTTCGTGCTTTTTCTACTTGAATTGGCGAAATTGCAGTTGCACGAAATTGTTTTGCGCGGCCTTTCGCAGTGATGTTGGTTTGAAAATGAAGCCTTTTAGCTGTACGTGTTCGACACACGTGTATCAAAGAGGGTTTTGGCTGAATGTGCGTTCCGATGACGTCACATGACACATATTGGTCCAAATCTGTGGAAAATCTGCGGTAATTTTGAAAAATTGCAAGCTTATCTGAATATTGCGGAGTCTCCTTGATTTTGCGTTAGTTTCTCCCATCGCAAAATCGCAAAATCCTGGAGGGACTGATTATTTACAACTTTTGGTGGTGATGTTGACCTCTGTTACACACAAAAAAATTAAATAAATAAAAAATAGACAATCCACTTTAGAACTTTAAGACTGCAAATAATCTGATGCCGAAAATGAAACCTGTCCTGCTGAAAAAAAAAGAAGAAGAAAATAATAGAAACCATAGCAGAAATTCTAATGGTTTCCACTACAAATATCATTACAAACCATCAGCTCTTCACCATTAAAACCATTACCATTATTGGTCCTCAATGGTATCCACTAGACATAACATGCCACCAATGGAAGGCAACAAATTACCAGTAGAGACCCCCAGGGACCATTGCAGTTTCCAATACAATTCACCATTAAAACCATTACAAATTCTATGAGGGTTTCTATTGGGGTTTTTTTTTCAGCATGGTGATCTTTTATTCTTTGAAAAACAGGATAAACAGGTGCCATTATACACCCTTTCAAATTGTTATATTTCCACCTTGCGCCCAGTGTTCCCAGTGTTCCCAGTAAGGTTAAAACATGTAAACATTTCATTTGGTCTAATGTACGCCTACTGTATATGGCGTCACCGTGATTTGGATTGGCTATTATCTGGCCGCACAGATTGGATGCACAGGCTGCGCGTGGTGCGTCAGCATCCTTCCGGTTGACCCAGCTTCAGTCACATCGACAAAGCGGCAGGGACTCACAGGGCTCGCGCAGCCAGGGATGCACGGAGCGCGCGTTTAGGGGAAATGGCGCGGCTGTGCGCGGGGTGGCGCCGCTGGCTCCGGCCGCTCGTCGTGACGGTGTACGCGCTGCTCGTGGCCGTGGCTTTACCGCTGGCTGTGTGGCAGCTCCAGAAAGCCGAGGTGCGTCTGTACTGTACATCCCTTATTTATAAGCTATTTATATGCGATGAATTGTGAACAGGGGAGATTCTATTATATTATCGTTATAATGTCATCGCGAGGAACAAAAACACACCTTGTGCTGTGAGGCGGTGTTACACAATCATGTGTGTTCTTGTGTGTGAACGCTTATCAGCATCATTGGGAAGAACAGAGATCTGCAACAGTGATGTGATGCCTCCTTTCACTTGTTAATGGTGTGTGTGTGTGTGTGTGTGTGTGTGTGTTGCAGGCTGGAACACACACTAAGGCGTGGTTCATCGCGGGTGTGTTTGTGTTTTTAACCATTCCCATCTCTCTATGGGGCATTCTGCAGCATCTTGTGCATTACACACAGCCTGAACTACAGAAGCCTATCATCAGGTACCTCACACACATAGGCCATATGTCTCATTGTCCACACACACACACACACACACACACACACACACACACACACACACACACACACACACACACACACACACAAGACTGGGTGTAGATGACATCTGAGCTCCTCAGTCGTGTGTAAAAGGGAAATATAGGCCTATCGATTTAACGTATTAGCCTAAATGAGCTGGGTCTGAACTGTGATCATCCCGAAGACAAACAAGGGGTGAGGTTTATTATGCATGTCACGCTCTGTATATTCTTCACTTATTATCCTGAAATGGTGTATCATCTTTAAACAAAACACGCATGACACACATCAAGGATTCATCATGTGGCTAAAGCATCAAAATCTTTCAAAAACACACAACCCTTGGTGTGATGTGTGTGTAGATTGGTCTGCATTATTTCCGTTTATAATCATGAGGATGTGATTCATGCGCACTGTCACTACAGGTGATTACACCGGTGATTAAGGTGGCATTTAGCCCTTGTAATTCGTAAAAAATGTATGTATTAACTTCAACAGAGGAAAAAAAAAAACCCAGAAAATCTGGTGAACAAAATGTACAGCAATTATAACACACGAGCTTTGTTTTACGGATGGACTAAAACGTTAAATGCAGCTGTAACCAGATAAAAAGTATGATGTGTCGTTATTTAATACATACAAACTTGAATTTCTTGGCAAATCCTTGGTATAAGAGGAATAGAATGCTTCAGGATCAGTGCTGTTAATGGAAAATAGTCAACTTCAGGCTGGTAAGTGAAACTCTGGTTTGCATTGTGCCGCATCACACTACACTGTCGGAAATTATTTTCCTATAACAGAATGCCCCCAAGTGTTTTATTCCTTTATATATATATATATATATATATATATATATTTTTTTTTTTTTCCAGAATATTATGGATGGTGCCAATTTACAGCTTAGACAGTGTAAGTAATCCACTTGCTTTCTCTTACATTCAAACTGTCAGAATGTATTTGAGCCATGTGTTTGTAAATGTGTGTGTGTGTGTGTGTGTGTGTGTGTGTGTGTGTGTGTGTGTGTGTGTGTGTGTGTTTGTGTGCCTTGCAGTGGATTGCTTTGAAATACCCCAGTATTGCCATCTATGTGGACACTTGTCGCGAGTGCTACGAGGCGTATGTCATCTATAATTTCCTGATGTTCCTGCTGAACTTCCTGGAGACGCAGTACCCGAACCTGGCGCTTATTTTAGAGGCTCAGGAACAGCGCTCGCTTCTGCCCCCTTTCTGTTGCTGCCCACCATGGGCCATGGGAGAGTGAGTGAACACACACACACACACACACACACCTCACATGAAACCTCACTACTTGAAAATACGCAGAGAGAAAGTCTCAGTGAACAGTGAATAGAACACTAAATTGTGTTTGTATCATTTACATCATCCTCCACCACAGTAACAGATATTTCTGTGCCTCTTCCACACCTTTTCCTCACTTTTTAGAATCTGCTGTGCTGGTAAATGTTAAGCTCTTAACTATAAACTGTGTAATGTGATGGACAGCACAGTAAGTACAGCCAAAAATCTCTGACGCCCTCTATTGGCTGGCTGCAGTACCATTTGTAACCCTACACCCAAATCCATATTAAATATAAGGCAGGACAAGCCAAACTAACAGGACTGTTTCGGCCCCTCACTCAAACATATGATTGTATATGCAAGAATGAACGGACTTAATACTACAGGGTAATAACAACAAAATAAAAAATAAAAACAGAAACTACATATACACAAGGGCTTAAACATGTACCAGCATCGCTTTCAGTTGGTTCTAACATTGACGATGCACCAAAATATTTCATTACAGCACCTGACAGAAAGGACTATTAGACCTTTCGGCTACTGAGCATAGTGAAAGGTGTGAACTCAGGAAAATCATTTCCATCTGAGTTGCTATAGTTCTGAAAAGAACTGTACAGTATTTGATTGACGTTTCAACCAAATGATTGGTCCAAAAACTGTTACAGTTTATGTATATACCATTTTCATTTTTTAAATCTGCCTTGTAAAGCTATTGTGTAAAAATTGAATAACTATAATTTGATTTCCCATCCCCAGGGTTCTTCTGTTCAGGTGTAAACTGGGAGTTCTGCAGTACACTGTCGTCAGACCTGTTACTACTGTCATAGCGCTGTAAGAGAACTAGTTTCGAGATATTAGTGAACATATACTGTACACACACTATACACCTGTAAATGGACACAAAAAAACACTGTGATGCTGTGTCTTCTCTATCTCTAGTGTGTGTCAGTTGTTTGGAGTCTATGATGAGGGAAACTTCAGCTTCAGGAATGCCTGGACTTACCTCGTCATCATCAACAATGCCTCCCAGCTGGTACTCATCTTTTGAACACGCCTTCTTATCTAAGAATGGGTTCATTAGTAAATTGTCTGACTTCATAACAAAGCGATGTTGAAATCTTGATTCGGATTGGTCGGAAGGTGTTAAATATTCAATAATATCTTACACAGGGACGTGTATGAAAAATGTATAAATAATCATTTGATATGGTGAAGGTTTCTGTAAGGAGACATTTTGGAATGAGTCTCCAGTGTCAGTGCTTTATGAAAGTCAGTGGTAAAGCTGTAAATGTTTTCGATTAGACAAAGTCTTCAGGGCAGAGGAGTTTACGGTTTCTATAAACATATACTGTGTGTGAACATATTTCATATAAACATATACTGTGTGTGTTTTCAGTTTGCCATGTACTGCCTCCTGCTGTTCTACCGCACTCTGAAGGAAGAGCTGAGCGCCTTAAAACCTGTCGGGAAATTCCTCTGTGTCAAAATGGTGGTGTTTGCCTCATTTTGGTATGTTTCTGCCCTAACGTTTACATTATTTGCTATACAATCTGTATAATTGTGGAATTTGTGAAATTTGGAGTGCGTCAAATTGACCATCATGTTATCCGGAGTTCGAAGCTCGACCATGCCGTGTGAGTTCAAGAGAAAATAATTAGTCGCGTTCTCTGGTTGGGATCGCTGGGACTTCTCCTCCATCTTCTGCCCACCAGAGGGACACCAGATAACGATGGTAGCCTGTTAGCTATCTATGTAGAACAGTATATTTAGTGTTCTCCTCCAACAGTGTTCAGCTACTCTATGATGATGCATGAGGGATGATTTCAAGGGTTGATACCTTCCTGCTCAACCAATCAGCACTTGTCTGGCACAATATACTGTACATGCAGTATGCTGTTGGATTTTGGAGGTGTGCACGTCAGGCTGTCTGTGCACCTCTGCCATAGAGTTAAAACATACACAGAGAGCACTTGTGCAGTTGTCTATTATACAGTTTGCGCTGTCATTACCAATATGCCCCCTCAAAATGGCAAACTATAACGTGTAGAATAGACAGTATGTAAAAATTGTATTTGCATATTTCTTTGGCTCTGTGTGAATAGATATGTTATAGCACCTTCAAACTAACGCTAGTGATGGTAGATATTGCTGAGTACTGGTCCACAAGCATTTGTTTACAGTGAGGGTGAGGCGAAGGGGCAAGCACAAAAGAGGTCTAGTTCTCCAAAAAGATCTGATCGATTGAATAAGCAAAATTTCTTGAGCTGATCGAAATGATCGATTGAAACATGATGATCACCTGAGGTGCCATTTTAGCTGAAATTGGAGCTCCAAAGTCAGCTAAAATGCCCGACTTCTCGGCCACCCTCTTTCTCGGGCTCTGTAGATCGCAGAGGCTTGTGTCATTTGAAAGCTACTGGAAATCTCTGGAGATAGGAAGCTATCAGGCACTTCACAAGTGCAGATGATTCCTGTTTTGGTGATAGTGCATGCACTCCATGTGACCAGTACGCACTCTTCATATTTTAACTCTATGGCCTCTGCACACTACACTTATCGTAAATCTCTCTCACTGCATTGCAATTCAGGTATGCTAATGTGCTGCAATGCAGTATATGTCAAACAATAAATAAATAAAATATATAAATAAATATAAATAAAACAATTCCACTTGCATAGCTGACTGTGTAGTGATGCTAGGGATGTATTATCTCAGTCCTCAGCCTAATGAGAGGCATTATATTGTGTTTTTATTTATGGTTCAATACAGTCACTGTTTTTTTTTTAAGGTATCTTTGTTTTAAACCGTTTATTTATTTGTTTTTGCTTGTGACATGTTTTTGTGATTGTGTTTACTCCATTTGTTAATTTAAAAAAAAAAACTTTTCAAACACATGGTTTGGGACATCCAAAGTGTGTCAAGTGTGTCAGAAACTAAGCTGTGCAGTTTGTCAGATCGCCATGTTGGGTGCTGTGGTTGATTCTCAGATCTCTGTCGCCCCCTGCAGGCAGGCTGTGCTCATCGCCTTTCTGGTGAAGGTTGGAGTCATCTCTCAGAAGCGCACATGGGACTGGGAGAGTGTGGAGGCTGTAGCTACGGGGTTACAGGTATACAGCCGGGTTATAATTTTTACATATGTGGTGCTGCCTGCAACATGTTGGTGTGTAATTAATGACTCTGTGCATGTGTGTGTGTGTGTGTGTTTGTGTGTGTAGGACTTTGTAATTTGCATTGAAATGTTCGTGGCTGCCATTGCACATCACTACAGCTTCAGTTACCGTCCGTATGTGTGTGAGGATGATGAAGGCTCCTGCTTCGACTCCTTCATCGCCATGCTGGACTTTTCCGATATACAAGCTGATATTTCAGAGCAAGTCCGCAACGTGGGTATGTATCTGTCTTCTTCTCCATTCTATCTGTTTTGCTGTTCTGTCTTTCTATCTGCCTTTCTCCTTCTGTCTCTTCCCTCTTTCTCTCTCTCAGTCTCTCTGTCTGCCTCCCTTCTTTGTGTTTCTTACTCTTTCCACAACATGGGTATGTATCCTTCGTCCTCCTCTATTTCTTCTTCTCCTCCTTCTCTCTGTCTGTCTTTGTCTGTCTATTTGTCTCTCAGTCTGCCTCTCAAGCTCTTTCTGTCTGTATCTCTTTCTCTTTCTGCAATGTGTGTATGTATACTTCTCCATCTCTCTCTCTCTCTCTCTCTCTCTCGCTCTCTCTATCTCTCTATGCTTGTCTGTCTCTCTCTCTGTCTTTCTGTCACAGCCTCTCTGTCTGTCTCCCTTTCCTTCTTTCTCTATCAGTTTATATATATATATATATATATATATATCGAGAGTGTGTGTGTGTGTTCGTGTGTGTGTGTGTGTGTGTGTGCTGCAGGGCGCACAGTGCTCGGACGTCCCCGTAAGCTGTTCTTTGGCTCTGAAGTGGACATCGTGCAGGGCGAGCACACTGGGCTCCTCTCAGGGGTGTCTCATGAGCGACTGGGCGTCGACCCCCTCTCTGTCCCCGCCTCCCCAAAGGGGCAGTACCAGGGCCTCGGCCAAACAGACACACCTCGCTCTCGCTCCGCCCCCACTGGCTTTAACCCCTCCTCCTGGAGGAGCGACAGTTTCACGGTTCCTGCAGCTACCACTCAGAACACAGGAGTCAAGTCATAGTTAGTAGTAATGTATAGATAAAACGCACATCAGCAAACACACATATACACACACATACATATATATATATACACACACACACACAGAGCAGATGCTTAGCGTATTTACAAGCTGTAAACACTAAACCATATCCTAATGGCTACGAGATGAAAGCAAGCTGTTCTTATAAAGGTCGTATTGGAATCTGAGTGTTTTTGAAATTATATTGTGACTTTCCTACGTTCAAAAATCTGGTTTTGTATCTGTGTGCGCTGTAGTGCAGTGGTGTTTAATATGGTTTGTTTTGTAAAAGTTGATGTTGAACTTAAGTGCACTGACAGTGTTATATTGTCTCTTAAATGAAATGACAGGGTTGTGGTTTGTATATATGAGCAAAGCTTTAATAAAAATGTATTATAATATTTCAACACTGTAATGTGTGTGTTAGTGTGTGAGCTTTAACTCTTTTTTACCAGAAGCCAAACAATGGAATTTGTGCCTGTTTTGGGGGTGCCATTGTTCAGCGTTGAATTTATTTGTGACATCACACTCCACAGTAGTGGTTAATGGCTCATACAAACCCTGGCAAAAATTATGGAATCACCACACTTCGAGGATGTTCACCTGGCTTTTTTACTTCGTAGCAAATAAACAAATCACAGATATGACACAAAACAATTTTTATTTAATAGCTGAACATTCTGGATTCGTAAAACATACCTCAAACAAATTAAATTTTTAAAAAATTATGGAATCACCTTGTAATTTGCATTTCTAAAACAAATACCGGCTCAAAGTCTAAAAATGCAAAGTAGTCTGCAGTTATAAGAGAGTACTTACAGACCTTAACCTTGGACTTTTTGAAAGGAAACATGGAAACATGACAAGCGAGTTGTCAGTTGAAACAATGGAAAGGATTATAAAACTCCTTCAAGAAGAAAATCCAACACGGAGTGTGGCAAAAGATGTTGGTTGTTCCCAGTCAGCTGTGTCTAAAATTTGTTGCAAGTGTAAACAAAATGGGAAGGTTATAAGAGGAAAACATACGATAGATGATGACAGAAGATGGCAGAGTGTCAGGATAGGAAAAAAAGCAATATGCCTTGAAAATAGAAAGTGCACAGCAAAACAAATGAAAAACAAATGGGCGGAAACAGGAGTCAATGTTTGTGACAGAACTGTAAGAAATCGGCTGAATGAGATGAGATTTACGTATAGAAAAGCCAAACAAAAACCAGCACTAACACCTAAACAGAAGAAAACAAGGACTACAGTGGACTAAAGAGAAGAAATCATGAAGTGAGGATGATTGGATGAAAGTGATATTCAGTGATGAATCACAAATCTGCATTGGCCAAGGAGATGATGCTGGAACTTTTGTCTTGTGCCATTCTAATGAAACATATAAAGATGACTGCCTGAAGAAAACAATCAAATTTCCCCACTCATTTATGATATGGGGTTGCATCAGGTAAAGGACCAGAGGAGACCTCAACAGACAATGCACAGGTGTACACTGAAATTTTGGACACTTTTCTCATTCCATCGATAGAAAATAGGTTTGGTGATGATGAGGTCATTTTTCAGGATGATGATGCATCTTGCCACAGAATAAAGAGTGTTAAAGCTTAGCTTCAGGAAAGGCAGATCGACTCAATGACACGGCCAGCAAACAGTCCGGATCTCAATCCGATTGAAAATTGATGGTGGAAATTTAAAAAATTGGTCCATGACAAGTCTCAATTCTGCAAAGCTGATCTGTCAGTCGGAACCGGCTTGATGGAGAATATTGTTTTTCATTAGTGAAGTCCATGCCTCAAAAAATTCAGGCCGTAATAAAAGCCAGAGGAGGAGCAACAAATTACTAATTTTTTTTTTGTTGTTGTTGATGATTCCATAAGTTTTTCCTCAACATTGAGTGATTCCATAATTTTCCTCTACTTGATTTGGAAAAAAATATGCCATTGATTAAAATACTTTCATTGAATTTGTTTGAGGTACGTTTTACGATGCCAGAATGTTCAAAAAATTGTTTTGTGTCATATCTGTGATTTGTTTATTTGCAACGAAGTAAAAAAGCCAGGTGAACATTCTCTAAGTGAACATTCTCTAACATTCCATAATTTTTGCCAGGGGTAGTAGGAAAGTAGACACTCGGGGTTTTAAGAATTTTCAGTTTTTCATAAGCATGTCACTTTTTAATTAGCCTACTAGATTTAAATCCTATAATTTTATTGTGGCAGTTGTATATGGTGTTTTACTATCAAAAAAGCTTTAGCTGTGTTGTCTGTTTTATCTCTGTACCAATGTTATTGTGGAGAGGTGAATTATTTGCCCAGCAGGGGGCTCACACCCTTCCCATTTCCCATCGCCCTGCTCACCTGCAGCTAATCACAGTCATGATACTCTACACACAGAAACCCAACAGTGTCCTGACTAATCTTATAACAGACTTGCGGCGATAAAATAATTCATTTGTTTATACTGATTAAAAATGTCTGACAAGTCGATTTCGCCAGTGTACTGTGAGAACGTGTTCATTAATTTATTCAGCTAGTTGAGTTAGCATATACAGTATTCTTTCTATTAACAGGAACTTTTAAACCTGAAATTTTTAACTTAAACCTAAACAATCAACACACACTATTTTTGGGCAGGTATTGATGTTTATTTTATTTTATTAACCAATAGAAATGATCTGTACATAAAATGAACTAGAATTAATTCTAGAAATGGCTACACCCCAGCATCGCAGGAACCCAGGTATCAGGGCAATACCAGAAAAAAACAAAAATGTGGATCAGATATTGGAAAAAAAAAAAAAAAAAAGAATCTGATCAAACAGAAATGTATGGAATTGAACTTGGAAAAGCTTTTTTTTTTTTTTAATGGAAATGTTTAAACATAAAGTGAGACCTGCTTGGAGTTTTGCTAGGATTATATTTATTATATTATTGTAGTACCAGTACCTAAAAAAAAAAAAAGCAAATATCAGATGCCAAACATGTCAGCTAATTGATTTGGCAAATTGTGTGAATTAAATTGTGTGAATTTTGACCAATCGTATATTAAATTTTAGTTACATTTAATTAACACACATACAAACACACACACACACACATTTTACAAAGTAAGAACAATCAGACAATAGGTCTTTGCCTGGTTTTACTGCCAAAATATGCAGAACATCATAAAACAAAAGTACAAATGAAATACATACTCCATACATATATTAACTACTGAAAGTGCATTTGTAAATACACACAACACATAAAACAAAGCAAATATCTAGAGCATCATCAACCCACAGCAATGTACAGTAATAAGGCCATTAAAGGAGCAGTTTGTATTTTTGGAGCCCTCTGAGGTGAATTACAATTGCAATGAAAACACTAACAAACCTTTCTCTTTACGTTTACTCTACATTTAGAGTGGCAATTTAGGAAAAAGAGGCTGAGCTGAGTAGCTGTGTTTCATCTGGGGGCAGAGCTAATGTCTGGACTGGGGGAAAAAATGTAAAGGGAAACATACAATTAAAAAAAACAAAAAAAACTTCACTGCAAGGTAATATTGCGAATGACATTCTTTCTAAAGTATCTTTATCTGTGAAATTATGTAATTAGTATATGTATATAAACACTTAAAAAAATTACAGATTGCACCTTTAATTTGCAGCCTTATCTAGATCACTGTTGACAAAGAGCTACAGTCTGAGTATCCGAGGAAAACCCACATGATTTAGAAAACCAATAATGTCAGGGGGAAAAAAATGGAATAAAGAAATAAAGTGAACTGAAGAAGTACAAATCATCCCAAGAATGATTTTGTCCCAGCAACTGAAGAATTTAGGAAGTAAGCATTTAATGACACATACTGTACGCTTGCTTAATTTTGGACGCAGATTGCACTGAGGTTTTTGTATTTATTTATTTATCTTTTCTACTCCTCCATGAGTCAGTCCAGGCGTATGGAGTGTTCCTGCGCGATGGCTGCCAGCTCTTTCAGGAACTCGGCGTAAAGGAATGTGGCAAACACACTGTTCCTGGACTGAGGAGGAATCTTGGGACATGGAGGAAGAGATTTCGGCAGCCGCCCGGAGACGTGCCCGTTGAGAAAGCAGCCGAGTTCGTTTTCCGGCAGGAAATCCAGCTCTGAGAGACAGTGAGGGACAGTCAGGGGGAAAGGGCAGACAAATGGAGGAAACTGTTTTATGTCTATTGCTAGTTTTAGTCCAGTTTGGCCACACCGTAAATAAAGATTGAGTGGAGGTTTGTTCTTGTGGCATGAATACACACTCTAAAAAAACACCGGGTCAAAAACAACCCAAATTGGGTTATTTTAGCCAAAAGGCTGGGTAAATATACGCAGAACACATTTTGGGTTAAACTAACCCATTAAGGTAGGTTGTTAATTTTAACCCAGCAAATTGGGTTGTTTTTCACCCCAAAGGATGGTTTTGTTTTTACAAAAATGCTGGGTTAACTTTATTTCATAAATGGGTTAATACTTTCAGGGTTATTTTTACCCTTTGAAAATGTCAATTATACCACATTATAAACAAATATGTCAACACGGGGTAACATCCTTTATTTATACACAAGGTGTTCAGAAATGTATTGCTAGATCTTCTAAAGTGGTGTTTATATATAGACTTTGAAGTAAATGACTCAAATAAGTCATACATTTAAGAGGAAAACGTCAGATTTTGATCAAAGGAGACGTTTAAAAGATCCAGAAAACTGAGTAACCAACTTACAATCCAGTGGGCATTACAAACTAGTAAGCCAAAGCTAACGAATTTTTGCTTTTTCTAGTGTACAGTAATGGTTTTATGGATAAATATATTGATACAAACCTTGTTTCTCCAAATAAATCTAACAGTCGGTCCGTATGAAAACTGCTACCGATTTCAAACAGTCTGCACTGAGTTGATTTGACCCAAGGAGCTGGGGTGAGGTGTCGGGGTGGGGGAGGGGTGCATTGATTCAGTTGTCAGTGACAATGACCCAGCCACTAACTCAGCGGTTGGGTTGCACAAAACTACACAAAAACTACCCAAGACTGAGAAAATAACCCAATTAAATGACCCAAAAGTATCAAACTAGCGTTTGGGTAGAAAAAATAACCCAGCATTTTTTAGAGTGCATTTAACCCAATTAGCTTCCATCAACCTAGAATAGGCTACATGTCCAAATTTAGCAGACCCCCCTTCTGATTGGTGGGTTTGGCCACACCCATTTCAGCCACACCCATTGCTAACAGGTCTATAAGATGACGCATACAGCCATGCAATCTCTATACACAAATAGTGTGTTGCACTGGCATGGCTCTAGAAAGTAAAAAAGGCGGTGCTTTGAATGCATTAGAATATTAATGAGTCTGTAATGTTAAGAGACAGAGTGAACACTAGCAGTAGCGCTCCTCTGTGTGTTTGTTTCAAAAAACCTACAATAGGTCACATCGTAATTTTATTATGTGTTAATGTTTCCGATTTATTTACCCCAAGTGCTGGCATTTAATGTCATTTTACATTTCCCAGGACTCAGGAACCGTCTTTGACTTGCCTTCATGCAGGAGTAATTTTATTTTTTATGAACTAATACAAACTTCATATTCATTACATACTATTTGTTAATACTCCAGTACATAAAACATAATGTAACATTACACATTATATTATCGTGTGCACTACATAGTGAATTGCTGCTTGAGATTAAGCTAAAAGTGTAAATGTGAAATCAGTTTTAGATTTAGAGCAACACCAAAACATGCACAAAAAATCCTTTTCACCTCTATCCTTTAAGGCTTCATCTCTGAGCAGCAGATACCGAGCGGCATCTTGTACCATCTGAGCAAACTCGGGCCTGGAGGCTGCATGCTGCTCAATCTGGCAACCCACAGAAACCAGCACCTGCAATACAAAGACCTATGCTTCATGTCTGCAGCAGAATACAATCTGTGTGCTACATGAAAAGAAAAGATTACTGAAAAGAAATGAGACCTGGTAGAGAGAGCGGACGCTGGGCTGGAACACGGCTTGGGTGTTGAGCAGGAAGCAGCGCAGCAGGGGCTGTGGATACGCTGCCAGCTGAGCCAGGATTCCCGTCACCAGCAGGTTCACCTCCATGGAATTCTCCAACATGTTCTCCAGGCGAGAGAGCAGCACGCTGATGAAAGGGCCTGCAGGAGGGAATAAGAATCAGTAAATTGTGCCCCTGGTTCAAGCTTGTTAAAGAACTCTTTGCTCCCCTCTCTGAGAGCAAAAAAAAACAAACAAAAAAAAAAAACTCACCTGTAAACGGGACACGTTTCTTTCCATCACAGTCTCTCTGCTCTGCTCCTTCATTCCTCTCATCATCTTCATAATCAGTGCAAATTGAACTAAAGTCAGTTTCTGTCTCTTCGCCATACAAGAGTGCAGTCAGCCTCTGGAAATAAACATCATCTCCCAGCATGCTCTCTTTATCCCAGTCAATAAGCTGGAGGCACTGGGAAATAAAGTCCTCTCCAGTAAGCTGCACAGACGAAGCATTGGATGTATCCTGATGTTGCTCTTCTAAAACCATGCTCTGGTTCTGGTGGACGTGAGCAGATTTATCGTTCGTTTGGTCCGTTTTCTTCACATCAGTTTGTCCATTTAATATACGTGAAGCTTCTTCCGAGTCCTGATTTTGTACCTTATCGTTTACGTCATTCTTTGTACTACTGTAGGTGTAAAGTTGTGTGTTGTTGTTGGTTTCAGTTTGCATCGTCTTGCCATTTTGACTCCTGCGAACGTTTTTTAAGGACGCAAACCGGTCATCTCGTGCATCCCTCTGCGCAACGAGATTATAAACCAATACATCATCCTGGAACTCCGACTCTTCGACGTAAGACCCGGGAATCATCATGATGGCACTTTTCCGCATCTCCTGAATGTGTTTCGGAGGTTGAGGATGCTCTACAAAGAGGAAATTCCCGTTTTCCTCTCCGTCCGGAGCAGCGTCATAACTGTCGTCCCACTCCAGCTCTGGCATCCTACTCAAACTAGTGTGGTGTGGGGTTGGGGGATGGAGTGGAGGAGTGGTGAGAGGTGGACACTCATCCTCATCCCTCTCTCCAACCTCCTGCTCCTCGAACTCCTCCTCTGCTTGGTAGTCATCGGATGAGGGATTGAGTCCGTCGTAAGGGGCAGACCATACTTGACACGCCTGCACGCTGGTGCTGATGATCCTGCGTGCGTCACTCAGGTACTGGAGGTAGTTTTTGTACATCAGCAGCTCAGAGGTCATCCAGCGGGAGTTTCCCAAACCATCCAGGAAAAGGTCTTCAAACCCTGGAATGAAATGCACACCAGTACTTTTATGGTACGTTTATAGTAGTTTCAACACTCAATCAACTGTTTTGTCATTACCCATGTTCCCCATTAACAGTCCTTCTGTGACCTTTGACCAAAGGATGTAGTCTGGTTTAGGGGGCAGTGTTGGGGAGGTGCAGGGTCTGGCTATAAGGAACGAGGGAGTAAGAGAGATAAGAGCAGCAGCGCTAGAAGAGTAGCAGTCTCGCTCTCTGAGTCTACGCCGCCCGTTGCACTGCAGGTGAGAGCACGGAATCAGATACCTGAAGGAGGAGGAGGAGACGTAAGACACAGAGGAGGATAAAAAAAGACAAAAGATATGATTCACCACATTTGGAAAAAGTAATATAACTAAATCTATAATATACTGTAGTATTACTACTTTCTCATCAAACTCAACAGGAAGAAGGTAGGAGAAACAGGAAGTCTTAGTGTTTACCTGAGAATGAGCTGCAGCATTACGTCCTCACAGTACATACCAATCAGTGTGCGAAACAGAGCCAGAGATACCGTTCCCAACTATAACAAAGAGAAAAAATAGGAGCTAGTTGGAAATAGTCTAAAGAAGGTGATTGGGGGCGGAGCTAACGGCACTGTCCATTGTTGATTATCATATTTAATATTGGCACATGACACAAATCCCACACAAACCTGAAAAGGAGTGTTGATTCTGCTGACGAGCGTATCAAGAATGTTGACGTTGTCATGACGATGCTCAAGGATGAAAATTAGGAAGGTCTGGAGGAGGGCGGGGTCGGAGATATGCCGCAAAAAGAGCTCCAGATAAGCTGTTGTTGTCATCACTTCCTCCAAAGTCAACTGATCAGTTAACAGACAGAGCAGAACAAGCTTAGACCAATAAGAGCTCACAGGGCAACATAAATAAGGGCAAGTAAACAAGCAATAATCACCTTGTGTAACGCAGGAGCCATGACTGGCACAAGGAAACCGTTATAGATGTACCCAAGCAGCTGATCTCTGACAGAGTGATGGGCCACCTGGAAACAAAAAAACAAATCACACACACTCATACCACACAGATACAGTGTACCAACATTCAGCTCGATTGGACTTGATTCATGAGAAACAATAGGACCCGACTGGACTTGGTTGCTAAGAAACAGTTATTGGAACTTAACTCCGCCCCCTAACAATGACCATGCCTCAAACTTGGCAGATTTTCTCAAAATCTTTTCCTGAACCAACTTTTCACGTTTCATGCAAAAGCATTTAACGTATCATGAGTTACAGCCATTTGAGTAAATTAGGCTCTGCATGAATTGACTGGCGTGTGGAGGCCATATTTTTTCAAATCTCAAATGATAACTTCTGAGGAACAGTCGCCCATGACTAGCTTGACACCAATTCCTAGGACTACTGTACTTGGCATAAGTAGGTTTTGCATATTATGCAAATTAGTTTGAAAAAATCCATCATGGTGGAAATTAATGGGCGGGGCCTAGATGGATTTGACGTAAGCCAAGCAGTAAGAGGAACAAAGAACAATTTAGGGTTGTTAAGATACAGGCCAAAATGTAAACAATTGCGCTATAATGCCACCAAGAGGCACAACTTGGTAATTTAATTTTTCATGTGGATTTTTTTTTTTTTTTTTGTATGTGAAGTTTTTTTTTCATGATTTTCCCAGTTTCCCAGTTTGGGATGCACGTTTCTGACATGGGCCTCACCTTACACACGGTGCTACAGAAGTGTAGAGAGTTGAGGAACTGTACGAGCGCTGGCACCTTCATCCAATCCGCTTCCTCCAAACAGTGCCATCCTTCACTGTAGACCTCGAGCTTAGCCGGAAGCCAGGAATACAGACCACTCAACCCTGTGGCCAAGACCTATACACACACACACACACACACACACACACACACACACACACAAATATAGATGTAAATGTGTGGTGAGAGGCAGGATTCAGGTGTGTAAACCCAGTATCATAAAATCAGAATCCAAATCCGAATCCAAGTCCATAACGGGGGTGTGATGCGACCACCACCATCCAGAAGTTTTTTTTTTTTTCTATAACAGCATGTTCTGCAGTGTTTTACTCCTCACAGCTAATTGCCAGTTACATTTTGTATACATTAAAGAATGACACATTATACTTTTTCATTTTATATTTAATGTTTATAGTTAATGTTGTGGAATGTCCACGAGACAGCTTACATTTTGGCAGCTATACTCTTTTGAAGTTGAAGTTTGAAATTTAGCCTGTCATGTTGCTGAGAAACGAGAACATGCCAAATACTCTTTCTTGAAGACTTTTCTGTGGTAGAGAATATAATGGTGCTTTTACGTATGCAGTCTTTTCCACTTGGAGTGGACCAAAACAAGTGGACAGTTAGATATTGTATGAGCCAGGAGATCTTGGTCTGGTTCTCTGAATCAACCCTGAATTGTTTACCTTTTTCCTTTCCATTTTCCGTTTATTTCTCACCACCGAATGAATGGGTCTTATGACTAAACGCACCTCACTAAACTATAACGTATTATATACAGCGCATTAATATGATGCTGCGATTTGCCTTGCAGCCAGAACTACTGTCAGAGCTGCTGTTATAGAAAATGAATCAACACCTCCTGACTAATCAGATTTGAGAATTTAAAAGTGCTATGGTCCTTCTGTCTGGTTGTAGGACAGGGATGTCAAGGCAGAAACTCTGAATAATCCAGTAAAAAACAAAACAAAAAAACACTCCATTTACCAAGTGCAGAGATTTGTGTATGGGATTAACATCCAACACGGATTAAAAAGGGGGTGGGGACATACTGGCATGTGGTGAAGTCTTTGGAATGAAATCACTAGCGTGTGTGTGTGTGTGTGTGTGTGTGTACAGAACTGAATGGAGTTGTTGTGGCTTTGAGCCAGTGATTATAGTAAAGCCAGCTCTCAACACATGCCTCTCTCTCCCCCCCCCCCCCCCCCCCTTTTTATTTTTTCCCCAGCATCATAATATTTTACAGGAACACTTCAAATTCGACTTAATAGTCGCCACTTCTCAAGAAGGTTACATCATTGTTTTTCCCGGATCAACATGGTCCGATCCAACAGAGTGTCTAAGTTGTTGGGGTGAGAAGCATTCATTATTCGCTCTCGTCCTCTCTAGAAGAACAGCTAGACATCACACTAAGCCTCCCCTCCCTTTCCTCTTTCCTGTAATTACAGTAACGCTGTTATATAAGGGTAGTGTGTGTGTGTGTGTGCGTGTATGTGCCTGGCTCTGCACTCCTAATAAACGTACCTCATGAAGTTTTTACTGTTACACAGAGAATAAACAATATTCCACCCAGTTGGTCTACAAGATGCAGAAACCCACAAATATGAGATGAAATTAAGGTAGTTGTGGGAAGAATGTTTACAGTTTAGTCACTGTAAACATCATATCTCTTATATTAAAAAGAAATCTAGAAAAATGTTATATTTAATGGGCCTCATTTATCAATTACTCAGTGAAGTTGTATGTAAAGTTGTATGTTTTCGTACGTAAACCGAACGTAAAATTCCCAGCAAATTTGTTTTGGTAACACTGATTTTCTTCATACTAATGTCCGTAGGCTGATGAATCACGAAGAGCGTTCATGAGAGATTTACATTAACCCTAGGATTAACCCCCTAAGATTAACCCTATGAATGCACACAAAACTCCATAAAAGGCAAAGCTCACACAGACCTGAAAAGACAAAATGACAACTAAATGGTTAAACATTTACCGCCTCCTAAGTGCAGCGTATGCTAAATCTTCCGGTAATGCAGACAATGACTCGTCCTCTTTTAATAGGGTGCCATTACTTTTGACCTAATTGAATAGGCTTATCAGTCTTAATTTATGGATTTGTGCGTGCAGCTGAGACAATACGTGATGTAAACCTCCGTTTATAAATTTTCTGTATTTAAGGACAATTATATGTTTTGAAGCCAATCAATTGATGTTAAAGTTAGTGAGTCTTCTTTAATGTAAATGTGTAAACTTGGGAGCTCTGGTAGGATACGAACGTTTTTACAAACAAAAAGGATTTTTATGTATACCACATTTATTATGCAAATGCTCCTGCCAATGATTTCAGATTAAATTTGTTCATATTCATATTTGACAAACAAAGCCCAACATTAATAAGCATGACAGTAAGAAATAGATACTATGACTATGCTGACACCACTGACCGGGCAGAAGTAGGTGTTCTGGGTGATGTGATTGGCCACAGTGATGTCACGCGCTGACAACGCCACAATGAGGGTGAGAGCATCCCGGGCCTGCGCACCCACAGGCCCGTCACGGTGCACGAAAGGCAACAGTAGTGAAAAGAGCAGGAAGTTGGCAGCACCCTGATCCTGCCCGCTGTGGAAGAGGAAGAGCTGGAGGGCGGAGTCATCACGTGCCAGCATGCAACATAGCCGGTGCAGCAGTCGCACCAGCTCGGCCTCCACCGGCGCTGAGCTGGAGCTGGAGCCACAGGAAGAAAGCAGCATGGCGAATGGACGCAGGATGGGCTTGTGGTGCAGCAGGGGCTGCCGTGCCCGTGTCACCAGCATCTCGTACATACACAGTTGCTCCAGCTTCGCCGCTTCTGTAAAGTCACGCCGCAGGCTCCAAACGAACAGGCGCTCCATCACGTTCTCCAGCAGCACAAACTCCAGAATGGGGCCCATGGCTCCACCAGCACCACACTCCTCCTCTGTCAGGAGGAACAGCATGTGCTCCAAATAGTTTTGCACCGCGCTCGCTTCGTCGCCGGAGATCGGGCCTGAACGGAGATGGCCACCGTTGTGGGTCGGCTCGTGCTTTTCCAGGATCCGCAAAACCTAACAACATGGTGGTGTATTAGACGATCTTTGCTTTTGTAAAATACCTGTTTTTATGTCAGACTGAACTAACTATCAGATCTTGCATTACCTGTGCCCAGTGGTTTTTGAAGACAATCATGCATGTTTCAGGATCTACGTCCCTAAGATTTAGGGTCTGCCCCCTGGTACCACCGGCAACCACAGACGCCATCATCTTGCCAGTGAGTAGGAGGAGCTAAACCATAATGCAGTTGACATCTGGATCTTTTCCATGACAGCCAAACGACAGTAGCAAGACCAGATACAGAGGAAGCATGCTACTGCTGGGCAAGGACAAAAGAGGTCAAAGATAAGTCAAAAAGCATCATGTATTTAGACTACCCATATTACAGCTACACGATAATTGGCTGGGGGGGGCGCATGGTGGCTTAGTGGTAAGCATGTTTGCCTCGCACCACCAGGGTTGGGGGTTCCAATCCCACCTCTGCCCTGCCCTGTGTGCACGGAGATTGTATGCTCTACCCTGCATGCTTCGGGGGTTTCCTCCAGGTATTCCAGTTTCCTCCTCCAGTCCAAAGATGATTGGTGTTTCCAAATTGTCCGTAGTGTGTGAATGCGTGCGATTGTGCCCTGCGATGGGTTGATACCCCATCCAGGGTGTCCCCCACCCTGTGCCCCAAGCTCCCTTGGATAGGCTCCAGGCTCCACACAACCCTGGGTAGGATAAGCGGTTTGAAAAATGGATGGATAATTGCCTAATCACCATTTGGCCAAATTAGACATAAAATATTTTACTTCTTAAAATGCATGCATCTTGGCCACATAAATTGTGTATCTTTTATAAGACTTTATGAAACCAAGCAGAAAGATACCATCATTTAATGCACCAGACTCAACCGCGATATAAATAGATTACTTGCAGCTTTACTACTACTTATGTTAAACCAAAGAAGATGGAAAGGAACACCTTTTAATCTGTTCCTTACAATTATTACATCAAACTAGCTTAACTCAGACATAATAATAATATGATAAGTAAGGAATAAAACACTGAACTTTGAAGGACACTTTGAAGTGTTCAATTTCCCTTTTACCACAGCAATTTGCCAACATTATTTTACGTAATTAAATTAAGTCTGTTGAACATTTTATCTGTTTATAGTTACATGTACTGTTTTGGAATGTCTGCAAAACAAGCTAGTTCCTGTTACCACTTAGGTTGCAGCAGTTGTTCCCTCACCTCTCTCTTTTTTTAATAAGTCAAGGAATGCAGATTCCCAACGGAGAATTCAAAAGCACTATGGTGTAAAGTTCAATAACAACATATGGGATGTTTAAGATTCATAATCTCCTCTTCTATGTTGCTTGAACACTTATTACTGATATATTTTTTTAAAAAGATTTGAGTAAATGTGTTTCTATAGTTGAAGTGTTAGACTGGAAGTGGCTGGACTTCCCGACTTCACGACCGTTTTGCTCATTTGCAGAGGCCCTTAGCTCGTCCCTATAGGGTGGAGGCCCTGATCTAACATTCCCAGCATTCCTCACTATTCCCCAAAATTCTTACCTCAGCACGGCCACGGCTGCGAGTTGAGTTCCTCGCTGAGACAGACGAGAAGAGAGAGAGAGAGAGAGGTTTACATACAAGTGAACAAACAGAAACATTATCCATTAAACTGTGAGAAATGAAGTGCTTTAGGGGAACATCTGTGTGGGAGGGATGAAGAGATCAGGAGTCCTGACTGTAAATTAAGGGAACTAACTGTGAATATGAGTCTCATATCTAGATCGCCTCAGGGACTCAGTTTGTTGGCAGATGTTGAAATGGTGAATGGTTGATTTTTATTAAATCTGTAGGGGGTAAGATTTAACACAAATAGAGGGAGAAAGACAGATTTGCCCAGATGTGGTATTTTTTATATAGGGTCAAACAACAGATGTTAATACTGGATTAAGTAATTCACTTAAACCCACAAAAAGCTCATAAAAGCTCACAGGACAAATATTACAGACAACATTTGAGAAACATTTCTCTTATAGGACCGTAATCATTACATTTTGACTTGTTTTATGAAGCAGTGCTTTTAAGCTCACATGTCATTTTCAATCAAATACTAAATGAGTTCATTACAATTTATTTTAAGACTTTTCAACAAGCTGTATGTGAATGTGGGCGAAATTATATTATAATGATATGTTATACCATTGTGCTGTTATGATTTATTTTGATTAATTTTCTATAACTGCAGCTCTGACGGCTCACGGGTTTATATTAACGTGCTCCTTCTAACACATTATCGTTTCTATAGTAACGACTTATACAAGGACTGGTATGGCATACGGTAAAAACGTGCGTAATCATCGATACGGTGACGTTTTCTGTGCGGAGATGTTTATTTAGCATTTATGGAAGGAGTCTCCAGTGTCAGTGCTCTGTAACAGTCATGTCTGTAAAGCAAAGCTTTAACTTTGCAAAATTCTTCAGGCCCTAGGGCACTCCAGTTTTTTTGTTTTTGTTTTTTTTTGGTAACATGACAAGTTGCATTAAGTTTAAAGAATGTTTATCACCGCTAAAATGTAAGCGATAACAGGAACTAACTTGCTTTGCAAACGTTCCACAACATTAAACATAACTGGAAATGGATAAAAAAATAAATAAATAAATAAAAAAGTGGTCAAATTGACCAATGGCAAATCGCTGTGGTACTCGCGATCTCTAGCTAATAAAACACTTCAAGACATACTGGAAAATAATCAACTTCAGGGTAGTAACAGTAATTCCACTTTGCGATGGTTCAAGTCTCACTACCCTGTTGTTGATTATTTTCTTACAACAGCACACCCCAAAGTGTCCCCACCACCCCTTTACGTATGTTATGAGGTCTCAGTGTTATTAGATGTATAATATTACACATGATCCAACAAAACTGATATAAAACCAAGTAAAATGCAATAACGTTGGATACTATTAAAGGTCTCGAATATTGAGACCTCACAACATAGATAAGAAATAAACATTGGGGACGTGCTGTTATAGGAAACCAATCAATGACCTAGTGGTGTGATGTTACTGTCATCCTGAAGTGTTTTATTTCTCTTATACCACAGCAGTCTGATCCATTTTTAATTAGGTCATTTAAACCGAGATTCTCAAAACTTTAACTGGCAGTGGTTATTATATCACATGTCTAAAACCATCCTTAATAACCAGGTTTAATGATGTCTTTGTTTAAATTACACAATTAAAATGCACACCATACTTACTTTACTAGCCTACTATTCTTTTGGGATGTATTTGTTTGTTTGTTTGTTTGTTTGTTTTAGTTCATTTCATTCATATTTCATGTACTGATTCGGTTTAGCCACTCTCTTTAAATACAAAAGAACGTCAACATCTAACAAAAAGACTATAATAAACACGTTTTAAAGGTCACACTTGTTGAAGCAGAAGTAAATCCGGTATAAATCTCACCCGTTATATTCTGTTGTGAAGGAATGTTATTCTGTCTTCTGAAAAGGAAAATCCATTAAACTCTTGTAAATTCCCATCCACTGATTAAATTCCGCATGATTTCCGAAATGAAACAGACAGGCTAAAATAAAAACAACACGTTTATGTCAATGGAAACTTGCGGTGTTTATGTCGGACGGCTCAGGCTCAGTTCTAATCCCGCCGGTCACACAAGGTGCTCCGGATTCCCCATAAACCCAGCCCACTAATTTACATATGCAAATACACACAGACCGACTGGTTCCCAAATCACTCCCTTCTCCCTACAGGAGTGCACGATGTAGAGCATGACATAATGAGTTTCACACCACCAAGTAGTGCACTATATGTCTTGTAAGGACGCAATTTAGGATTCAAATCTACATCGTTGACAGTTAGTAGGGAATGTAGTCTATACAGCCTAGCTACGTTAAAGGTTTACGTTAACTGCATTATTAATGAACATATATTTGTAATTAAAAACAGATAAAGAAACGGTTATATTTGATGTAGGCCTAGTAAAAGTTGATATTTGTAGTACAAAAAGTTTCCAGAGAAACAGGAAATAAATAAGTAAATAAAGCCTAGGTCTTATAATCATGTTTTCACCGCCATCTTGTGGTTACTAGCTAACAAACACACTTAGCGTTAATGAAACATTTGTTGCTCAGTGTAAAACAGTGCCAGGTTCTCTCTTTTCTCACAGAATTTGGGTAAATTTTTGGTCAGAGGTCTGTATGTTGGGAGTTTATGAAACAATTAAGTATGATAAACAGATAAGCATTTTTTTTTAAAATTCAAATAGTGTATGGAAAAACTGTAAGGCATGCATATGTGTGTCTGAAATAATGTGGCTAATTAACAAGTGTAATTAATATATTCTGACTAGTAAAAGTATTTGAAATACAATCAGTAAGCTACTTTTACTGTATAAATGCTGTGCATCGGTAAAGTGAGTGGTTTATTTAGATGTCTTCTTGAGTCTGTATGTTTGCTGTCCATCTTTTGGAGGGAACTAAGCAGGTTTGGGCCTGAAGTCTATTGTGTTTAATGTGAAAATTACTGTCAGAGATGTACAATGTGTCAAAAATAAGTCTGGTCGATATTCATCTGTTGGTAATCTATCACCTGTATGTGCATCCCTTCCAGTCATGAGGCCACATGAAACTGAAATAATAGGCATGGCCTGGATAGTTTGAAACCTTACACTCTGACTCTTAAAACAAGGTGTCATACAAAATAATTCATCAGATTTACCCAGTTAAAACCCTTGTTGTCTATTGATTTAATATTAATATAGATGATAGATATGTTTCCTTTGCCCTAAAATGATTCAGCATTTTTTTGGGGTATGTCCCAGAATGGTGCAAACTCTCAGGTTTATTAAAGAAGAGACCAATATTAGAGAGACGCCTTTATTTGTCACATATACATTACAGCATAGTGAAATTAATTTCTTTGCATAACCCAGCCGATTAGGAAGTTGGGGTCAAAGGACAGGGTCAGCCATGATATGGTACTCATGGGCCCAACATTGACAGCTCGCAGTGTTGGGGTTTAAACTCCCAACCTTCTGATCAGTAACCCTGAACCTAAACTGGGGGATGGAGGGGTGTGTTCACAGTTAAACATGGCTGTTCAGAAGTCTGACTGCTTGTGGAAAGAAACTGTTCCTGAGTCTGGACGTTGTGGCCTGAATACTTCTTAGCCTCTTCCCGGATAGGAGGGGCTTAAACCAGTTGTAGGACGGGTGAGAGGGGTCCTTCCTGATGGAGTTTACCTTCCTCACACTCCTTGTGGTGTAAATGTCCTCAGTGGCAGGAAGACTGGCACCAGTGATGTGCTGTGCCGTCTTCACTACCCGCTGCAGGGCTTTCCTGTCAGATGCTGAGCAGTTTCCATACCAGACGGTGATACGGCTGGTGAGTACACTCTCAAGGACACATCTGTACCAGTGGGGATGGAGGGGGGTATGCCAGCTCTCTTCAACCTCCTTAGTAAATACAAGTGGTGTTGGGCCTTCTTTACTAAGAAGGAGGTGTTCAGCGACCATGTCAGGTCGTTGGAGATGTGAAGTTCTCTGTAATTGTTTCAACTTCTGTGCCATTGATGAATAGTGGCTGATGAGGAGCGTTGGTGAGTCTGACGTCAACAATCATCTCCTTTGTCTTATTGACATTCAGGGAGAGATTGTTGGAATCACACCAGGCTATGAGTTGGTTCACTTCGTCCCTGTATGCTGTCTCATCATTGTTGCTGATGAGCCCCACAACTGTGGTGTCATCTGCGAACTTTTTCTTTCTTTTTTTTTCTCTTTTTTTTTTTTTTTTAAATAAAGGCTATAAAATATAATGCTCTAACAGGCTAATCCTATTTAAGCTTGTATTTAAACGTATTCAAAGGAATATTTGCAGACTATTTCACAATATAGAAACTGAGAAGCTTGTTTAAACTAGCTTTTTTTATTTATTAATTATTTGTTTTCATTTTTTAACATGTATCCCTGATGATGCTCTTATCAAATGTTGTTTGCATTATAATTCTTGTTGTAATATATATATATATATATATATATATATATATATATATATATATATATATATATATATATAAAGGCTACAAATGGTACTTCTGCGTCATTTGTGTCCGTTTAATTCTAAACTTTACTGTAGTTTTATTAGACGTGTAAATGTACTGAGAAACTGTAATGGTAGGGTCTGGCGCCTCCCTAGTTTGTTTTACATTAACACACACAAGAACTTCCTGTTTACGTCATGACGTGGGAGCGTACCGAAACGCTCGAGCGATAGTTATATTGGAGCCTGTTGTAGTTTCAGATAATGAACTACATTGTTTTATTCGGATCGAAGCTTTCGCCTGGTCTTTCCGCTCCATAAAGGCATTAAAAAAAAAAGATTGGATTAGCATCTGAATTGCTTTGTATTAGGAATATAAATTGTCCGGATTTAAAGAGAGAAGCCCTACTTTCTCTCGCGCTTTCTCTCCGGCCGTTTCCACAGGATTATATTGTACACAGGACAGGAGAAATGCTTTTCCTGTAAGCTAAGCTCTTGGTGGCGGGGGGGTTGTGTCGAAAGAAGAGATATCTCGTTATCTGTTCTGGATATGGCTGAAGCGAGAATGGAGGATGAAGAGGAAAGTTTGAGAGAGTCGCGAGAGGCCGGCGGCGCGAGGAGAAACCCGCGAGCGCCCACCGCGGCTTCAGGTGAAGTGTTTTGGTGGCACGCGAGCTTCACTTTTCCTCCTCATATTAATAGGCTATTCTTGTATATCGGTGTATAGGGGGCCAAATAAATAGCGCAGCAAAGCTATTTCTACTGTCACAGTGCAAAATAAACACGGCCAAATGGTAGCGTTTTGTGTTTTCAAATAAATTTGCCATATTTAATCAGTTTGCTGTAATAATTATCAGGCAATTATACACATTTTATGAGGTAGGATGATTTCTCTCTGGTCTGTGGAATGGCAGGAATAGTAGGAATGGTGGTGAGCCTTAAACACTTTCTAGACAAGAATAATAAATAAATAAACAAACAAACAAACAAATAAATAAAGTAGACTATAATCATCCAACTCCAATGCAGTTTGGTCTAAAAACACACGCTTCTTGTAGAATTAGTGAGGGTTACAATTAAGAGCTAAGACATGACTGGGTCATGTGTCCAAAGCCACTAGTCACATGATCACCAATGGCACTGTCTGATGTGACCCATATAATCCATGTTTACTCATTTTATGTACACTTTCAGAAATAAAGGTACCTGCACCTTTCCTTGTCATTGGTCTGCAACCATCGAAACCATCACTGCTATCCAACACTTTACTATATTATTATGTCACTTCACTTTTTCTGACTCTTTTACTTCTGCTGCTACTACAGTCAGTAGTTCACAGACAGTTGTTGCACCAATTTGTTCACTGTTCTGTTGTGCTGTGTATTTGTTTTGTATCCTTTGCGCTCGTCTCACACTGTCGTGTATCTGCACTCCATGTAGTCATGTGTATACACTGTGCTATTGTGGTGTTATGGTTGCACCATGGTCCTGCGGAAACGACTTTTCATTCTACAAGCTATATAGAGAAATGACAATAAAAACCACTTGACCTGAATTGCTTTGCTCAAGGTACATCTTTTGTTTGAGTCTCTTACCTGGAAACGTTGGACTGTAGTCAAGTCCGTGGCAAGGTCTAGCCGAGTTCAAGTCAAGAACACGTCTTTAGGGAAGTGGTCACCAACCCTGTTCTTGGAGATCTACCTTCCTAAAGACTTCAGCTCCAACCATAATCATGCCCATCTGACTATCTAATCATCACCTTAAAAAGTTCTGGATCAACTAAAACAGGTGTGTTAGGTTTTGGTTGGAGATGGAACCTACAGGAAGGTAGATTTCAAGGAAAAGGGTTGGAGACCGCGGCTAAATCAAGACCGAGACCGAAAACCATCTTTTCTTCCACCATTAAAGACTTTACTTCAGCTAGCTGGCTTCAGTCATACATTGTACCCGTAATTATTAGGCTATGTTTTTTAGAAGACGGAATTGCTTCTTGTCAAACTTTGCTCGTGTGAAAAGAAAAGAAAAGACAACATGAACATTAATTGTACAAACTCCTGCCCAAGACCATATTGAGCCAGACCAATGCCCAATAACTCTGAGACAAGTCCATGTCAATACAAAATATTTCAAGACCAGACTCAAGTCCTACAGCACTTTGGAAACTTGAATATAGTACATCTTTAAGATGCATTACTGATGTACCTTTAAAGCTTTACTCTAAAAGCTAATAAACGGTACATTGAATGTAGTAAAGGTACACAGGATGTACCCTTGATGGCCAGGGGGTGTAGCCAGCTGTTTTGCACTGAGGAGGCCTGAATTGAATTGAATTGTAATGTAGCTAATTAAACAGTCAAAGAATTTAGACGTATATTGTAAAGTGGCCATTGTTTCTATAATCCTGGAACTACTGCAAACCCTGCATTGATAGCGTTTAGTAATTGAATGACAAACATTTTCTTAATTGAGAAACCAAGACGCAGATTTACATGGACTGCCAGTTGAATAGTGCCAGTTACATGCCCAGATTCTGGGACACACACACACACACACACACACAAATAAATATTATGTTGTAAATTACAGTTGAAGGGTTTGTACAGTTCTTTCTGTCATTTTCTGGCTCTCTAGTTTGGGGATGATCCAGGGAAAGAGAATGTGTTACTCTACCAGACTCAATCAGCAGGTTTTTATTCATGTTTATTATTTGTTTGTTTAATGTTCAACACACTTAATTAAATCTCGGGTTAATGGGAGTTGAGTCGTGGTTACAACCAAGTGTAAATAACAGTAAAGTAATACAGTACTTGGGCTTAAGTATGTGCAGGGTATGTAAAAAATTTTGGCATAGTGTTTGTTATTACCAGGTTCCTTTTGATTACTTTATTTTATGTGTTGTAATCTGTGTGTATCCGTCTGCTGTTCTGTCATGACTACTCCAGATTTCCGTAGTGTTTCTAACATCTTGGCAAGAGCGTGATCTCTGAGGGGGATAGCAGTATTGACGTGTGTGTGTGTGTGTGTGTGTGTGTGTGTGTGTGTGTGTGTGTGTGTGTGTGTGTGTGTGTGTGTGTGTGTGTGTGTGTGTGTGTGTGTGTGTGTGTGTGTGTGTGTGTGTGTGTGTGTGTGTGTGTGTGTGTGTGTGTGTGTGTGTGTTTCAGATCGAGCAGATAGGAACAAGCCTGAACAACGCCAGTCCAGGTAAGGGGAAAAAAGAAAATTGTTTTGACTAAACTTACTGCACTGTGTTTACTGAGTTGATTTTGAAAGTATGTGTGAGAGCCTGTTTTTTTAATTTTATTTTTTTTTTCCCCTCCCTAATCCAAAGTCCAACACTTGTTGCCTCAAAAAGCCCCTGGTTTAAGTCACTGGCTCTTATTTGAATCTAAAAAGGGAAAGTTTGGCCTGAAACAGTAGAACGTCTTTGTTTGACCTCCTCTGCTGGAAATACTTGTTGACTTGGGTAAAGAAAAACAAGGTATTGGTTGTTTCTCGTCATGTTTGTGTTCATGTCTGGCTTTATGGCCCTGCTGAGCTATGGTATGTAAGCACGCCGACTGGGAAAGAAGTGTAATTTGTCTGAGAAAAGCACTTACGTGTTACATTACGTAATGCACAAGGATTGTAGGCGCCGAGGTTCGGAAGGGTCTTCTAACCTTCATGAAATAGGGAAGTCTTATACCCTTAATGACAAGAGCTAAAATGGCATTGGATAGAAGTATTAAAGTCGATCAGCTAAGACATGTTTGTTATCTAAAGTTTACTTCTTTAGTTTTGCACTGTGACATGAACAAAGCAGACAGATCTGATACAACATCTTATCTTTTTTTTTTTTTTTTTTTTGATAATTGCTGAATACAATTTCTTATTTACCAAAGGACAACATGTCGTCCCTTTTCTTATCCATTTGTAGTTACATTTACTGTTGTGGAACATACGTGAAACAAGTTAGATCCTGTTATGCCTTATAACTCACTCATGTTATAATGGCTATAAACAGCCATTCCCGCAACATCTTCTCTTTTTTTTTTTTTTTTTCCCCCCCCTCTTGAAGATATTTAAACCAAACAATTCAGCTTGTCATGTTACCAAGAAACTGGAAAGCCCTCCCTCCATACTGAAGACTTTCCTGTGGAGGAAAACGTAAATTTACAGTTTAACGTCTAAATAGACATCTTACAGAAAGCTTCAGTGGATGTGGAGTGTCCAGCCTACAAATCTAAATTGTTACTGTAGAAATGATAAGTAGTGTTGCGGCTCTACAGATTTAATCAACACTTTCTGACCAATCAGAATTGAGAATCATTTGATATTATTGGGAGCACGAGAATCCAGCAGACGACAGTAGAATGTCGGTGTTGGATGGGGAATGTTGGCGTGGTTGGTCGATGTTTTTCCCCATTACTCACCATAAGCCCACGTTGCTGCTAGGAAACAAGATCTCAGTGAGTAAATGAGTCACAGTTGGAAGCAGAGAAACTGAGTTATTTTGATGAAAGTAAACTATGAAACAGGTTCGGAAAAAGAGGTTGCGCATAACGTTCTCTTTCTGTTTTAGCACTCAAGGCGCGCTCTCGTCAATCAGAGCTGTGATAAAAAGGAGTGAGTATGCCTCGGTTTTAGTGTTCATGATGCGTGAAGGTATTTTGTTCTGATGTATTTTTTTCACTCTGACATTTTTTTACAGCGTCCACCAGAACGGCTGCTCCGACCGACCAAATCAGAGAGAGGCGGTGAGCGGGGAAACATTTTTTCTGTCTTTTTTTTTTCCCTTTCGGTTGACAGACCTCAGCACAGGATTGTGTTGTGTTCATTTCAGTCATTTTTAGTTGTTATTATTTTGTTTGTATCCCATTTGATGTTAATCTTGAAAACTCCTAAGAGTTATGCAAACAGTATGTCAAATCCAATTTTCGGACCAGTTACATTGAACACTGTAAGGACATGCTGCTGTAGGGAAATAATCAGTGATCGAGTCATTTGTTACCAACCCGGAAGTTAATTATTTTCCTATAACAGCACCTCCTGAAGTCCTCTTATACTACATCAACTTGCCAACAGTTAAAAGAAAGACGCGTCTCATTTTTCATTTGTTTCTTCCTTCACTTTTTGCACTGAGAGACCAGAAATCCCTCCGTCCAGACTTTTTTGTGCCGCAAAACTTGGTTACAGCTTTACCTCTGAGTGTTACAAAGCACTGACACTGGAGACTCCTTCCAAAAATGCTAAATTAATATCTCCTCGGAAAAAAATTATCCTATGATAGTCTCATGATTTATCAATGATTACAGACGTTTTTTAAAAATACGTTCATGTAGAGCTCCCTGTCTGAGCTGTACTCTTAGTCGACACTTTCTGACCAATCAGAATCGAGCTTTCAACAGCGCTGTGGTATAAAATGATCTGGTATTAAATATCTGGTAATCTGTCTGATATTTTAATTGGCCGTTTTCATGCTGCAGGCGTCCAGAGATCACCATCGTTGCAGCTGAACCCCTGGCCACAAACTCCTGGTTCCCAGGGGCATCTGGGGCATTTCCCCCTGCACCACCCCCTGCTCAGCCATCTTGGACTGGTTCTGTTATGGTACAGGTAAGGAAAACTGTAATACTGGTCTTTTTTCCTGTAGTACATGGTTGAAAAAACCATGACTAAACAGTAAAAACACTGACTAAACACTACTGTGGCAGGGTTGGATTCAGTGTCAGTTCAACTTGACTGATTTTCTTTCCCCAGCTTCCTCCACCTTCGTACGAACAGGTCATTAGAGAAAAAAGTCGGGAGCAGAATACCCAGGCTTCCCCGGTCTCTTCCTCCTTGTCATCATCACCCTCCTCCTCGTTATCATCATCCTCTTCATCTTCTGCTCCTCGTCATACTTCCACCATCGCCACGCAGACCGATTCAGAGGCTTCTGAGCCACAGAATTGTACCATACCCTCGAGTAAGTCCTAGACTATAACAAGTGTGCATGAACCACAGTTAAGATTTATTAAAGATTGAGTCTGAGGACTGATTCTGGGTTTGTTTGGAGGAGGGGCTCATGATCACATCTTTGCTTTCACATCGAAGAATACTTTCTGAGCTGTGGATTAATTGCGCAATTCCATACGTCTCTTTTATGCACTTTTTTTGCAAAATGGTAGGCACTAGGTTCATCCTTTTTTTTTTTTTTTTTTTTTTTTTTTTTTTGTAAATTTTTTTATTTTTTTATTATTACACACTTGGCCACAAAGAACAGCACTTTTTTGATGCGTGGCATGTCACTGTGCAGGAATATCTCCAAACGAGAAGCTGTTGCACGATGGCACTACACATGCATTTGTCATGATGTTTTGAGTGCAAACAGTCACACCACAAAGGTGAAATCATTACAGTGCACCAGTGTTGTAAAAGTCTGGTTTTACATATCAATAACCATAATAATGCATTCCCTGCCATCACAAAACGTATGTGAAAACATGGAAGGTTTTGTACTGGAGTAAGGGAAGCCGGACTCATCACACACTTTTTCTAAGACTATTTAAAAGATCATTTGGCACAGAGCTGCTTTTGGTACTTAATGTTTTCTAAAAATAGCTGCACATTAGAAACTTTGGGACACACCTCTGATAGAGTGACCCTGACACTATAGTGTCAGAATCCACACAAAGCAAGTCAATCTGAATAGACAAGTGTGCAGGTTACACAATGCTAAACTAGTGGCCATAAACTTCCTATAATTTTTAGCAACATTAGCCACAAAGCTCAAGTACAAAATTAAAGAAACAAGCTTCACACAAAAATATCTGTCTTAATGACTACATATGGAGTAAAGGACAAATTGTGTTTATTTTTGGCTGAAACCTTCCTCTAACCAGACATATTCCGGTTTCTTGTTGTTGTGTTTTTTTTTTTCCCATTGTTTTTTTTTTCCAGTGCGCCGGCCCCCAAAACCACCTCGTCCGTCCCTCCCACTCACTCCTAAACCTGCCGAGCCAGTATTCGCGCACACACACTCTTTGATTGAACTGGATGAGCCTGATCCACCCTGTTCCACACACACTCCAACACACACTCCTAGTTGCGAACAGTGTGGAGTTCAGACTGACTTCACTCATACACTGGAACCCTTGACTCTTATATCTTCTGACTCGTCCCACATTAGTCATAATTCTCAGTCACAGGCACCAGTGAAACAGGAGGTTTCAGCACGCCCCAGGCCACGCCCTCGCTCAAAGGCTTTACTGCAGTCAGTGATTAAAGAGGAGCCTCAGGATCAACCAATAACAACAGAGGTCAAAGTTCAGACCTTGGTGCGCCTTAAAGACAATGGCACCGAGAGTGTTTTTGCCGGTTTTACTGACCCTTCTTTAGACATTGCATCCAATAAGTATCTACAGGACCTGTTAGATGTCTTTGGTTGTGATAAACAAGACTTCCAAAGCGACCAACGTGATGAAAGTGACCAAAGTGAGAAGAGTGATGAAGAGGAAAGTGTCACTTTTGAAAGCTGCTTGATTTCCACGGTTGCGTCTGAACCTTTGGAAACCATAACAAGACCAGAACCACGTCCAAGAACCCAGAATCCCAAAACAGCCATCGCCGCAAAACCGTGTGACCCAACACAGAGTGTGGAGGAGACCAAAATTTCTTCCGAACAACAAAATAAGCCATCAGTTCATCCAGTTCCTGCTCCCAGACCCCTGGTGAAAAAATCATCCGTGTCCCAGCAGCAGGGTTCCTCAGAGGAGAAAACCGAGCTCTGTCGACTCCGTCCACCCCCCAGACCTCCGTTAGCTGCACGCAAGTCTGGAGCTCCCACCCAGGAAGACGGAGCTCAGCCTGCAGAAGTGTCCTTTAACCCCTCTGGAAAGAGAAGTTCAGGAGATCAGGACACAACTACAGCTGCTTCTGGGAAGCCTGTAGCAATCACATCCAGCAGAGGCAGGGGAAAATGTAAGACTGTGCTTCTTTGTTTCTTTCTTTTGGTTACCCTGCTAACGTAGCAGTCAATAAGATTAAAGGAATACTCCATCATTTTTCAAGCTAAGCTATATCTAAAAGTGATGACTTAGTATTTAGACACATTTCCATGTACTGAGAATAAATGTATTGTTGGCGCTTAGTGGTCGACACGTTTGCCTCGCATCTCTGGGGTTGGGGTTTCGAATCCCGCCTCCGCCCTGTGTGCTCAGAGTTAGCATTTTCTCCCCGTGCTTCGGGGGTTTCCTCTGGGTACTCCGGTTTCCTCCCCCAGTCCAAAGACATGCATTGTAGGCTGGTTGCCATTTCCAAATTGTCCGTAGTGTGTGAATGGGTGTGTGAATGTTGTCTGCGATCGGGGTGTCCCCCGAGTTGTGCCCCGAGTTCCCTGGGATAGGCTCCAGGCTCCCCCACAGCTCTGTGTAGGATAAGCGGTATGGAAAATGGATGGATGTTGGCATATTCCTTTAAAGCTAGGATCGTTTGAAGAAAGTGGGTTGTCTTGCATTGTCGAATCTCATCACTAGATGGTATTAATGAGTCCCAGTGGTTTATCTAAAAGGTTTGGGCTACACTCTAGGGCTACAGGCTAAGCTATTTCTATTTTGGACTGAATTTGATTAACAAAATCCTGATACATGGATTTAATACATTTAATGTGCTCAGGTCCAGCCAAGCCCCCGCTCCAGAGGAGGCCTCCGCCCCCAAAACACATTCCTAAACAGACTCCTGCACAGGTAAATAATATTACAGTGCATGTCTGACAGTATATGTGTTTTCTTTTGTATTCTTTCTGGTCCATTTCAGTTCTTCGGTTTTTGTTTTCAGAGCCATTGAGTACTAGTAATTCTTTTAGATCTTGAGCATCTTACACTTGTGATATTTGGCATAATCTAACTTGTTTTATGGACGTTCCACAGCATTAAACGTAGCTATATACGGTTCTAAAATATGACATGTTCTTTAATAAATAAAAAATTGCACTTGTTGGTGAATTGTTGTGGTATAAGAGAAATAAAACACTTTGGGTCATGCTGCACACCCCATAGTGTTTTAATCCTTAATCCTTAAATATATAGGTTATATCAACTGTTATATTGGTTAGAGTATCTAAAGTTAGTTAATTGGCGAACTGAATTGATGTTTTTATGTCATGAGCTCTTCTTTCATTTTTGTAAAAACTGTCCAATTGGTTAAATTTGTGATGGAGTACCTACCTATCTACCTATCTATCTATCTATCTATCTATCTATCAGTCATGGCATTTGAAAGGCTAACCATCAGTTAAGATGACATGAGTGCTGCTCTGCAACATATAAGTGATCACTGGCAATCTGTATATATGATAAATTAGTGGTTTTAGTGAGCGTGTGTTTGTGTGTGCGTTTTCAGGATGCTGTCGGTGCTGTAAGTGTTAGCAAATCTGGCCCATCACTACCACATCAGTAAGTCCTTTGTCTTTTTTTTTTTTTTTTTTTTTTTTTTTTTTTTTTTTTTTTTTTTTTTATATTTACATGTGCATTTGTGGATTTTAGATAATAATTAGTACGTAACTATTAGTAAGCAGCTCTGTTTACATTTCAACATTAAACCATTCCTACTCCCTCACTCTTGTACTCTTGTCCTTTTTGCCATTATAAATTCTTATACTCTTTATTTTTGTAGAGCCAGTGAGGGTAGGCTGCTTCCTCTGCGTCCTCCTCCAGTCAAGTCGAGCAAATCGGCAGGTTCCTCCCTGACTCCTGCTACAACCAATCAGCACTCGGGTAACAGGGGAGTCAAACGAGGACCACCACTGCCACCGAGACCAAAGCCTGGGCATCCTCTCTACAGAGAGTACACAGTAAGGCCTGCTTAAGAAAAAGCTGGAAAAGGCGGTGCTATTGGTCGCAATTTCTTTTAAACTCATTCAAGACTTCTGTAATGTGACATTTTTCTTCAAAATGGGGATTATCAAGTTTACGGCACTGTGCAGAGACATACAAATTTCAGGTCTGTATGTGTTGCAGAGCAAAACCCCTCAAGGAAACACTAAAGTAAACCCCCCTAGCAGTGATCCTGAAGAATCCTACCTTCAGGTAATTACCTCAAACACGCACTAAGACACGTACACATTGTAAATATCAGCTGTGTGAAAGTCTGTTCTCATGCCTCATACAGAAAGAGAAGCTTCTTGTTGTTCTTGATGACACGGCGGGACCAACAGACACACCAGGCTTCCCAGCAGGTGTGAAAGGTCAACGTCAGGACTCGGTGTCAGAAGAACCCATCTCTCAGAAGAGTCTGGAGCTGAAGAAAGAGTCACTGACGGAGGAGCGGCAGCCTGAGACAAACACCAGTGTCAGGTTCTTCTATTTCAGACATTCTCAATGACAAGCATGACTGTCTTTCCTCCTTCAATGTCTCAATCTCTCCTTCACCTCCTTCGCTTTGTTGTCCGTTCTTCCTTCTCTCCTCAGGTATAAAGCCCGCTTTGCATTTGACGGTGAAGGCGGTGAGCTGACGTTATGTGACGGTGATGTCATCACGTTAATAGAATATGTAAATGACGAGTGGGGGCGTGGCAGCTTTAATGGACGCACGGGGCTCTTCCCTTTGAATTTTGTCCAGCTTGTTCAGGAAAGTCCAGCAAGGAAACCTACACCTGAGTCACCTGGTATGTAATTATGTTTTCTCTACAATACACCACAGCTAATGAATTCTTAAATCTTGATTGGTCAGATGTTGTTGATATATTTTCTGCAACAGCAGCTCTGAAAAGGCAAGACAAGTCACAGATTTATATCACTGCACTCGGTCGTTTCCATAGCACCCGCTTACGCAGGGACTTGTATTTTCGACACTCCACATAAACGCTTTAAAAGAAAGTTTTTTTGGTGGGGATTTATTTATTTGCCATTTTATGAAAGGAGTCTCCAGTGTCAGCACTTTGGAACAAAGTCAATGCAATTGTACTGTAATTGCTTACAAATTGCTGTGATATAAAAGAGGAAACACTTCAGGATATGCTGTTATTGGAAAACTACCAACTTTGTGGTGGTAATGGCCCTCCGCTTAATCATTCATCCTTGTCATTGATTATATTCCTAACAGCACCGTGTTGTGTTTTATTCCTTACTTATTAAAATGCTGTTAATTTATAAAGAAAATAAGGATACTGTCGATGGCTGTTGTGTTATGTTGTTCTTTTGTCATCTGTCTTTCTGTAGCACCTGCGGTGTGTGTAGGAGGAGGGCAGACAGGCCGAGCTCTGTATGATTTCACTCCTGAGTCTGAGGATGAACTCTTTCTCAAGGTGTGTGTGTGTGTTGCCTGTGTTTTCCAGACTTCAGACTCCTTCTAGACCTGATTACAGCGTCTACGTGATATCATTACATGAATCATCCTTTATGGTCTGCGTAATACAGTCCAAGACTAAACTTAATCTATGCCAATAAAAGGTTTACAGAATCCCTCTGTGTACATAGATGGAAAGTATAGCATTGTTAAATTACTTTAAAAAATTATATTTCAATTACTTATGTATTCATATCATATAAACTAAAGAAAGTGAAAAATGTCGCTCTCTCAAGCATAGAAAGAGGAGGAGGAGGAGGCAGTGTCCTACATTTACATACTATTTCTTATGCTCTCTGAGATATTTGGAAAAATGTGCAGAATACCAAATAGCTTCCTATTCACTATACCGTATATGCTCACAACTTGGGGTATAACAGGTTTTAGGAAGTCTGTATGTAGTGCCCAGGAGAAAAGCATTTGTGATTCAGTCTCAGAGAAAATAGAATTCACTAGGAAATAACATTTTTAAAATGTATGAAGACATGAATTCATTCACAGCCCATTACAGGCGTCATTAAACCGGTACATTAGTGAATGTTTGGGTTTTAAATGTGGTGTTTTTGTCTGTGTGCACGCGCAGGTTGGGGATGTGGTGTCCTCCCTGGAGGAGGTGGATGAGGAATGGTTTGTAGGGGAATTCGCCGGCCGGCGTGGCATCGTCCCGAAAAATTACATCCAGGTGCTCTAAAACACGGTCAGGATGGATACAGCGGAAAGTGTTTGCATGCGGAAAGTAAAAAGCCTCGGCCTACTGCTACTTAAACAAACTCCAACACAATCAAATGTACCACTGTAGTAAACACATTACTCACTCACTCATTGGTTTGTCTGTTAATATGTTTTCATCCTCTAGACCTGTTCTGTTCTGCTTATCCATTCACTGTCATCCCAAAGCCAAACGATGATACTGTAGTGTTGCGTCGGAGTTAATCTAACTGGACTGTGAAGACGGCCTGAGACTTGACAGACTAACACCATTAGATTTTTTTTTAAATGTTTTTAGCTTCATTAATGTTTTTGCTTTTTTTTTTTTGTAATCTGCACAGGATACTTTTTGATGTAGGTAAAGTCTACTGTACTAAATGACACTGTGAATAGCTATCTCCCACTGAAACTCCTTTATCGCCTGGGACTTTGCTTAATCTGTGGGGGAAATGATGTCAAGGAGCCTTAACCCAAAAATAAATTCAGATGAATTATTATAAAGATGGTTTGTGTAATTGAATATTAATCACAGAGCCATGAGTTCACTTGTCTTTGTCTGAGCAAAATCTTAAATGTTCACACCCATTTATTATCACTGCATGTTTTGTGACTGAAATCACCTGAATTTCACATGGTCAAATGGTGACTTTTTTTTTGTGTTTATACTTTTAAAAACTACATGCTTCCCTGAACTGAAATCTTTTGCACGTATCTCAATCAGAAAGTTTTAAAATATGGTTCTGTTAAACTGCCTCCTTATACAGCATGATCTTTGCAGCAATGATTAAGTATGATTAAAACATAAATAAAAACGTCATGAAATTTTGAGGAAATATATTTACAGTTTCTTAATGTCGAGGTATAAAAATGTTGTCGGCAGAAAAACACAGATTTGCCATACTTTTTAGGCTTGTTTGACATCCAGTGTCTGTTTGCAGGCTGCCACGCATGTTTAACATTTGGTTGATTTAAATAGACATCCCATACAGTATATTGATTTGTTGTCCCAGTATATCTGCTATGGTTAGATTAAGGATTGTGTAAATTGAGTACATACAGTACACAGCCAGTAAAAAGGCACTATACTGATACACTTGTACCATCAAAGTAGAATTATATATCTTAAAAATGTTCATCTACACGTACACCGATGAGTCATAATATTAAAACCACCAAGAGGCGACGTGAATAACATTGATTATCTCGTTACAGTGGCACCTGTCAAGGGGTGGGATATATTAGGCAACAAGTGAACAGTCAGTTCACCGCTGAAAGCGCCTACAATGGACACATGAGCATCAGAACTGGACCATGGGAGCATCATGTGGACGGCCAGGTGTGTGTGCATCACTTACCTGGCACCAGGATGCACTATGAGAAGAAGGCAAGTCGGCGGAGGCAGTGTGATGCTCTGGGCAATGTTCTGCTGGGAAACCTTGGGTCCTGGCATTCATGTGGGTGTTACTTTGACACGTACCACCTATCTAAACATTGTTGCAGAACAAGTACACCTCTTCATGGCAACGGTATTCCCTAATGGCAGTGGCCTCTTTCAGCAAAATAATGTGCCCTGCTACACTGCAAAAATTGTTCAGGAATGGTTTGAGGAGCATGACAAAGTTCAAGGTGTTGACTCGGCCTTCAAATTCCCAATCCACTCCAAAGATCTCAATCCGATCGAGCATCTGTGGGATGTGCTGGACAAACAAGTTTTGCAAGTGTTTTAACACGGTTTGGAATGCCACCTTTTCCACTATGTTTCCTTGTTGATCAACATGTTCCACAAGCTTCATTTATGGCCACCTGATCCCATGACTTTGTTGGATCCTGTGGAAACCACCTTTTCAGCTATAGTAACTGTCAAAGAAAAGGAAAAATCAACTTGATCCACCTAGTCCACTGATGCAGGTAGAATCAATCACAGTTTATTTTTTCCCCTCTTGTGACCAAATGTGCACAAAATGAGTTGATCTCTAATTTTAAACTCCCACAGCAATAAACCTGTTCTTCAGAACGTAACTTTGTCACAGATTCAGGTTTACTCGCATTACAAAAACTACCATCTTTGTTTACACGCACCGAAACACCTAGTAAACGTGCCACTAATGGACAGCCTTTACCTAAACTCTCCAGCTACAAAAGTGATCGCAACAAATGTGTACAAAAGATAAGCTGTAGTGGCAGAAATCTAGGAAAACGGAAGATCAGATATCATGACCTCACTACTGTGTGTTGAAGGTAGGATGGAGGTCCTAGACAAATGGAGTTCAAATGGAGAAGGAATTATTAGAACCTCCATCCATCAATCCATCATTTTCCCTACAGCTTATCCTACACAGGGTCGAGGGGAGCCTGGAGCCTATCCCAAGGACCTCGGAGCACAAGGTGGGGGACACCCTGGATGGGGTATCATCAGAACCTTCAGAACTGCCAGTGGCTACTGCTGATTCTGCAAGTGTACAGATGAAAAGAATATTAGTCTTAACTGTGAAATGTGTATTCATGTGCAGTGAATGGCTGGTTTGCAATGTGCTGTCACCTCGGTGTCAGGTTCTCTTCTGTCATGCTGTTCTCTAGACGCTGATGCTGACGCCATTTTGAGTTCACGGTTATGAGTCAGCAGATGAGGATTAACCAGCTGAGCGGGCACAGCGCTGGAGTCAGTATGTGGGTGGATGATGCTGATTCCTCACACTCACAAAAGACTAGCCACATTTATACCACAGCGCCGTTGAATTCTCGTTTGGTCAGAAGGTGCTGATTAATTTTTCTATAACAGCAGCTCTGTTCATAGTTTCAGCTGTAATTCAAATCATATTAATGCGTCGTTCTGATACCTGCTAACGTTTCTATAGTAACGGCTAATTCAGAGCCACTTTTATGGCGGTCCGTAATCTAAGGAGGATAATAAACAGATTAATCAAGACATTTTGACCAATCAGAATGGAGAATAACTGTAGTATAAGTATATTTAATTACCCTTTGAAAAATCTGTGTTTTGTAGACGTTTTAATGTATTCAGATAGACGCCTTACTGATCCACAAGGAGAAACGGAGATAGAGAAGCTTGGAATGACTTGAAATTACACATTTGAGATACTTCAGTTTCTGGTGTCTTTTTACGCTGTCGCATCATGATGTCACACATTTTTATCAATCCTATCTAAAAAGTTCTATGCAGTCAATAAACACACCAATCGTTTTCCAGCTACTAACGATGTATTGTTGCAGTACAAAGTAAAATCCTACAGTGTAGACATGAAACACTTGGCCTAAATACACTTGGTCATGGTACAAAAGTTAATACTATTACACTTACGACAATCACTCCATGTCATTCGCATTCCCAGTTTTTCCTCTTTTAGATGAAAAAATGGATCACTACATTTGAAAAAGACTACAAGGCGCCAATTCATGGACAACACACCAACAATACTGCATTTCAGTTCCCTTTGTCCATTGGATGCCGGCCATATTTTGGCATTAAGCAAAATGTAACGCTTCCTGATATCAGGTTGCCAAAGGACACAAACCAGCAGATGCTTCCTTCCATACTGCACACACAATCGGATGCATTTTATGTAGGAAATGATATGTCTATTAGATTCCGAAGGCGTGGCTGAAAGTTCTAAGTAGGGGTGGGCTATATGACGATAATATCGTATCACAATATTTGAAGACATTTCTGTGATGCACCATATGTATCACAATATATTAATAATTTTTTTTTTTAAAAACTAGTTTGATGTCAAAATGATTTAAAGTGATAAAAAATATATTTATACAAATAAATTTAAATTAAATATAATAACATTTTACAATTTTAAAGATTCAGGACCAAATTTTAAATTCAAATCAGCTTCCAATGTAAATAATATATATATTTTTTTAAGTTATAAGTGTTATTTAAAAAAAAAAAAATAGCATGATCCTTGGGATATCTCAGAAAGGTGTATCATGATGTAATTTTCCACTGTATCAATATTATATCGTCATATTGCCCAGCCCTAATTCTAAGTATACTGAAATGGATTAATCTACTGACTTGGATCAATGGTTGTTCACATCGAGACACTGTATATACAGAAAAAGAGAGCAATAGGCAAAGAATGGCACAGCGGAGTATAAATGAGGTTGCTGGTTTGTTTGGAGAATCTGCGAGCAGTCGCGCACCAGGTGCCATCATAGGCATGAGATCAATCAAAGAGGACAGTACAGGTTCTGGTCTTGTGTTGTTCTTTGCCATATTGTTGTTGTGCAATTTGTTGCAGTCCTCTTAAGATTCACCTCTTCCAAAAAAAAAAAAAAAAATAAGGTCATAAGTAAAATAAATGGTGGGTGAGAAGGCATTTGTTCAGCTGAGGGGAGGAATAGACAGGACAAAATGAGACAGGGTCAGAAGAACGTGAGAAAGGAGAACAAGAGAGCGAGGTCTTGCTGGTCTGGTGTAATTAATCACAGCTCAATGGATTTAGATTTAGTCGAGCATCAAGCTTTAAAGGTGTACTTCACCCAGAAATGCTCACATTGGGTCATATTCAGAGTGAGCGAGAGGGAAAGTTCCTCGTTTTCAGAGTTGGGTTATGCACATACTTAAGGACAGCTCATTCTGATTATTAAAATCATCTGCATGTAGTTCACACCTCTGACAGCGTAAGATTTTTCTTGAGTAGAAACATCAGAGACACGGATTTTCAACAGCATCTAGACCTCCTTTAAACACAAAGCCCTGAAAAATGGGCTAGAAAATAAGGACTTGAAGGAAAGAAGGAAATAGTGTTTCTTTTTTGCTCGTAAATGTAATATGATGTAACAGAATGAGAAAGAAGGACCAATACAACGATGTATGTATAAGACTGTCTGAGTAGCGCTCAAGTCTGTGGTTACGTCTGAGGTCTGAATACCGATGTGCGCAATTTCCGTATTATGGTACTACACGCATTTAACTCAACTCTGAATACGCAGCCTGTCAGCCATGTTAGCATTTCTGGGTAAAGTATTCCTTCGGGTTTTGTTGAGTGAGCAGATCTTCTCTTCTGCTGGTCCTCTTGTTGTCTACCTTGGGCTTTGCTCTACAATAAAACACATACAAAAAAAAGTACCATTAAAATCAGCATAAACTTTGCGATGTAATAGATTTTGAGGACAATATTAGCTCTTACCATTGCCTTGTATCTCATCCAACTGTAACAAAATAAAAATGTTAGATGTTATTGAGATGTATTGTGTTTAGCTATGGTAAATTGCTGAAATGAAATTTTAATTATGTTGGTTGTCTGACCTGTGTTTCTGTCGCAGTGCTGTCAGGTGCATGTTCAGTCTTGACTACATCCGATGTCTCACACATCATATTGTTCTCCAGCATGGCATCATCCTGAGCATACACATGCAAACATCATAATTAGTGTGAAGCTGGGGGACTCATTCCTTCTGAGATTAGGGCTAGAACCAAAGGTATGTTCATGTGTGAGCATGGATATATATATATATATATATATATATATGTGTGTGTGTGTGTGTGTGTGTGTGTGTGTGTGTGTGGGTGTGTGTGTGTCTTACCAGGACCCATGGGTGAGACAAAACCTCCTCTGCTGTGTAGCGTACACTCACATTTACCTGCAGCATCTTTCCAATCAGATCCTGTGAAGAAACATGAATAGAATTTTTTTTTTTTTAAATTAAAAAAAAAAAAAAATTTGTGTTGGTGTGGTTTAGTGTATTAGAGTAGCATTAGTGTGTTGGTGTAGAGTTGTGCTTTAGTGTGTTTGTGTTGGTTAGTGGTGGTATGGGTGTGTATTAGTGTTCGTATGCATTAGAGTGTTCGTGTAGAGTTAGTATGTGTGTTTGGTTACTGTGTTGGTTTAGAGTTAGTGTGTTGGTGTAGGGTTAGTGTTTGTTTGGGTTACTGTGTTGGTGTAGAGTTAGTGCGGGTTTGTGTGTTGGTCTAGGTTAGTCTGTTGGTGTGTACTAGTGTGGTCGTATAGAGTTAGTGTTTGGAATAGTGTGTTGGTGTAGAATTAGTGTGTTGGTGTGTATTAGTTTGTTGGTGTGTGTTGGTATGTTTGTAGAGTTAGCGTTTGCTTGGGTTAATGTGTTAGTGTAGCGTTACTGTGTTGGTGGTTAGTGTTAGTGGTTAGTGTGTTGGTGTATTTTAGTTGCAGACCTTGGCACTGGCACTGATATTGTCCCAGTAAGGGGAGGGAAACTCCAGTCGTCCCCGTAAGATCTGCTCAAACAGCTCCTCCTGCTGGTTCCTCTCACTCCGGAATGGAGGAAAGCCACACAGGAGGATGTACATGATCACACCAGCCGCCCAAATATCCACCTTTAAACCATACCTGTCACACACACACACACACACACACACACACACACACACACACACAAAGTGTGTCATCATTATATCTGTAATACATGTAAAGTATCTTACAACTATATAATATATACATAAGTTCATATATAAGTTCAATTCTATAAATTCAGTCTCCATTATTATCAGTTGTTCAGTTATACAGTTGTACAGTTGTACCCTGTTTCTGCAATAATCTCAGGTGCGACATAGGTGGGTGTTCCACACACGGTATAAAGTGGCCCCTCCACTACAGTGGCCAGCCCAAAATCCCCCAACTTCAGAGACTTGGTACCATCAGGATATTCACAAACCTACACACAGACAGACAGCAATGTGTGAGTTTGGTGTTATAATGGATTAGCGCTGTGTGTGTGTGCGTTTGTAGTAGTATATTATTATGTTATTATTATTATGTTAATGTTTTAATGTGTGAGTGATGTATTTTCTGTCCACTTTCTGTGTGTTTTTTGAGTGTGTCATTGGTTAGTGTACCATCAGATTCTTGTGTGTGCGCATGTGTACCAGTAGATTCTCTGGTTTAATGTCTCTGTGCACTATGCTCATGCGGTGCAGGTATTTGAGAGCTCCGGTCAGGTTGTACACCATGGCACTGGCATCTCTCTCGGTGTACTTTGTGGACGAGGTGATGGCATCGAACAAATCTCCTCCCTGTGAAACAGAGGCACATTTTGGAATACCAAAACCATCATTCTAATTTTCCCATTTCATTCATCTTCATTAAACAGTATCCTGGTTAGGGTTGTGGTGGACTCAGAACCTATCCCAGGAATACTGGGCATGGTTTGGGAACACACCCTGGACTGGGCACCAATTTATTACAGGGCAACACACAAATAGACACACCTAGGGGGAAATTGGACCTAGTTTATATATGATACGGACGGTGTGTGCAAAAGCAGCAAAGCAAGCTACATTGTTCACATAGTCGCTGGCACAAACTCCAGAACATAGAGCTGAGTTGGCAACGCTACCTGCTGTAAAGTCCAATATAACCTCTTCAGTAGAACAGTAAGAATCCTTTACCCTAATCCAACAGACTAAATTAATTTTAACAATTTCCTTCTCAATTTGTCAGCTTGTGTACTAGATCCATTACCTCATTACAATACTTAAAAATAGCGCTGGTTAAAGTAGTAAATTCCCCACTACTGGCCTCTGATTAGGCAGTTCATTCAAACACAGAGAGACCATGCAAAACAAAACATATACAATATACAATACATAACCTCAACTCAGGACTGAACTCAAGAACATGGAGCTATGAGGCAGCAATGCAACCTGCTCTACTGCCATCAATCTAATTCAATTAATAAATGTAAAATATTTATCTATTGAGTGTACGTCCAACTTGTATGATTCCAGGAGTCCAGGAAAGGATAACTGTCCTGCTCTTTGAGTGAGGAGGACAGGCTTTGTCTCTTGCCATTCAATCTGCATGGCACTAGCCAATTGCAATCTGTTATTATTCTATTATTCATTATTCTATACTGAATACGACAGTATTCCCCTCCAAGTGTTTTTACTCAACATACAAACCGCAAATTGAACAGTGGCAGCTTCATATGTCACTGAGGATGCAAATTACCTTAACAAGCTCCATGACCAGGTAGAGCTCTGTAGGCGTGTCCACCTCCTCAATTAAATGGATGATGCTGGGGTGCCGAACCCGGCGCAATATCGCCACCTCATTGGCTATCAGATGCTCCTGTAAGTGGCAGAGCACCAATCAGAGGCTTTTGCAAAATATATACTATAACTAACTAAATATACTCCCACAAACCACTTAATTAGGAGCACCTGTACACCTTCTCATTAATGCAATTTTCCAGTCAGCCAATCATGTGTCAGCAGCACAATGCATAAAATCATGCCAATACAGGTCAAGAGCTTCAGTTAATGTTCACATCAAAGATCAGTGACTTTGACTATGGCATATATGGTTATTGATACCAGATAGGCTAGTTTGAGTATTTCAGAAACTGCTGATCTCCTGGTATGAGAAGTCAGAAGAGAATAACCAGACTGGTTTTGACAGGAAGGCTACAGTAACTCAAATAACCACTCTTTACAACCATGGTGAGCTGAAAAGCATCTCAGAAAGCACAACACATCAAACATTGAGGCATATGGGCTACAACAGCAGAAAACCGCATTGGGTTCCACTCATGTCAGCCAAGAACAAGAATCTGAGGTTACACTGGATATAGACTCAAAGAAACTTTAGCATGATTTTATGCATTGTGCTGCTGCCACATGATTGGCCGGATGATTGGATAACTGCATAAATTCCCAGGTTTATAGGCATTTTAATGAGTCTTCTCACCTTCCCACTGCATTTGGCCTTGTCTATGATCTTCAGAGCATACTCCTGCCCGGTGGCCCTACACACACATGTGCACACACATATATAACCAAGCCCTTGTGGTTAAATATCTAGCTTCAGAACACAACAAGTAATGTGTGTGTTTTAGTTCCGTACCGCTCCACACACTCTTTGACCACTGCAAAGTTTCCATCTCCGATGACTTTCCCCACTTCGTATTTATCAGTGATGATGGAGGACTGCGGCTTATTTCCATTTACTGAGACACCACAGTAAGACATTGGGGGGGGGGGGGGGGGGGGGGTGATATCGGCAAAGTGTGAGTGGAATGAGTAGAAAGGAGGAGAAATGTGGGGAAAGAAAAATATATAATAAAATTATATGTTGTTTTTGACTATTCAATGCCTTTACTGTTCAGGATTTAAAGGAAACATCCACCCTAAAACATCTGTTTATCAATTCTGGTGCTAATTTGTTGGTTGGTGCTGTATTTTCATTATCCCCACTGGCACCACTATCAGCAGGTAGCCGAATGGCATTGTAAAAAAAAAATGGCCATGTTGATGAAAGAATCGACTCAGGATGTAATTGGGAAATAAATCTTGGACACCGTTGAAGATCATGTTCATTCTAAAGCTCACTGTTCAGGGTGGATTTTTCCTTTAAGGAAGATTTTGTGATGCTAATTTGTGTATAATATCACCTCACAATCTCAGCCAGCATGCCTTTCACACCCCAACACACACGCGCTCATATTACATATTCATTTGCTCGGCAAGTCACTCCATTTTTTTCCCCCCATCACTCACTCACTTACACTGCACACATTAATTCTCTCTCTCACAGAGAGAGAGAGAGTGTGTGTGTGTGTGTGAGAGAGAGAGAGAGAGAGAGAGCACGAGAGAGATTTACCTTCTGGGCTCAAGTCCTCTTCTCCGTTCAGTTCTCCGGAGGGGGGAGGGGAGGGAGATACATGACGGGAAGAGATCTGCAGAGCCCAGACGGGGAAAGCATAAGACACACACACACACACACACACACACACACACACACACACACAATGCAAAACTGTAAACAAATTGGATAGGCTTGGTTCATGCTTGGTTAGAAGTGATCTCAAATCCTGAAGTAATAAATGGTGTTTCAGAACTGTATGAATCCTATAGCTGCAGGCTGTCCACCAAAAGACAGGGGCGTGGCATTAAACAGGAAGTAGTCATAGTGAGTAAAAGCACGTTATGAAATAAAATGACTTTTAATGTCACCTGGTTTGAGCAAGGTGACACAGGCCTGCACTGTCTCCATTAGAAACAGCCTAATAAAATTATTTTAAGTAAATCATTAAAATGTCCTCATACCGTTAGCATGGATGCTTGTTAACTGCATTTCGTGTTTGCTAATTCTAAAAAAAATCAAAAACCTCTTAATCCTGTTACTCATTTAAGAGTAAACAATAAGTCAAACACTTCTGATTTTCTGAAAGCTTCAGAAAATTGCCTAAACAAGCCTTCAGTGGTGTATAGCGGTATCTCTGACACGCTTTTACCTTCTGGCTGCGTGGACTTGCTGGGCTTGTTGGGGACTTTGATGACCTCGCAGTCGGGCTCTGACTTCTCGGCGCCTCATTGGCTGTAAGGGAGAAAGCAGACACGCCAATCAACCATCAGGGCAATGCCACATGTAGTAAAGTTTCAATATGTCCAACGTGCCTCCTCTGTGAGTGTGAAGGTTTCATGGTTACCTGAGACAGGTGATTTTGACCTGAAAATGCCAGAGCTTCTTGGGGCGATGGACTTAACAGGGGCTGACGACTTTGATGATTTCATCTTACACTCTGAGACAGAGACAGAGACAGAATGAACAAAACGCAGAACTGAACTGGCCACCTTGCATGGTTATCAACAAATACACAAAGATTTATGAGGAAGAAACTTAAGAATGCAGTTATTATTTGGTCAGAACTGGACTTTTTCCAACTAGCCATTAGTTCTGTACCAAGGTTCTAGTTGTATGGGTGTTGGTATAAACTCAGGGGCGGGGCTAGCAGCACTGTACCTTGCTGATTGGTTACACAAACTGTGCCAGTGTGTGGAACTATATACCCAAACAGAAAGCTGTATTTTTATTGGCACATTCCAGAAAACTGTGGATTTTTTTTTTCTGTTGATAGCAGTTGGAGCTGTCGATTGATGACAACACAAAATTAACTCAAGCACTTCTTGCATGTTATGGAGTAATGGAGGAAGTACACCGTCTACTTTTCAACCAGTATTTGATCAACCAGTCACTGATCCTTCGTTCTCCCATTTCCATTTGGGCCAGTTGTTGTTTTTTTGAATGTAAGGTGGACATTGTGTTTGTGCGTGTTCCGATGTCTTACCATTAACGAATGCGGCGGCCGACGCTTTCCCTGCGTGTCCGATTGCAGCATCATCCTGAGCGTAGCGGAACTTCTCAAGACCGCATGCAATAAACACGTCATCATCACCGAAAAAGTCCTGCAGGCTCGTCAGCTACAGAGACACAGAAAGAGAAACTCGGTTCAAATTCTGCTATAGTATAGAAAAGCAAATCACATATCATCCTGACACAGTCACGCCATCACATTTGGATCATTAAAATCCTCTTGACCTTCATTTACATTGCAGACTTTTTACAATCTCAGCTTCTACTATCAGGAGTGACTGAATGACACATGGAAAAATCCTCTTTAAGATCGATCGCACAGACACTTCTGAATTTATCACATGGACATTTCTGACAGTTCTCAATATTTCAACACGGTCCTGACACAAAATGGCTTCCACACTTGTAAATCACCTTCTTGAGTCCGGTTCCTCTCAAGGTTTCTTTCTCATATTGGAGTTTTTCCTACACGGTGTATAGTTCTACAATGAGATGACAGTGAGGCAGAAACATTTTTAAAAAAAAAGACCTACTGGCAGGTGCAGTTGCAATGAGAAACCAGCAGTTTTGCTTATGAGGTACAGGAGGGTATACACACACACACACACACACACACACACACACACACACACACACACACACACACACACGAACACTTCCGTCTCGCCAAAGAACAAATAAGTCTTTCAAGGATTCCCCTCCTTCCCTGCAGTAGAAAAATGTGTAGCATACAAATGAGCTCTGGTCTTCTCCACACACACACACACACACACACACACACACACACACACACACACACACCCACCAACTTGTGTGGTTTCTGTCTCTGCTGAGCCATTCAGGGAGTTCACCCAAGAGGAGCGGAGAATGGTTACCATAGCAACTGGCCTGCAGCCAGAGCTGAACTGGGCTTCTCCTGCACCGCCCAACAACCCCCCACCCCCCTTCCCACCCCCAACACACACACACATACACACACACACACTGCTTAGTAAGCTTCTGCTATTACACTATTGATTATGAGTGTGTACTGAGTATGGTAAATGTAAAGCTGGTAAAGAGGGGCTGTACTCTTAGAAGCTGTAACACTGGATTTTCTACATTCCTCACATTTTATATATTCCACTTCATTATGCAAACTGACTGATCATGCTAAAATAAACAACCGTAGATACACTCCAATCTGTACACTTCTGTTCTACTAGAACTAGAACCCTTAGATAGTGTGTAGGATGCTGTCCAATATTGTTAGTCATTTTTTCATTCCCACAATTCCATTAGTCACAGTGCAGACTGCTGAGGTTCAAGCCACCTGTGTTTTTTTGTTTTTTTTTAATGACGAGTTATTAATTCCATGCCACTGAGTGTTGAATAGGGGTGGCATGGCAGTACAGTGAGTAGCGTTGAGGTCGCCATTCCTCATCTCCAGGGTCCACACTTCGATCTTGACCTTGGGACTTCTGTTTGTTTTCTGTTTCTATCTGTTTCACATGTTAGTTCCATTTCCATTTCAGTTTCCTCCCGGTTCTCTGTTTTCTTCCCATCTCCTAAAAACATGCAGGTACACTAATTGGCTACAGTAAATGTCCCCTAGGTGTGTATGAGTGTGTGAATGTGTGTGCTGAGATGGACTGGCAGCCCATCCAGGATGTATTCCTGCCTCATTCCCGGTATTCCTGGGATAGGTTCCAGATCCACAGCTACCCAGACCAGGATGAGGCACTTATTGAAAATGAATGAATGAAGGATTTAATGTGTAATGTATTACATTTGTTTTGCAGCTTGTTTATATTAGCTAGCTCATGACCACCATTTTAACCAACTCAGTAGCACTTAAGCTTCAATTAGTCTTGCAATCCACATTTGTAGTCATTGGTTCAGTGTCTGGCCAGAAACTGTCTACCTTCACTGGAAGAGGCCATGTGACTGACAATGACCAACCACGGCTGTTGTTTTTGTGTGATTGTGACAACCGTGCTACAACCTGGAAACAGCATGGATTACTATATTCTCGCCAAGCAACGGCAAGAAAACAGTGAGGTAAAAATCTGGTGTGACTGCTACTTTATAATAAGCAGCTCTTCAAGTTTTTTTTTAACCAACCAAAGAGCCAACAGTCCCACCTTCTTGTTTTATATTGGCTCACAAGACAGTTGTCGTGAAGCAAAAGTAACCGCTACCGGAAGCAAATGCACCTTTCATGTCCTGTGTCCTTTCCCCTTCAGTGAATTACCATCTCTGTGCACTGCAATTGTCTCCTGTATTGTTGTAGCAAGGGGTCAAAAATTGTAAACCTCTGTTATGTTGAGCATTATAAATACAATAATACTCGTCTGCTCATCACTGTGAATAAAATGGCAGGTTTATGTGGAATTTTAATGGCATAGAAGCCACCGGTTGCAACACGGCCCTTCTGACAAGAGCAGAATGTTGACACGTTTCCTGAGTGGTTACACACCATTGATTCCTATTCTGCAAACACTCATACATGTCACCTGGAAGTATGTAAAATGCTACCCACCTGCTTCCCGTCTAGAGTGTACAGCTTCTTCACGGCTCCAGAGTCGAGCTTAATGGCCTCTGTAATGTCAGCCAGCACCTGCTCGAAAGAGTGAGCCGTCTTTTTATTCAGCAGCACTCGGACAGCCTTGCGTGGCTTCACGCCGCTCCGGATCACCGTCACCAGCTTAGGTTTGATAAAGTCTTTACTCTCTTTTCCCTCGCCCGGTGCCCGCTGGCCCCCGCTCGAACCCTGGTGGCCCACCCCGGCCACCATGCCTGTCCCCGCAAGCCGAGAGCCCCAGTTAGGGTTCACATTCTTAGTGTAGTCCACTTTTCTGTAGGGCTCGTTAGATGCACAAACGTAACTCTCACCTGCAGGCAAGAAGGTTTCAAAAATTGTTATACGTAATAATATCATATTACATTTCTGATGAGCTCCATTACAACATTTTGAAATACCATTTAATTAACTATCCAAAAACATTTTTTAAAAATCTTTTTAAAAAAATAAATAAATAAATAAAAACTCTTTCAAAATGTGCAACCATCATGGAAGCCATAACTTCAAATAAAAAGATTGGGTAAGTTTGCATGGAAATGTTTAATTAAGAATCCATGGTACACTTAATTTATTAGAAGTTGAATGGAAGTCAAATGAAAGTCAAATGAAAGTCCATTGACTGTCCAATAGACCTCCAATGGACACTGAATGAATGTCCAATGAAAGTCAAATGGAACGTGAATAAAAATCAAAAGACTGTCAAATGAAAGTCGACTCAAACTCGAATTAAGGTCCAAAGAAAATCAAATGAAAGTTGAATGGAACTTGAATGGATGTCTAAAGAAAGTCCAGTGCAAGTACAATGAAAGCTGAGTGGAACTCAAATGGAAATCGAATGGAAGTCGATCTCGCAGAATCTTTTTTCAGTGGCTCAAACGTCAAACTTTGAACACTAAACATTTCTTTGATGATTACTGGACTAGACTACGCCCGGGAAACCTGACAAATTATTGATCAGTTCTCTACATGCAACAAAGCCCTAACTCTAAAATATAGAAACTTAATGTTTAACTGATTTTATATCAGTGCCACAGTGGTTATTGTTTTTGCATGGATTGGTTTCCTTTTTCAAATAGGAAACTCCTACACCTATGTAAATAGATTCCCCAGTATTGATCTGAGTGCTATTTGAGGCATTAAACTGCTGAAATCAATGACTTTGGATTTGTGCTCTGTGGATGGCCCTGGTGTGTAGCTGACTACCAAAGATGTCAATATTGGTGGAACCCATTAAAACCTTGAAATGTCCAATTTTAGTTGACTATGAAATGTTATTACTCTTTTATTTACTCCTAATGATACAGCACCTTTATACATCTCTGGATATATGAAAAACTGTGTTCCAAATCGTGTCTCAAGATCATCTAGTCCTAGCCCTCTCCATACTCCATAGAGACAATAAAGAAAACAAAGTGCAAAACAGAGGTAGAAAACAACTGCCCACCCCCACCCTGTCCACAGGGTATATGTGGGGTCAGGATTTTGTGCTACAGTGCTGAATTAGAGAGAGAAACAGAGAGAGAGAGACAGAGAGAAAGGGCAATGTCAAATTTTGGATTTCTGCAACTCTAAGCATATACAGGATTAGAGAAAATGAAAGCACAGCAAGGAGGCAGAGGAACACACAGAAGCAGAAATGAGCGAGGAGACAAAGTGAATGTGAAATGTTAATGGAGTGTGTTGTAATGTGAAATTAATGGGGTTAATTGTGGTTGTAGTTTTGTAACATGCTCAGTAAAATTAAACGAATAGCATTAATAAAAGGTGACGGCTTTTATTAGAGGAAGGAGACTCCGGGAGCAGAGTATGAAGAAAGAGCATCAAATCTTTTCTCTCCACTTGTGTTTAATATACAGGCTGCTATCACGCATAACAGCAAGCCTCGCAAATGGCTGCAAGCTAATAAACTGGAGACCTGTTAAAAGTAATATCTGCTCCGGAAATGACAAATCAATTTATATGATTCGAATCAATGTGACCATTAGCATCACTCATGGCTCTGTGTTTATAGCACTGTCTACGCAGACATGCTGCTGTCAGCAAATTCACCGGGGGGGGGGGTGGGGGGTGTGGGGCATGGAGAGGGGGGAGGTTTTGTGTGTGTGTGTGTGTGTGTGTGTGTGTGTGTGTGTGTGTGTGTGTGTGTGTGTGTGTGTGTGTGTGTCCACTAATCTCAGCCAGGTCCACGGTTTTACATTTGCTCTGCCCTCAGTTAAACCTTGTGCTGTCAGAATGAAATTTGGATTCCCTCTCTATTGGCCGGAATTCACTGGGTTACCATGGTGACCATTCCGAGGAGCTCATTGGCTACTTCCAAAACCGCATAGTACTGTACGTGCTCAGGATTTTAGACTTAAGGGGTTACAGCACCTAATTATGTAGAGGACAAGGTTGCCTTTGCAGAATGAATGGCTAAATAATGACATTACTGTTTAGGTTACACAGGGTGCAGGGATTATTATTATTATTATTATTATTATTATTATTATTATTATTATTATTATGACTTAAATAGGCACGAGCTTGATCTGCTTCAGTAAATTGCAATAGGAATTGGATTTGGGATGGCAATTGGGGTGACAATATTTTTTTTCTAGGGGGCCACCCATGCAGCGTGCCAGAAATAGTGATTGCTATATTATTATTATTATTATTATTATTATTATTATTATTATTATTATTATTATTATTATTATTTTGATTATTGAGAGTGGAATTAGTGTAGTGTAGTTATGGTGGTGTACAATGTTTTAGTTAAGTTGTAATAATAGGCTATAATATGTAATATGATCTAATCTATACATTTATATTCTTATTAATAATATTAATTTATTAATATTAATACATGACATTCCATTTCTTGTGGCCAAATCGATCCAGCAGGCCTATCCTACGTTCCTGCAGGTGCTCCTTTGTCTTACCTTCCACCAGCTCGTCTAAGCTCGTCACCCTCTTGCTGCCGTCCGCCGTGTAGATGGTGCGGACGCCCTGCGGCAGGTGCAGGTTGTCGGCGAGCGCGCGCGTCAACTCAGCCAGCAGCGCGTCCAGAGACCGGAAGCGGTCGTTGGACACGGCGTAGACGAGCCCCTTGAAGTAGCGGTCCCCGTTGCGGTAAAAGCGTACCTTGCGCGCCCGTTTCTCGGAGCTGAGCGCGCGGAGAGTGCGGGTCCGGTAGAAGCTGCAGTTGGCGCTCTGAGCGGGGCTGGGCACCAGGCTGCTAGCCCGGGACCCGGACTGAGAACCGGAGCCGGTGGCGCGCGTCGAGCGCCGAGCCTTGTCCCGTTCGTCAAAGTGCTCCAGCTCGATGCTTCTGTTCAGATCCATTTTTACCTTTTAGAGTATACGTTTTGGTTATTTAGGTCTTGTAAGTGAGAGCACGATGCGCTTTTTTGGTCACCGGCTCCCGGGTCTACACGACGCGCTGATCCCTTCTCACGCCTGCCGGGGAGCGCTCAGACGGCGGGGTGACCCCCTCTGAGAGAGGGGCGTCGTGCGGCACGCGAGCATGATTTACTTACACTCGGCACAAACGCGTAATACCTATACCTGTTCTTCTTCTTTTTCCTCTAATTTATTATTCCATGAACAGGTCAGACTACAATAAAAGACATTCGTGCATTCATCCGTAGCGCCGCCGCTATCACCGGGAATAATCCAGATTCATTGCAATCGATTTCAGTCCGAGGATTGTGTAATAAAAATCCAAAATCTGACACCGCTTTTAAAAGAAAGTTAAATACAATAACACGAGAACCATGCTTCATCAGACTGCCTTTTTAAGTCCTGGTGGAGGATGGATGCTCGCTCCGTGCAGGTGCTGGGCGCGCCGCGCTGTGACCGGGGCAGCATGGCCGCTGACGAGAGCGCGCAGATCCTCTCATCCGGGCGCGCGCCCCGCAGCAGGTGAGCTGCAGGGAGGGAGCGCGCATCAGCTTCTGCCTAGAGACCGGTGTCCGCTGGGTCTTAGTGCACCACGAGGTGTTACAGTGTGTGTGTGTGTGTGTGTGTGTGTGTGTGTGTGTCAGCCATCACTGTCCAGACACATTATAGCCTTGTCCTGCTCTGAAACCCAGCCGGAAGTCTCCAACACAAATCCCTTTTTTTTGCAATAGAGCTTCATTGTCTGTTCCACACTATCCCTATTATTTTCTTGTTATTTCCTTTCTTTTCTTTTCTCTTTTCTTTCTTTCTTTTTTTTTTTTTTCTTTTTTTTTTTTTCTTTTTTTTTTTTTTTACAAAGTAAAGACACATCTAATTAATAGCACAAAGAGATCTGGAGAGAACCACACACACACTGACAGAGAGGAGTTAGAGAATTTTTTTTTTTTTTAACAGCTCTTGAGTGTTTTTTTGTTGTTGTATCTATTGTATATATTTTTTCATGGACACACTATCTTATAATTCATATATGCACAGCATACTGTATAACCGACCTATCAGAAGAATAAAGCAACCAAATGCCCTGTCTCCTCAGTGGAGAAGGAACATAAGCAGCTAGCTAGGGCACCAGGGACGCCATTGTGGTCATTTGCACTTCATATTATATACGTACATTCAATCTGGGCTTCCTCAGCAAATGTTTATTGGCGCCATCCTTCATAACTCCAACAGAGTTGCTTTGAGCCTTGTTTGTGTATAAACTATGCAGTGAGCATAGTGTGTGTCCTAAGTTTGTGTATATTTATGCAATTAGTGTCAGTATCATGTGTTACAATGCATCCTGCCAAATTTTCACCAATTCCAGACTTCCAACAGTCATCTGCCTCTGGTGTTAAAATCTCCTTGTTTTTCTGTATTGTGACACATGACACCAGATGTTTTACCTCTTGTGTGCAACCTAGTATTTATAAGCCATGGAAACAGGACCAGGAACATGGTCAAAGGCTGTAATATGATTCATGCAAGATAATTTTTTGCATTCATTTTAAATATTTTTCCTTTTTAGAGCTAGCTATATGTTTGCATATGTTTTGAAGAGAAAATACTATTATTTATAAAAATAAAAAAGATATATAATATAATATAATATAAGTAGAGTTTCTGTTAGAGAAAAGGTAATGTTGTTTCTCATGTTATAGTATAAAGTTAGAATAATTGAGTAATGTTTATTTTCACTATATTTTCAATATACACTAATAAAACCAGACTGCTGCTCACGCGGCATAATATACTCGGAGGAAAGTGCTATCCACTCTCTTCCACATACATGAGCTCACAAGTGCTCAAGATTGGCTAGTGTGGCTTTGATTGACAGACGTGAGAGTATGCCCCTCCCACCCAGAGAGCACAGGCAATCTGGACTCCTAGCCTTAGATGATTGTGGCATCGCCAGGATTCGAACTTGCAGGCTGTTATACTATGTGTTTGTTTATGTAATGGCCAACAAACTAGTCTTAAGGGAAAACTGACCCAGAACAATTCAGAAAACTGTTGACATTTATTTCTTTGTCTCACTACAATATTCAGAAAACATGAGAAAATGTACTTTATTTGGCATCGTGTACAATTTGAATACAACCTGAACAACTGTGTCTGACATTGTTGTGCACTATAACACTGTATAGCACAGCACTGTTGAATTCTCAAGTCTCAAATCAATTCTATTACATTATCGTTTCTATGGTAACAGTTAACACAGGGACTGTATGCGGGAAGCTTCATATAAACTGATTTAAAAAACATGTCTAATCGTTGTTATGGGGAATATTTGATATGTTTGTGAGTATATGTTTATTTAGCATTTATGGAAGGAGTCTCCAGTGTCAGTTGTTTTGTAACACTCTGTGACTTCACGTTTTCAGACACGTCTTCAGGAGAGAGGACTCTGTGCTTTGTGGTTTCTTGGTAACATGACAAAGTGTGGTTTTTTTTTTTTTTCAAGAGAGAAAAAAACAGGGGGTTGGTGAGGGAGTGACTGTTGCTATATGTTGCTATAATGTAAGTAAGAACAGGAACTAACTTGTTCTGTAGACGTTCCACAACATTAAATGTGACTATAAATGGATAAAAAGGATGACGTGTTGTTCTTTAATTAATAGAAAAATTGCAATTGTTGGAAAATTGCTGTGGTATAAGAGGAATAAAACACTTCAGGATGTACTGTTATTATACAATAACAAATAAACTCTGAGGTGGTAACAGTAACTGCGCTTCATCACACCATCTTGTTGTTGATTATTTTCCTATAACAGCATGCCCCTGAGTGTTTTATTCTTTACATTAAGCACTTCAGATACCAACGTTTCACACTACATATAACGGGTTCACCATAGATCATTATAACATCTGAATACAGGTAACGCAACGTATTCTTTTAGAATATCTTTTTCAATAAATTGTGCTCACCAGAAGACATTATAAAATAAAATAAAGTTCACAAACAAAAAAGGATTATCTTCATCCTATTGGATGTTCAGTCTTGCAGTGACACCAGGATAGTGTTAGAACTTTGCTCAATTTTTATTTGCTATTCGTTAAAGAAATCAGTAGTCGTCTGGAAGCACTCCAAAAGTTTAATAGCAAGGAAGCTGATTGTCAGATTGATTAAGAAAAGAACAAAACAGACCCACTATACATGTCTATATGACAGATTTCTGTTACATGCATAAGCACTTCTCTTATCCAATCAGGTGCGAGGAGTGTTTTCGGTCCTCAAACTCAGACCGCTCAGATCTGTGCATAACACAGCATAAGTGGAAAAAAATGTAAGAGTTTGCACCATTGAAGAGGTGTGATATGAAATGAAAATAAAAACAAAACAGGAAGCATACGTTAATTCATCCAGTCTGAGTGATGTCATTAATAAAGACATATTTCCTTTTATTGAACTTGTATTTCCTGTTATCAAAATGTCATCATTTTGCACGAAACCAGCAAGGTTCTTAGAA